>OX244274.1:19905483-20505483 GCA_945867215.1 Epinotia demarniana | reverse complement strand
TGCACTGGAGGACGTTTTCAAGACTCTGGACTGGAGAAGGCTAGGCATCAACATCAACGGCGAGTACATCACTCACCTTCGGTTTGCTGACGATATAGTAGTCTTGGCTGAGACCATGGAGGACTTAAGTACGATGCTCGATGACCTCAGTAAAGCATCCGAGCGAGTTGGTCTAAGAATGAACATGGATAAAACGAAGATCATGTCAAAAGCCCATGTAGTACTAACTCCCATTACAATCGGACACTTTACGCTCGAAGTTGTAGACGATTATGTATACCTAGGACAGACGATCCAGTTAGGTAGGTCCAACTTCGAGAAAGAGGTCAATCGTCGAATCCGACTCGGCTGGGCAGCGTTCGGGAAGCTACGGCAAATCTTTTCGTCCAATATTCCGCAGTGTCTCAAGACGAAAGTCTTTGACCAGTGTGTGTTGCCAGTGATGACATATGGCACTGAAACGTGGTCGCTTACTATGGGCCTCATAAGAAGGCTCAAAGTCACCCAAACGGCAATGGAGAGGGCCATGTTGGGAGTTTCACTGCGTGACCGCATCAGAAATGAGGCTATCCGCAGCAGAACCGAGGTAACCGATATAGCCCTCTGCATCGCTAAACTTAAGTGGCAGTGGGCGGGGCACATATCACGTAGAACCGATGGCCGTTGGGGCGGAAAGGTTCTCGGGTGGCGACCACGTACCGGAAGGCGCAGCGTGGGTAGGCCCCCGACAAGGTGGACTGATGACCTGGTAAAGGTTGCGGGAGTCCGCTGGATGCGGGTGGCGCAGGATCGGTCACTTTGGCACTCTTTGGGGGAGGCCTATGTCCAGCAGTCGTCGACGTCTTTCGGCTGATATGATGATGATGATGACTAAACTAAAAAACACGTTGTTGCTCCCATACAACAACGTGTTTTTTTTGCCGTTTTTATAGTTTTGACTCTCACTTGGCCGATTTTTTAAATACATGTCTCTATGTCTTAATTGATAATTAATTTCTTGATCTATGATCCATGTCTATGACTATAGCATGAGTCAGAGGCAAACCCGTTTGCGTGTTTTTCACAAAGGCCGGCGCAATATCGTTGCAATGTATAATAATTACAAATAAGTAGGTAACCATCTAGCGACGTAATTATGTGAAGCAAGTACGGGAACCGCTGTTAACACAAACAGTTTTAAAGAGTGAATGAAAATATGTCGACGATTATCTGAGTTGTTTAAGTCAGAGGGGGCAAGTGCGCCCCCGGGGTAAGTGCGCCCCGGGGTAAGTGCGCATTTCATCAAACATATCGTGATCTACGGATATTTCACAAATAACGACATCTTACATTCATGCAACAAACTAAAACAAGTTCATTGCATTGATCTTGATTTAAATGACTGAATGATGAATGAGACGCACTTTCCCCGGTGGCGCACATACCCGAACTGACCTTAGGTCTTTTATTGCTGAGGATAATAACATATATGTCACAAATAGAGTAGCATGTTCTATAACATCTATCGATTCCCCTCTGTACATAGATGGGTGAGGACCAAATTCTTGGCCAGTAGTTAGCCTAATTAATTGATAGTAGTTAAAAAGTTCCGTTGTGACACGAAAATTAGCGATACATTTTCTATGGTTAATTTTCGTGTCACTACGGAAATTTTTAACTACTGCCATTTAACGACGCTAACTACTGGCCAAGAATTTGGTCCTCACCTAGATGTGACTTAATTTCTTTTATTAGTCGTTGGAACTTACGACAAACAAAACATTGATTAAAGCAGCTCGGAGCCACATTTGTTAAAGTAAGTGACCCATTTATTCATAAAAATTAACAAACCTATGTTAAATACAATGTGCTTTCCCCTTACCCACAAACGCAAAAGTCATAGTGACAGATTTCTAATGAAGTTTTAGTTAAAATAAGTTTAATAAAAGTTTATGAATAAGGGTATGAGCTGCGTGTAGCAAGAGGTTTACGGTTAACGCTAACGATAATACTATCAGAACACTTTTAGTCATGAATAAAATAACGTATATGTAGATAAATAAATTGACAAATATATTTGTCATTATCTGTATCGTTTAATACTTATGTCAATAAATAAAGTCATAAAATATGCTATTGTCATTTAGTCCTTAGTTTCGTATTGCCCTTTATTTAATGTCCTCAGGTTTTGCCTCAAAGGCTACATATAGGAACTTAAGAAATGTACGTACTTAGGCACGGTAGATCTAGGCAGTTATTATGTGGTTATGATGATTTTATGGTTTCAGAACGATGCTCGGCGCAAGGCTAACCGGTTTTTGTCATGGATTCAGTTTTTATCGTCAGTTATACCTAACTCCACTCATTCTCATAACTAGAAGTCATTTGTTAAGACTAAATCTGTGATATCGTCCTGATACTTTGGACTTCAAAATGTGCAATTATATGTAGGTATATACCTACTACATAAAACAAGTTACATTTATTTAATTGTAATTGTATACGAGTTCTCGAAAAAAGCTGTAATTAAACATTTCGACGAGATATTCATACAATACAGATTTATAATACGAAGGCGCATCAATTTACGAGGGCTCATTTCTCCGTAATAACGCAAGGATTGAAGCGACAATTTATAAACGGACATCAAGCATGTTTTAGCTAAAACACCGTTAACATTCGTTTGACTCTATGTCACATTGACATTTGTGAGAGAGCGACAATCACATTTTAGCAGAGTTTTGTTGTTCTATAAATATCATATTACTCGTGGTTATTTTGACGAAAGTGCAAACAAACCTGCCTGATGGTAAGCAGACACTGTAGCCTATGGACGCTTGCGACCCCATAAGAATCACAAGCGCGTACAATTTGGAGGGTTTGAAGTACCTAAATAAAAAAGTCATCCAATAATCCGGTCACATCTCTAACCAAACTTTGTGCAGGGTGCTAAGTTCGATTCCCGGTCATATTTAGGTGGAGGTTGATGTAATGTAACCGGTGACCGAAGAGCTGGCGGCTTTCTCGCGCAACGCATCAGCATTGCAATTCAGCGAGGAAATGCCGCCAGCATCATTGATCGGTACAATGCCTAGAGGGCGTTTAGTAGATTCAACTTAGTTTTAATTTACTTAATATGAAATATCTCTGAATCTGAGGGATCTTACAAACTTGGCTATGCAAGAAAAAGAGATGAAATCCGGAAACTATTAGCCATTACGCACACATTTCCATCACCGTAGTTGGCTAAGCTGATTATGGTACAAGATTTTGAGCCGTTTTTCTACTCTGATTTCATTTGGACTTTTGAACCTTACTGTACACGTCGTAAAATCTAAAATCGGCAGGCAGTGCTCCACACTATAATCTATATCTTTTACCCTAGCTTATACCAGCTTATACCCTATATATTATACCCTAGCTATAATAATTACTTAAAATATTTAACGAAGTAGGTAATTCATTATCTCACGATTCCGCATTCCATAACTCGTACACGTATTTAATTATGCTACGGAATCGGAATGGACGTGTCAACGTCGCAATTTTTTTAACTAAAAAGAAAGCGATAGTTAAAAAGAAATACCGGCATTTTTCACAACACTAGAAGGGCATCCTTGGACTCGGCGCAGTTCACTCACCTTTCACAGAAAATGACCACTCAATACCGACTCACAGAACCTCACTATGACACTGCACACAACGTTAGTGAACTATTAAATAACTTTGATTGTTCAAACACTGTTTTCGCATAACGTAACATCAGTATTGTTGCCTAAATATGTTTCGAGGAGTTTAAAAACACAGTACGGACGAACGGTGGTCGCGACGGTTCGGAAACCTGTTCTCCCTCTCTCTCACTCCGGTTTTGCGGCGGGTTGCCATGATGATTGTTAATTTTCCATTGTTTTTTGTGTTGATGACGTCAAGGTTCGTCATAATTATACACGTAATTCTAATAAGAATCCTATTGGGAAAAATCACAGTAGATAACTAAGAACTAGGTACAAACTCAAATTCAGTGGGAATGCAGTGGAGTATTGGTTGAATCTGACTACGGTGCTATAGGTACTTATCCCGAGCCCGGGGTTCGCTTTGACTCTAGGCTACGGTACTACTAACTAAGCTAAAAGGGTCAACCCAAATGAAGGAAAATTATTATCTAGTTACTGCAGCGTAAAATGGCTCCATGGCACACACTAAATAAATAGTAATGTACGTACTAAATGATACTTTAGGTAGGTGTAACGCCTGACTTCCACTGCTCCTTATTTCGTTTATATTTAATTACTATTAAATACACAATTTGGATAGAAACCCTTATTATCATCGTTAAAACATTAAATTGCAAATAAATCTATAACAGATGTAGCAAGCGTCCATTGCAGCGTCAAGCAGGGCCGTATGTTGCCATGTTAGCCGCTACTTTGGATAAAAACTGTATTTGATTAACTATAGCTTTTGGAAATCTGTACTGTACCTAGAAAGAGAGCGTCGACCTATTTATTTCCCTCAAAATAAATGCCCTCCTCGCCCCGGGTGACACGATTAAGTTTAAAATAAATGGCCATCGTCATCGGCGGTGACCCGCTGGGCTATTTTTACCGTCCCTTTAATGGTCCCTTGTAACCTCGCTTGGAGCACCCTTATATCGCGTCTATAGCCCTTGTTGTACATATTTTCCGAAAATGAATAGCCTTCAGTCTGCTTTAATCAGTTTCTTCCGTGTGTACACATCAGAGGGTAGCTTTTTATCTAGAAAAACTCAACAGTGTTATTATTTTTAATGTCTTTTTTAATGTTCATAAACCTTAACAAACCTCTGTTAACTAAAATATGTTTCTCCACTCTCCTAAACACTTAATGTCAAAGTGACAAATAAAGACTGATACAGGTTTGATAAACGTTTATGAACAAGGCAAGGATATTAATGCTTTAATGATGTTGAATAATAATAATATTTTTACGCTACTTATCATAAAAGTCTATAGTCTTATTTCGTTCCCAAAAATATCTTTGTAATAAAAACAATCACGAACTTCGTTATGAGAAATCAAAGGGGAAGATGAAAATTCTTCAGCGCATCGTTAACACAAGCCGTATTTCCATTTTCCAATCCATGTTCACCAAAATTAAGTGCCTCTCAAAATGTCCCCGATTCGCGGGAGATTTCCAATTATGGCAACACAGCTTTAATATAACCTCAAAGGCTGTCATGTCCGAGCGAATACGTAGCCAGCGCGTTCAAACACGCGAACGGGCAGCACTACAACCTCAATTTACAGCGACACGGTTCCAATAACGCCTTTACTCAACGAATTTAGAGCTCAGCCGCACAAGGCTACATACGCTTTATTGCAGTCGCGAAGACGAACGTGAAGTAATGTACAAATGTTGACGCGGCACCGCTGCTGTTGTTAAAATCTTTTTTCTTCCAAATTAGCTTTTATCCCGTTGACTCAAAGGTTCGATTAGGTTACGGAGTCCGAACGCCTTTGACATTACCAACTTAATTTTGCGCCTACAGTAACCTAATCTAACTTTTCATTCGGACTTACTTCATAATTCCATTATTTGCAAAGAGCGGCAGCTATAATTGCAAATACGCGAGAAAACTGAATAGGTCCGAAAAAATATAGATTTACTTTCTAGGAAGGTTTCTTCCATTCGGAATCAGGGCATGCAGGAATTCTTTCTTCAAACTTGGGTAGTTTTGAGTCACACTGTATATTCGGGTTGGTGTTGAGTCACACTGTATATTTGACTATGCCACACGGCACATCTAAATAAATAAATATACTAAAGTATGTGACGCATTAACACCACAATTAACTAAACAATAATGAAGGCCAAAGACCACCATTTCTGCAACACGTGCAGCATATCATTAGGTACGTTACGTTAATGTGCGGTGGCATAATGTGTGTCTTTTCTTTACCCGCTACGTCGATAAAAAAAAGGAAATTTACATCTTCGTTTAAATTATACGGTGACATAAGTAAAGCTTTGATCGAATGTGCAGTTATATAGCAGCATTAACTTTAATGCAGCCATATAACTGCACATTCGAGCCGACCATGTTTGCCACTTGGCAAACAAGACACATATATACTATATACTTAGTTTAGCTTACTCTCATTGTTTTTCCATTGAACAAGCCTTGAACTCTTCAATTATTTTGGGCCGGATTCTACCAAAGATTAACCCGAGATTAAGCATCAAAACGAGATGGGCTAATTTGAAAATAAACTATTCTTCTTGACGGACAAAATGACACAATACGTAATTTTGAAGCTGAACAGTTTTATTTTCTAATAATGAAATTCTCGCTTAATTGTGTTACGAATGATTCAAGACCGTCAGGAACAAGAGATACATTAAATAAACTTAAACATATGATATGTTACACTGTTTTTAGCACTACTGAAAGCACAACTACGATCACTAGTGAAGAAAAAAATATCCTCTCTGGGACTTCATTTTGTTCATTAAAATCACATTTACATCGCATTTACATCGTGTCACGTCATACACATAGCGTAACACGCTTTCAGGCAACCGCTGTATCAATCGGCTACCTCGCGACAAAAAAAAAACGTATTTTTTTTTCGCCCAACCCTAGTTGGATCAGTTCGGGTTGCACAGGGCGGTTCAACAACACTTCGGGAGCTCAAATACCGCGAGCCATCCGGTTGCCCCTTGGACACAGCCACTACGCGTCATTGCTCTGAATATAACTATTTATTGGCGAAGTGAGACAGCCAAAAGGAATAACCGACTGGCGCTTCATACAAGAGCTTGAATATCGAATCGCGATGGTTTCTTGTTTTCTCCAACAAAAAAAATCTTAACGAAAAGTTTTAGCTATTCCCCAGTATTCTTTTAATTAGACTACATAGACATCTGTCTGTCGTATCAGAAGCTCAAAACAGTGGCAGGGAAAATAACAGAATGGCGATTAAATACTCCACCGACATGAGCCGGAACTTAATGATGATGAGGCATTTCTAGGCGAAGGTACATTTAGTGTAATTTTACCGTTTCATAAGCGGGTCTAGTTCATTAACAAAACCAGTTATCAAATAACTATCAGCAATGCTCACTTGTATCCAGCACGGCTGTATGAATATAATTGAATCAAAGCATTAGGACGTTCCATAGTCATAAGATGACAAAGCCCTTGTATTACCGGCCCCGTATCATGGTCGGCCTTCACGCGATAAGTGACAAGATCGTCCGTCACTGCCTGACACCGTTTGATACAACGAGACTGACGCTCTATCTTGTCACTTATCGCGTGATAAGGCCGACCATGATACGGGGACAGGTCACTAGGACCTTACGTGACCGTCTGTTCCTCAATCTGCCGATATTATCTTATAAATAGCCTGTCAATTACACAAGCTGTGGTCATTGCAACTATTGTTTCCGCTACTTGATTCACCTCTTGCGGTGAGCGGTGAGGCCGCGATAGGAACGCGATAGGTATTAGCCCCTCACCTCATGCCTAACGAACTAGACCTCTGATTACGCTTAATCATCATCATATCGGTCGAAAGACGTCCACTGATGCACATAGGGCTCCCCCAAAGAGTGCTAAAGTGACCAGTACTGCGCCACCCGCATCAAGCGGACTCCCACCACCTTTACCGGGTCATCAGTCCATCTTGTGTGCGGCCTACCCACGCTGCGCCTTTCGGTACGTGGTCGCCACTCGAGAACCTTAGAGATGTCTACTAAGTAACCAGGTAGGTCGATCGTTCAAGCCACAAGGCGTTTTTTTTACGACCAACCCTTCCAGTACGTGGTCGCCACTCGAAAAATTCTGTTTACGACTTATGTTTCACCTTGTATAATAAAGTGTGTGGAACATTAAAGCTACAATTAAGTAGCTAAACGATAATGAAGTCAAAAGAAAAGATTAAAACATTTTTCAGTCACATTTAATTGGTGTAATTACGTACAGCATATCATTACGTTAATGTCCAATGTGTGTCTTTTCATAAGCCGCGACGTCGATAAAAAAAAGGAAATTTACACCTTCGTTTAAATTATACGGTGACATAAGTAAAGCTTTGTTCAAATGCGCACTTTACTTTATACCACTACACGGTGACAATGATGACATTATAGTTTGTGGACGCTTGAACTCCAGAAAATCACAATTACCTTGCCGACTCTTCTTCGATTTATGGATTCGCCGTGTTCATCATTCAGCCGAAAGACGTCCACTACTGGACATAGGCATCCACCAAAGAGTGCCACAATGACCAGTCCTGCGCCTGGACTTTCGCGACCTTTACCAGGTCATCAGTCCACCTTGTGCGGCTACCCACGCTGCGCCTTCCGGTTCGTTGTGTAAATTAATAGAGACAAATTCGTTGGAGCTCTGCTGACCTTACCCACTACCAGTAACAGAACACTAGGTAAATACCTACAGAGCCAATAGTGGTGCTTTTATGGCTGCGGTCTGTAAGTGCTCACTTGGGCTGCCCTTAATATGAGTGAGAAGACATTCCACTGTGCTCAACCTTTCTAAAAGGCCAGTGCAAGAGTGCGTCTGCCTACCCAAAGCCAACAACAGAAAGTAAAAATGAAATTGGGACCTGATCTTTGTCTACCTTTCCAAAAACTTAGCAAATTGACACGTCTTATATATATCCAATTGCAAATATTTCGTCCTTTGCGAATCCATACTTGTTAATTTCTTGTGCTTCTTATAATTACCTACTTATTAACTTTGCTTGACATCCATTAATAGTATACGTAACTAGGGCGGTGTATTCGTGAATGCCCCAGATCGCAGGTGTTTGTGGCCCAAACCGAAGGTGAGGGTCATAAATATGCGCTCTCGGGCTTTACGAATTACCGCCCGTGTTGAGTACAAAATTTTACGTTTTCACCTGGCCACAATGCGAGTTTTTCCGTACGCGCAGCGTGTAGTAAAACTCGCATTATGGCCAGGTGTGACGTAAAATATATTTCACGCAAGTTCCAGTATGCACGCTGCTTTATAACACATGATTGAAATAATACTATAAAGGAGTAGGGCACCATCCATTCCTTATTCGCCACCATGTCGTCTAAACAATCAAACTCTTTCAAACAAAACCGTTTGTTCTGGACTGTCTTTGGTCTATGGCCAGGGAACATACCCGACAGATACTATAAATACTTCTCATTCACCTACCTAATCGTCACTTTTGTCGCCTACAATGCCCTATTGACACTAAATCTCTATCACACCCCGCGAAGAATCGATTTGCTGATCCGAGAAGTAATTTTTTCTTTCACCGAAATCGCAGTGGCCAGTAAAGTCTCTGCTATTCTTTTTAAAAGAAAAAAACTCGTCGCCATCTTTGAAATGCTCGACCGCGACGAATTCAAAGGAAACGATACTATTGGCAGGGAAATTGTGCGGAAACATAACTACTATTATAAAACTTACTTAATGATTAATACTATTTTATCAAATTTTACCTATTTTTCTCAAGTACTTTTCCCTGTTATCGGGTTTCTCATTTTTAAAACTACGCTGGACTTACCGATTTGCAAGTATTATTTTCTCTCGGATGAAACAAGGAAGGATTATTTTACATTAATTTTCTTGTACCAAGCATTCGGCATGTATGGACATATGATGTACAACGTCAATATAGATACTTTGATTGCGGGGTTTATGGTGTTAGCTATAGGTCAAGTAAAGGTGCTTTGCCACGATTTAGAAAATCTGAAAGTGAAAAAATCTGACACCGGCAACCTAGAAGCGTTGGATCTGATGCAACAGCAAAAACTCCGTAAAATTATTAATCATTACGCGCTGCTTTTGGAGTAAGTGTTAATTTTATTTTATTCGCACATAAATCAAATTTCTGTTAAATATTGACTACCTTTTATTATTGAATGTCCTTTCTGCATACAGCACCTAATCAATTATACATCGAGACTATTCTATAGAGCCCAAACTAGATGAGTTTACGCTGTTTTACGGCTATCTACGGCCATGCACCTTAAGGTTCCAAAATTGCAGTTTCAAGATGATTGCATTGCTAAATATTTTTATATGATTTGAAAAAGTAAACTCTATAGGTTTGTTTTCATGTTGGTTTTCAGATATTCTGATGATTTTCAGAACGTGATTAGTGGAACCATGTTTGTACAGTACGGAATTGGAGCTGGTATTATTTGTGTCATCATGTGTGGCTTGTTACTGGTAAATAAGGCTTTATACCTTAGGAGCAGCTGTTTTACTTCTCTAGAAAATGCGGATTGTGGAGAATGAATACTTTTAATTGGAATCGGACACGGTAAGAGCAACGTTGGCCGCGGTCAGTTCTTGGATGGGTGACCGTATTGAGCGTTTACAGACTGAGCGCTTCCGTGCTTTGGTAGACACGATAAGCCGTTTATACTGATTGTTTTGAGCGGCTTGAGAACTTTTAACCAGTCATGTAGCCACTCACTTGCACCAAAAGCATGATCCAAGAAGATCATAATAGTTCTAGTAGTAGTCTATGTAAATTGTTGCTATAAGAGACCAGGTTTCACCTGGGGTCCATTTTTATAAGTTACAAGTTACATAAAATCCGGCACATTCGTTCTTTGCGATATTATTAATATTGCGTTAAAGTAGCAGTGGTGGTTTTTAATCCAAATGGCATTCTGGTAAATCTGACCATAATTGTGTCTATTGAAAGAAAGAAAGAAAACATTTATTCCTGGCATTAACAATACAAAGTGTGGACACATACGCACACACACATTTGCCACGAAATGGTCACAACTCAGCGTAATGCTGGCAACGCCAGCGCTGGTCTTCCGTTGTGACCATTAGGTGAGGCACGGAATAATGACGCCACGATCACACACAAGGACAAATTACAAAAACATTAAAAATAACAAAGAACACAATCTCATTAAAAACAAAAAACAAATAGCTTTTGCTTTATTGTCATTACCAAACCGAACTATGTTATTGTTCCTAAAATAAGTATATAATGCTATTCCTGATCGCATTAAAAACTTTAAAAATGGCAGTCCGGTCTACAGCGAACTGAGAAAAATGGCTGGTTAATAACGCCTTTTATGAAATTTCTGAACTGTGTGACTACTAACATTTTAAAATTTTTCCCTCATTATGGAATTCCAAATATGACCTATTATTATCAATTTTATTTCATTTGAAATGTATATGAAATCATTAAACTCTAAAAACAGAAATAAATTAGAAATAATTAAATTTAATCTAATATTAACTTTTTGACGTTTAATGTATTTGTGCATTATAAATATATATATTTTTAATTTATTTAATACAAAAAGAACAGGTTACATATAAAATTAACCTTATCTGCCAAACTGCATAACATTTTGTTGTATTTGTATTGAATGAGTACGAGTATTTTTTTACAGCCTTCTACAGTGGAAACTTTCATGTTCATGGTGGGATACTTCATAGCGATGAACCTGCAGATCTTCGTCCCAGCTTGGCTCGGCACCCAGCTTAGTTACGAGGTAGGCACAGGCAAGGAATCGCTAGAGCTTTTAGTTGCGTTTCCACACGACATAAAAAGGTCAAATACGGCTTTTTCTGAACCAAACATTTCCTTTGGCAGGATTTATCTTTGGGTTCCTAAGATGTTTTTAAGAAGTGGAGCCACTCGGATTTTTCATGCAGGTGGAGGGGGGAGGATTTTTCATGCAGGTGGAGGGGGGAGGGACCCCCCCCCCCCCCCGCGCTGTCTGAGGTTAATAACTGTTTAAGTTTGGTATCGTTTGTAACTAAATCAACGATGTGCAATTCAATTCTGGAATAAAAACTGCATCACTTTTTGTAGTAAAAACACAAGATATTTTTAAAATAGTAAAAAAAAAAAAAAATTTTGCACTTTATTGTTTTGTAACTGTAAATAGTGAATATTTTGAGAAGAAATTTCGACAGCATTGTTTTATAACAAGCGTGTTTAAAAAAATCAAACCGGGCGGGGGGACACATGACTCGAACAAAAATGTGGGCTTTAAAGCCCAATATCTCGCAAACGAATAACTTATTTGAAAAATCGTTTGAAGAAACCTATAATATTTTTGAAAAGCTATTCAACGATACCCCACACCATGGGTTTAACGAGAAAAAAATGACATCCCCCCTTTGGGTGTAGGGGAGGTACCTACCACAAAAACATTATTTTTTTCAAGATTTTATCCTTTTGTTTTGACGGCGTGATTGATTTATATACCCATGCCGAATTACAGTTTTCCAGTAGTAATGGTTACTGAGCTAAGCCGAAGACGGACGGACAGACGTACGGACAGACAGACGGGCGGACGGCCAGACGGATATGGCGAAACTATAAGGGTTCCTTGTTGACTACGGAACCCTAAAAAGGAGAAGACTAGAATTTTCACAAACCTCAAGAAGCCAAAAAATTCAAAACAACTGGAGACGGTCAAATCTTTGAAGTCAGATGTAAATCTGTTCTTAAAACAATTTATTTCATGCCAGAATAGGCGTTTGGATCTTTAAATCTTCTTTGCTTATGCAAATCAGACTTTTCTACCTTCTCTAGCATCGATGGGAAGTTTGCGAATGTGCCAGAAGTCTGATTGATTTTAATTTATATCTTCTTGTATGTAATTTTATTTTAATTAATGTGTTATGTTTTGGGTGTGGCACATTTATTTTTCTTTCTTTCTTTCTTAACACGGGTCCTTAGTTGTTCTTGCGACAACACCAGGAACCCAACACATACCTAGAGACCAAGTAGTGACGTTATTATGGCTGTGGTCTTCTGTACGGAGGACTCAATACGAACTAGACCTTTCGCTGTGCCCTACCTCTCGTTGCTTGTCGATCGGGTCATGGGAATGCAAATCAGTCAATCTTTGACCGCCATATGGACTATTCAAACTTTGATCTTCGTGTAGCAATAGCAACCAACATTTCAGACCGTTCAAAATGACTCCCTTTACTCATATAGCAAAAGACAAGACTAGTAACAGACCAGAGACTAATAATTTGGCACTGGCAGTCTATATAAAGTACTGGGCTCTACTACCAGTGGGCGTTTCTTAGCCTATTCGCAAGTTTAGTCTACTGTAAACCTCTTTCCTCAACAATTACACCACTCTTTTCAAGATTCTTAAGGTGTGATTTTGGGTATAAAACGATCTTCTCTGGAACCCATTTTCTCCATATTAATTCTCATCATTTTTTTAGCGGTTTAATCGTGAAAATGTGTTATACACTTCTGATTTTGATTTATAAATATGTGTTAATTAAGCAATTAGCAATGAAAAGTATAGAATGCACAATTTTAGACGTTCTTTTTAAATTTTTTGCTCCGCATGTTGGTCTTTTTTTATTTGTGAATGTGAATTTAAGGTTTTTATAGTACGAATTGTACACAACAGAGTCAAGAGCTAATGGTGGCCGCGTACAAGAGTGAGTGGCTGCCGCGCTCCGAGCGTTACAAGCGGTGCGTCAAGCTGTTCGTGGAGCGAGCCAAGCAGCCCATCACCATCACTGGCCTTTCAATATTCCCGCTGTCTCTGGCCACCTATATCTCGGTACGTATTCTTTTATACAACAGAGTCAGTAGCCAATGGTAGCCGCGTACAAGAGTGAATGGCTGCCGCGCTCCGAGCGCTACAAGCGGAGCGTCAAGCTGTTCGTGGAGCGAGCCAAGCAGCCCATCACCATCACTGGCCTTTCAATATTCCCGCTGTCTCTGGCCACCTATATCTCGGTACGGATTATTTTATAAATACAACCGACTGAAGAGCTTAATGGTAGCCGCGTACAAGAATGAATGGCGGCCGCGCTCCGAGTGCTGCAAGCGGAGCGTCAAGCTATTCGTAGAGCCCCAGCAAACATTTTTGGTAAAAATTTGCGATAAAAGCACCTATTATAGGACGCTAATTTCACTGTCACCAAAATGAGTTACCTTGGATCGACCTGGACTCGACGTGGAATCAACCAAAGTGGGGAAAAAAAGCACGTGCCGGCTACGTTACTTCCACGTAGTTTTAGAAATTTCGACCATTAAGTCAATACAAAGGTAATTTTTTCGACATGGATTCGACGTCGAAACGACGTGACGTGAAGTTGCAATGTATTAATTTGGTAAACTTTACCCCTTTTAATCATGATCTCAACGTATTTATTTACCATTTAATTACTCGATAAGGTTTTTTTAATGACAAGTGATGAAGAGAAAACGAGACAAACATATTTGGATATGTTTTTATTTCGCTCAGAAACAAAATGTCTAACTAAAACCAATCTAAAGTTTTTCGATAATAGTAATGGCGGCCACTACTTCATGCAAAATAATTTAGATCTATTACGCAGATGAGATTACGATGAAATCTAGTGCGCGGAAAATTTTTACGTGCATTATGTTAGGTTTAGATCCAAAACTACCGATGGGCTTTTGAAATAATCAAGTATTAATTTTTTTGTAAGTTCAAGATGTATTGCTTGTAATGGAGAATCACAATATTGCATGGTATATACATTAAATTGAGTATACATTTTATAACTTGTTAGTATAGGATAATAGAAGTACCGTTGGGAGTTATTATTCAGGTGATTACAACATACGTAAATTAGGCAATTTGCAATAATGCGTCTCAATTATAACCAAACAAAATGTCGGCTCGACTAACATGTTACATTTTACTTAAAAATACGACCTATTGGTATTTAAGTATATTTAATGGTAAATATACATATTTCTGTTACCTAATGGTATAGATTTACTGTTTGAGGTTGTATCAGGGACCAATAGGTCGAAGCGATGGCTTCGCGACGTCGCTTCTACCGCGCGGCGCGAACGCAATCGCATTGTATTTGTTTGACAGAGTGGTCTACCGTGGCCGTCTCGAAGATTAAGTAAAAATTACGCCCAGACATTCAACAATCGGTAAGTTACCTATAGTATAGGTGCCTAGTGTATAGATCCTATACAATACAATATAACACAAATACTCTTTTCAACACAATTGCTCGTAACGTACCTATTATTGTGTCGCTTTTAGGCTCATAATCCTGGATATTAAAAACGCGTGTTTTATAACATTACAACACTTGTGTGTTATGGTTATATTCCGATTAAGTCACGTTGGCACCTTGCAGCAAGATATATGCATGAACACGGTGCATTCTTAAATTAACCGGGTTGTACAGAATGTACAGCTTTTTTTTTAATTTTCGGCAAATGGATTCTTACTCGACTAAACAAATTAAATCCTTTTTGTTAATTAATTGACTATTTCTTTTTTGTATATGATATGGAAACGTTTAATTTAGTAAAACTATTCACTTTTCATAACATTTTACATGAATTAAATACAGATAACATTTTAAAGCGAAAATATAATTTTATTTTGCATTGGCTGTTTAGAGATTTCTGTGCCCACACTGCGCAAACTTCACGAAAAAAATACTGTTTTGTTTATGCGAGTTTGGTTATTATCAAAAATGTTGACTCGTGGTGATTAGAAAAGTGATGAATAGAATGGACGCCACTGGAAATTCTTGGCGATGTGCAATTGTGAGTAAAAACCTGTTGTCATCTTAATGATTTGCTTAATGTAAAGTAAATAATTTGGCAGGCCTAAAACATTTTCATCTTATGAAAATGATTTTTTCCTCGCAAAATGTGTTGAAAAACGTCGTATGATACGCGTGAGCTTTGATAATTACATCCTCGGCTTCCTTATCACGCTCACCTGCGGTTCGCGTGAACAATTTCGCCTCTGACGTAATTATCGACATACCTCACTTGTATCACAATGTACTATTATTGCACACCTCACACAAACAAAGCAGTTAGAAAGAGAAACAATACAATAACATTTAGGTAGAGGTAGACAACAAGCGTTCTTATCGCTGAAGAGCGATCTCTTCCAGACAACCTTTGGGTAACGAAGGAAGAGATAAAACTAGATTATGTTGTATTTAGGTGGTGCAAAGATTATAATCAGCCAAAAATCAAAATTCATACTAAATATTATAAATGGGAAAGTGTAGGTGTGTGTGTTTGTTTGTTTGTTTGTCCGTCTTTCACGGCAAAATTACGGAGCGACGAATTGACGTGATTTTTTGTTTGACGAATTGACGTGATTAATGGAAAGTGTCATAGAATAGTTTTTATCGTGAAATGGGCCCCCCCATTAAGTTTGTATGGAGCTGCGATATAAACGAGTTTCACGCGGACGGAGTCGCGGGCAGAAGCTAGTAAGTATATAAATACGTACATAAATAGCTCTTTATATAAACATAAGCTACGGTAGCCCAGTGGTTCAGGCATGCGGCTGTCAAACGGCGGTCGTGCGTTCGAATCCCGGCTCGTACCAATGAGTTTTTCGGAACTTATGTACGGAATATGATTTCATATTTACCGTTAGCTTTTCGGTGAAGGAAAAACATCGTGAGGAAACCTGCATACATCTGCGAAGAAATTCAAAGGTGTACGTGAAGTCCCCAATCCGCACTGGGCCAGCGTGGGGACTACTGCCCGTTCCCTCTCATACATGAGAGGAGGCCTGTGCCCAGCAGTGGGACGTATAGAGGCTGAGGCGTGATGTGATAAACATATACACACAATCATACATTGTATACAAATATCAGAAATAAAAATATATAATACATACACAGTCAGCCAATAATAATAGTAAGACAATCAGGGTTAGGGGAGCGACAAATAATGTTCTTTAAAAGAGATTTGAAGTTACCGATAGATTTAGCTTGTCTTATATCAAGAGGGAAATAATTCCACAGTCGTATAGCCAAAACTGGTCTACTGTAAAATTCTGTAAAAGTCTATTACTGTAAAAGTCCACTGTAAAATTTGAAAGATGACGAACGCACAGTTAATAGCAAAATGTTACGAGTAGAAGATCTAACAGAATTTTATTAATAGTACATTACGTAACTAGGGCGGTGAATTCGTGAATGCCCCAGATCGCAGGTGTTTGTGGCCCGAACCGAAGGTGAGGGCCATAAATATGCGCTCTGGGGCTTTACGAATTACCGCCCGTGTTGAGTACAAAATTTTACGTCTTCACCTTGCCACAATGCGAGTTTTCCCGTACGCGCAGCGTGCAGTAAAACTCGCATTATGGCCAGGTGTGACGTAAAATAACTTAAACGCTCTTTGAAATAGCGGGGAGCTGCAGGTTTAAAAAGGACACAGGACACTAAACAGAAGCGAAATAATGTAAGAGTTACGGCGATAACGGATAGGGAGCCACTTGAGTTTGGAACGGAAACTAGAAACGTGATGGTCATATTTGCGTAACCCAAATATGAACCGAATGCAGAAATTTAGGAGACGCTCAATGGATCAAGTAGGTAGAAAATTACGAAGTCGCCTGAGATACCTCATTGCAGCAAATACCTTCCTGCTCACAGTATATGTGTCAATTAATGCTTAGTTTGTATGATTTTATTTTACATTTTACTTTTATACTTCCTATAGAAACTGCTTGAATGTCTATATTTTTTTTGTCTTTGGCCATTGTAGATCTGCAACTAATTTCGATAAAACACGAACTATTACGTAAATATGTACTACTCCACCGAAGAATGAGTTACTTGTGACTAAAACAAATTAACCTGAAGTCGCTCACGCGACCTCCAACTTATAAGTTCAATTTTTATGTTAGTTTGACCGTTAAGTTATCCGAATACAACCTTATGGTAATGTTAATATCTTACAAGTGTCTTTACCTTTATGGTCGCAAGTTGGTATCTATTGAAAGTAATATTTACTCAATAATTGGTAGCAAAAGTGACTTAAATCGACGACCTAAAGGTACCCAAGATAAGAAATAATGACGTCGCAAAAACCCCTAATATGTACATAAAAGTATATATGAGCTATTGGTCGGATTTCGAAGTTAATTCTACCTAATAATTAGCCTTATTCTCAACCATTAATTGAGTGGGAGACCACTTTATGGTGTATTGATAAAGTGAAGTTTACGTTGTAATGTCTCTATATTTTAACCCAGGAGTAAAATTGTACAATAAGCGAAAATAAGTGGTGCGCATGATGTAATTTTTACTTAAATTAGTAATATATTCTTCAGCCTAGGAAAAAACACTTAAAATGTTTGCTGGGGCGAGCCAAGCAGTCCATCACCATCACTGGCCTTTCGATATTCCCGCTGTCTCTGGCTACCTATATCTCGGTACGTATTATTTTATACAACAGAGTTAATACCTAATGGTAGCCGCGTACAAGAATGTATGGCGGCCGCGCTCCGAGTGCTGCAAGCGGAGCGTCAAGCTATTCGTAGAGCGAGCCAAGCAGTCCATCACCATCACTGGCCTTTCGATATTCCCGCTGTCTCTGGCCACCTATATCTCGGTACGGATTATTTTATAAATACAACCGACTGAAGAGCTTAATGGTAGCCGCGTACAAGAATGAATGGCGGCCGCGCTCCGAGCGCTACAAGCGGAGCGTCAAGCTGTTCGTGGAGCGAGCCAAGCAGCCCATCACCATCACCGGCCTTTCGATATTCCCGCTGTCTCTGGCCACCTATATCTCTGTACGTATTCTTTTATACAACAGAGTCAAGAGCTAATGGTAGCCGCGTACAAGAGTGAATGGCTGTCGCGCTCCGAGCGCTACAAGCGGAGCGTCAAGCTGTTCGTGGAGCGAGCCAAGCAGCCCACCACCATCACTGGCCTTTCAATATTCCCGCTGTCTCTGGCCACATATATCTCGGTACGTATCTTAGTTATTGTTAAGAGTAATTGGTGTAAACCGCATTTTTTATGATTTTAAATAAATAGAGCAGTTAGTAAGAATAATATGAATCCCATCAAAAACATTACCTGTATACTACTGTGCTACTTAATACACTATTGAGTCTCGTTTCTTTAAAAATAATCTAAGACAAAGGGTTGTGATACTTGTGATTTTCACGAGTAACGGTTTTTAAAATGCACTCGGATATATAGCGTGATAATGATGATAAAGACCTACGCATTTGTGTTAAAATGAAGTTGATTTTTCCCCTGAACTCTTGGAATATTTTAAGTTGATTTCAACCAAACTGGGATCAGAAAATGAGCTTATTTGAGATTAAAGAATCTTCTTCATTGTCAAATTGACATGGTATTTGCAATCATAAGATTTGTCCTTTTTTTTCAGATAATGAAAACAGCATATTCCTGCTTCGTTCTGTTGCGAATTATTCAAGACCGTCAGGAACAAGGGATACATTAAATAAACCACAAATAAACACTTGAGGCACGTTCAATAAGTTATCGGTATCGGCATAAAAACAGAAGTTATACGTATGGTATTCATTTTAATTATTAAATAAACTCTATCTTGTTTAACGTGCATATATTGTGTTTTAAATATTTAAAATTTGCATTTTTTTAATTTAGAGACATAAATAGAAAAAAAACTAACTTTAAAATCAATATTCCAGATTACCAACATGGCACCTGAAATTCCAAAAAAATCTCCCAGTTTACTGACGTCGAATATGTGCTACACCATCATCTTCGATTAACTATTAACCCTTTGACCGCCGAGAGCCACTAAAGCGGTCGAGTGCTGTCGTGCCCACCACGCCAACAACCTTTAAAGTGGTTATGGCGGACACTGTCATAACAATTTTCTTACTGTTAAATAAGTTTCATATTCGCTCTTTAGCTGTCAAGATGCTGGCGTGTACGTCACATTCTGACACGAAAGTAAAAGCGGTCAAAGGGTTAAAGAAAAACTTCAGTGTATTAAAGTATGAAAAAATATCAGAAATTATTATGACGATACAAAGAACTTACTGAAGGCCCAACTTATGATAGGCGACGTGCACTTACTTAGGGGCTTAGGGTCAGTTGGTGAGCTGTGCGAATCGTATTCGGACTCGGGTGAGGTCGTTTATTTTGGCATAAAAACAAACAAGAGCGAGTGAAATAGACATACATAGATTACATAGATTCACGCCTTTATTCCCAAAAGGGGTAGGCAGAGCACTTGAAACTTATGATCCGGTGCCACGTTAAGCATACATGTGGGTATAAAAGATCAATAAATATATAGGTAAACATAAAACCGAACCGTGTTCCAAATGCTCCCGGGCTGTACTGTAGAACACACATAGATATGTTTTTATGTTCTGTCTCCGTATCTGGTATGTTGTGTGGTAATAAACTACTATTTTATTGTATTCTATAAGCGTCATTTCGCGCCAAAATGACGATGAATGATGTGGGATAGGCCTGCCGAAACCCGAGGCCCGTGAATTTCCCACCATCATGAGCTGATGCGCATGCGCTGTGTTGAGAGTGTTTTGTGTATATCCGTCTCTGTCGCACTTGTGGGTTCGAGCGACAAAGAGGGAGATACACGAACGAAGTTTGTTTTCGTTTCGCGGTAGGCCCTCGGCATTTGTCTCTAGCTTGCAGCACAGCGAATCATCAAATTGATAAAGGATCGACATCGCGATCGGAACTCTAGAGCCCCAAGCGTACATAGCCTACGGTATCTGTTATCAGTCAGGCCGTACGCTCGTTTGCCGCCGTCGTGGCATACACCGCCGTTGTTTATCCGTCGCTAAAACACGTCAAGTATCGTTATGCCGCCATAACGTACATATCACAGTAAATATAAAGCAGTAAGACCGCAGGCAGTCCGCTGGATGCGGGTGGCGCGGGATCGGTCACTTTGGCACTCTTTGGGGGAGGCCTATGTCCAGCAGTGGACGTCTTTCGGCTGATATGATGATGATGATGATGATGAATACCAAATTCAGCGTCCGATATCAGGCGCTAATTCAGATGCGTCGCTATAATAAACTTTGCGCAAGTCGGGGTGGATGGCGGTGCATCAGTCCGCGTGCCGCGCATGTGTCGATGTGTCGCGATGTTGATTGGAGCGCAGGTGTAAAAAATATCAGGGCCCGCTCTGCTCGTAGACGCTTTCCACGCAATTCACAGGTCATCGGCTACGAGCGAGCTACAACAAAACTTGGCACTGAATGTACCCATTCAAGGTCACGCAACGGTACGTGTGCTACGCCGTCGCGCGTAGCATTTTTCCGCTCTGTAGCGGAACCCGGACGTAGAGGCATGGCACATGAGCGAGTCATTGGCCATGAATGGCTTGAGATTCTAGTTGAGACACTGTTTTAGCTAATATATTGACTGTGTGCATGCTGCGCCCGCGCAGATCATTATCACAACAACGTGAGCATTACGAGATGCCGCGATTATACTACAGTTAGCGCCACAGGAATTGCAACCTTACGGTAATGGATGCTGTACAGTCAAGGTGGAAATAAACATATGTTACCAAAGGGATAAATACTAACAAAAAGAAGTGAGACGGTACGAAATTACGAATACAGTTCCTACTGGATACCGCCCCGGCTCTGTGCAATATACTCCTACGCAAATGTGACAGTGTATTGACAAGTATTTATAAAGTTCATGTATGAAACATGCGTAGGCGAAAACTTCTTTGGGTGAACAAACCATACGAAACGACTGTCGGAAGAAGATTTCAGAATCAAAATTTCAACTGTCTAGCTATCGCGGTTCTTGAGATACAGCCTGAAAAAAAAACGTTTGTTGTATGGGAGCGCCCCTTAAATATTAATTTTATTTAGTTTTTAGTATTTGTTGTTATAGCGGCAACAGAAATACATCATCTGTGAATATTTCAACTGTAGCTATCGCGGCTATTGAGATACAGCCTGGTGACAGACGGACGGACGGACAGCGAAGTCTTAGTAATAGGGTCCCGTTTTTACCCTTTGGGTACGGAACCCTAAAAACAAGTGCCCAGAGCATAACAACTTGTAATAGCAGAGGACGCCTCCTTTCAACTCCTTTTAGTAGTGTCAGTTACCTACCAGTGCCACTGCTATTTAAAACCGTAGGTTTAGCACCCTTGCGACTGTACTAAAACGGTTTGTGATTTTTTTTAAAGAATTCAAATAAAAACGGAAATGAGCATTCCTTGTTGAATACCTACCTTTAGTTTAACCATATTTTATCTATAATGCATCTATGGTATCTTATCTATATCTATGTAGAGTGATCTGTCATGATGTGCCTTAATGTCTTTGCGATGTATACGTATTTTGTTCATTAAATTAAATAAGTTTACAAGAGTGTTTTTACTTCTGCATCAATCTTTAATATGGTAGCAGAGCGTGTGAACAGGGTTGCGATCCTCGGACATATGTAAAGCAGTACAGTATAAAGGTACCGGAGCAATGGCGATTGCGGCGTCATTACTACCTATATTGAACGAGAACACCAACTTTAGTACATGGAAATACCGAGTGAAACTGATACTCGAGGAAAGACAAGTGGCTTATGTTTTAATTACAGAAAAAGTGGAAGAAAGCATGAAAGAACAATTCAAGAAGGATGACGCAAAAGCGAAGTCATTAATCGCTCAAAGTTGTTGCGACAAGTACATAGACGTCATAAAAAATGGCGGAACAGCAAAAGAAATGATTAATTTGCTAGAAAACATTTTTGAGCGCAAGAGTGTATACAATAGGTTTCATTTAAAGCGGAAACTGATTACAATGAAGTGCAATGAACCATTGCAGTCATATTTTATTAAATTCAGCGGGCTTATCAGCCAGTTAAGTGCAATTGACGTAAAAATTGACGAGGAAGATCAAATCTGCTATCTACTCTCGTCCCTACCCAAAGAGTATGACCAGGTCATAACAGCCATAGAAACAATGGCCACAGAAAACAAACTGAGCTTTGATTTAGTAAAAGGGAGGTTACTAGATGCTGAGACCAAAATAAATGGAACAGTTACAGAACAAGAAAATGCATTTACCTGCTACACCTGCGGGAGAGCAGGCCATAAATCGTTTGAATGCGCCAACAAGGACCGAAGCAGCCAGCGGGGCCGCCAGAGGGAGTGTGGAAGCGGATTTAGAGGCAATCGCAGTAGGGGCAGATATCATGGACGAGGTCGCAGACAATTTACCTCTCAGCATGCAGCGGCTGCTGACATTGACACTGGCACCGAGATAGGTTTCATAACAAGTGAAAGTGCAGTGCATAAAGCATTAGTAAGTGATAATGGTTATATTGACTTTGTTATCGACTCCGGATGTACATCTCACCTGGTAAGCGAAAAGTATGAAAACTTTATGCAGGACATTAAGTTCTTGGATAAGAGTGTAAAAATATATGTAGCAAATGGACAGTACATAACAACAAACAAAATTGGTAAATTAAAAATAAAGTATTCACATAAAATAATTAATATAGATGCCCTCATAGTAAAAAATGTGACGTACAATTTATTGTCTGTAAAAAAGATTGTAGAAGCGGGCTTTAAAGTAAATTTCACTAAAGAATGTGTGGAAATATTTGACAGAAATACTTATTTGAAAGGTGAATGCCAGGGTAGACTGTATACTATTAAAGCTGAAATATGTCAAGTAGAAACATGCGCTATTGGTGTATTGGACAATGACTTGTGGCACAAAAGACTAGGTCATTTAAATAGGAAGGGTTTGGCTAGGATGAATTTGCCTATTAGTAAAAAGGTTTGTAACTCTTGTATGACCGGCAAAGCAACTCGAAGTCCTTTTAAGCCAGTGCCACGGCCCAGATCATCAGCTGTTGCTGAGCTACTGCATACCGATATAGCTGGGCCAGTCAAACAAGCAGGTCCAAACGGTGAAAAATATTTTGTTACCATTACAGATGACTACTCTCATTTTTGTGTGGTATATCCAATAGCACAAAAATCACAAGCTACAGAGAAATTGATAAATTACATATTGAAACTGGAAAATCAAACGGGCAATAAAGTGAAAAGGATCAGATCTGATAATGGAGGTGAGTATCACGCAAATAGGTTGGTTGAGTTTTGCAGGCAGAAAGGAATAAGACAGGAATTTACGATGACATACACGCCACAAGAGAACGGAGCGTCAGAAAGAATGGGTCGTACATTGTGTGATAAAACCAGAACAATGTTAGCGGAGACAAATTTACCGAAGCATTTGTGGTGTGAGGCTATTCAGTGTGCAGCCTATCAATTAAATAGATCCCCGTCCTGGGCTATTAATTTTGCGACACCTTGTGAACTCTATCATGGAAAAAATGACCTATCAAGACTCAGAGTCTTCGGATCAAAAGCATGGGCCACCATTATACCCAAGCCTGATAAATTTAGCAAGAGAGCTATTGAAGTACGGATGGTTGGTTATAATGCAGTAGGATATAGGCTTTGGAATCCAGAAACTGATACAATAATAACATCCAGAGATGTTAAATTTGACGAGACTGATATACAATATATGGAAAAGAAGAACGATACTAAAGAAAGAAGGATACTTATTGAAGAAAATGAAACAGAAAAAAGTAAAGATGAGCCAATGAATAGTACAGAATGTGAGGATGAAAATACAGACAAAGATGATGACTCCATACATAATACAGACTGTGAAGGTGAAAATAAAGATAGAGAAGAGAATAATGAGTCAGATGAAAACACGAACAAGACAACAAGATTTGGACGAGCCGTAAAAACTCCAGCACATCTCAATGACTATGAATTAAACAATGTGGTATATTGCCTATTTACAGATGTACCAAAATCGTTTGAAGACGCCATAGAAGACAAAGAATGGAAAAAAGCGATAGACAAAGAAATAAATGCTTTAAAAAAGTTAGACACTTGGGAAGAAACAGACAACGTAAAAGGAAAGAAGGCTATTGAAACGAAGTGGATATTCAAAGAAAAAGATGATGGGACAAAGAAGGCACGCCTAGTCGCCAGAGGCTTTCAAGTTCAGAAAGAAGACAAATTTGATGTTATGTATGCACCAGTTGCAAGAATGTCTACAGTGAGAATGGTAATAGCAAAAGCAGTTGATGAAGACCCCGATAAGCCAACTAGACATACCTACTGCCTTTTTAAATGGAGAATTAAAGTCGGAAATATACATAAAAATACCTAAAGGAGTTGAAACAACTGACAGCAATAAAATACTCAAATTAAAAAGGGCCTTATATGGACTAACTGAATCTCCAAGATGCTGGAATGACAGGATTGACTCATTTGCAAAACAACAAGGATTTGTAAGATCAGATTATGACTACTGTCTCTACAGTAAAGCAAATTGCTGGATGTTAATTTTCGTTGACGACATAATTCTTACAGGAGAAAAAGAAAAAATAGAAGAGACTGTAACAACACTAAAAGAAGAATTTAAAGCAAAAGATCTAGGAGAAATAAACTCATTTTTAGGAATGGAAATTGAACGTCAACAAGGAATTCTAAAAATAAAACAGACCAAGTTAATAGACAAGATATTGAAAAAATTTAAAATGACTGAAAGTAATGGAGCTCGGACACCTATGGAAACAAACTTGAAGATAGAACGACCATCAGAGGACAATATTATAGACGTACCATACAGAGAATTGATAGGAAGTTTGATATACATTTCATCTTCTACACGACCGGATTTGACATACGCTGTTTCATACCTATCAAGATATCTTGACAAACCAAGCGAACAAACCTGGAAAGCAGGGAAAAGGATCTTAAGATATCTGAATGCTGCAAAAGAACGAGGATTGACTTTCAGGAAATCGGATGATACTAAGCTATATGCCTACTCAGATGCTGACTGGGCAGCAGACCACCACGATAGGAAGAGTGTTAGTGGATGCCTTATATTCTGCGGAATAAATCCAGTGGCATGGTTCTCCAAGAAACAGAACTGCGTTTCACTATCGACGGCTGAGTCAGAATACATAGCTGCTGCAGCGACTGCTCAGGAGTTGATTAATCTTCAGGGTATTGCAGCAAGCCTCCATAACCTTCGAGGGGGGGTATTACTAGTAGACAACAGATCAGCAATATGTATGGCAAAGAGTTATGAAAATTCAAAAAGAACCAAACACATTGATATCAAAGCACATTTTATTAAAGACCTTGTAATTAACAATAAAATACAAATAGAGCATGTTCCTACTAATTTAAACTATGCTAAAGTTTGTCTAAAGAGAAAATGGATAACTTCATCTGTGAAATTATTGTTTAAAATGTTTAATAATCAACCTGTTTAACAATTAATATATTGTTCATTTTATAACTGTGTATAAGGTATAAGTATAAAATATAAAAGGTAAAAATAATTCAGTTCATTATTAGCTTACTTTAACTATAACATAACATAACTATACCTAGTGACTAGAAATTTGTAATGTTTTGATTAGTTCATACATGTACCTATATGTATGTGTCTAGCAGAACTTTGTAATGAAAATACGATTAGTTCATGCATTTATGTATATGTACCTATTGACAAGTAAGGTAAATTTTAACTAATTGCTAAATAGTCAGTGACTAGAATTGTTTTCTTAAACTTTTTTGGTTTGTAGTTTGTAATGTTATCTTGCAATTGTAATCATAGTAGATTAGAATTGTGGGGGGGTGTTGAATACCTACCTTTAGTTTAACCATATTTTATCTATAATGCATCTATGGTATCTTATCTATATCTATGTAGAGTGATCTGTCATGATGTGCCTTAATGTCTTTGCGATGTATACGTATTTTGTTCATTAAATTAAATAAGTTTACAAGAGTGTTTTTACTTCTGCATCAATCTTTAATATTCCTTCACATCCAACTCGTATCGCATCTCACACGGCCATGTGTGGACATAACATAACACGGATGATATCATAACTTGCGACATATTTATAATGAGAAGAGCTCAAAATGCCCTCATTCATAAACGACTACAATATTTAGTTATTAACGATGCAAGTGCCGAAAATAGGAAATTTGCAACGAGGGGTGATAAATTAAAACACGACCGAAGGGAGTGTTTTAAATCGACACGAGTTGCAGCGTTGGTCTCAGACGGTCCTGAACGCAATTTGCCTAGTTGGAGTTTTGCCCACATTGCAGTTTGACCACCGAGCATTATGCCTAAAACGCAAAGTGACCACTTATAGGTAGGTTAGGTTCGTTAGGTTTCTTCAGATGCCCGAAGGGCAAACGGACCAGAAATAGCGCCAATAACGCTAACGTAACCTCAAAGCGACGAAAATGTGATTTAGGCATTTTGCGTTTTAGGCATAATGCTCGGTGGTCAAACTGCAATGTGGGCAAAACTCCAACTAGGCAAATTGCGTTCAGGACCGTCTGAGACCAACCCGAGTTGCACACTAATAAGCACACTTTTTGAAAAAGGAGGTTACTCCACTGCTCAACAATAGTAACCTACATAAATCCAGAGCAGATCTTCGTACGTGTATATATGTGTAGATATAACTATCTATGGTATATATACATAATCTCGATTCAGAAAATCTTGTCAAGATCAGCAATAAAATTAATGTGTAGAAAGAAATATGTAGAAAAGCCGCAGACAACGTTGACAGAAACAATAACATCGTATGCGAGGGGAATATTTATGTTTATCGATATTGCATGCAGTATAATAACTTTGTTATGGATTTAATTTAATAATCTGGGAAGATAAACTGCGCGACTAAGCGCCTACTAAAAACCAATGAGCAATAAACGTCGGATCTGAGTATTTGGAACACGTCCAGGACTGCCGTATTTGAAACAAACTCGCTCCAAATTAAGTTTTTAATTGTTTTAATAGCCGTGCTGGCTTCGCGTTATCTGTGCTCTATTATTCTGCTTAATTTCGTTGATCATTCGGTTGATCGCCTTTAACGAATTCTTGTGAATGGATACGTGATTTTTCCTTCATTCAAAAACTATCACATAATAGTACATTACGTAACTAGGGCGGTGAATTGAGTGAGGGCCATAAATATGCTCTCTGGGGCTTTACGAACTACCGCCCGTGTTGAGTACAAAATTTTACGTCTTCACCTGGCTATAATGCGAGTTTTACTGCACCCTGCGCGTACGGGAAAACTCGCATTGTGGCCAGGTGAAGACGTAAATATAATTAGGTACGTCATAAAATAGTGAGGAGAGATCCCGGTTATCCGCTCTTTTGAGAATTTGGATCGGCACAACGAATCCTCTTATCAAGAGGGTCGGCGCTTCTGATTCTTCGGGTGCCGCAAGTCGCAAGTCCTCCAAGTCCGGGCCTCCGATGACACCCGCTGTAGTCAAGCGTATTTCGCTTTGAGCTACTTTAAAGTGATACCTGATGGTAAGTGACACCAAGGGCCTAAGATGAAACTCACTAGTCGAGTAATAGCCTATTCTCTTTTGTTTTGAAGGCACCTAGATTATTGTCGGGGAACACAGAAGCCGCCGGGAACATTATGAAAGACGAATCAAAACGCTGCGTACAAAAATATTTAAATATCCGCGATTAGCCCGTGTTGGTTTTGGATACGTGTTATTTCTAGGCCAACGTACCTACTATACTTAGTGTAAATTAAAGGGACTTACATAGTTTTGTCTCGCTGCGCCGCTTCACCCGAAGCTTTATGAGACAGGACGAGATGCACTGCAACAATACATTCAAGATTAAGGTAAATATAAAGGGTGATCGAATAGCCAATTTCTCGTTTTAGCAGTTGAAACCACCATGGAGTTTTTAGTGGGTAGAAATACTATATTACCTAACCCAGTCATCCTCCGACTCTTACCCCTAGTCAGTGACAACTAGAGTACTTTCAAGGTACTCCAGGTGTCACTGAACGCGGAAAGTGGCCGGTTGTCGAGACTCTCCTCAGACCTCATTAGATGAGGAGCTACGTATAATTTCACCCGTAACATCCCAGTTGCCCAGCCCCCTATTCTGTAACTTGTTTTAAGCTCACCTCAACGCTTACCAACAAATATATCTTGACACCGCGATGCGGTAGTGACTATAAGCGAATAACAGCACTGTGGGAACCGATTTTTGACTTTCGAGTGCTTGAAAATCAAATAAAAGGAAAGTTTGTGTGTCAAAGTGGCCGGCACTTACACTTTTTGAATTTTCTATCGCTATTTCAAAATAGCATATCATAATTTTTGACAGTTTTCGAGTGAGAGTCGAGCGCTCGAAAGTCAAAAATCGGTCCCCTGGTTGCCACTTACTTCGTGGATGTGGCCGATGACCTCCGTGTGGTTCATATCGTCGAGCCGCGTCTCGTTCACATCCATGATCTCGTCCGCTAACTCCAGGTTGTCCATGTTGCCGGCTGACGGTGACCCTGCGACAAATACGAAATCATTAGGCACGGCCACAGAATAGATAATAGTACAAGTACAGAAGGGACACTCCTTTGATCTTTACAAAAGGCGCTTTTTTCTCAGCCAAAACATTAAGATTTATGGCCCTCTGACATCGTCGATGACGACGTCGACGTTCATCGCTACAAGTATAGGTACATGCCGGTTCCCCAACGTTGGGGCACCGGCATGTACTTTATTTATTTATTTATTTAATTGCTTACATGTGTTTTACATTGTGTTAAATGGAGTGAACAGTATCAACATGCACCCATTTTGGGTATTGCAATATACTTAACCTAATTAAGCTATGGTAAAATACATATGGGCATAAAATTATACATTTAAGACTTTACAGTGATTTAACAAACTAAGCAAACAATTTATTACAAATTAAATAAGTATTTTTTTTATGCAATTCAAGTTATTATTATTTTAATTTAATTGAGTAGCAAATTATTCCATTTTATAGCATTATATTATTCATTGTTTTCAGTATCACACAATTCACACATATATTCATTTACTTGTAGCGATGAGCGTAAATCGCGGAGTGTCCCGCGCCTGGCACTGCATACATTCAAATATCTCCATCTGTTGTAAGAGAAGATGAAAGAATTAGGAACTCTCTTATGAAACGCAACGAGTATGACAATGTTTGCTCCGTCCCATCATTCGCGGGATTTGCGTATGAAACGTGCCAAGTACCCGTGGAGGCAATGTACGTCTTCGTGCCAATGGCGGTGGGGACTTGCGGTACCTTGGGGTACGGCCAAGGATTTTATAGATGATTTGGAATAGGGATAGGGGTTGTTGTGATCTTCGTTTCGGATCGTTTCTGACTCAACAGATTTGTCCATTCACCGTGGCAAAGCCGTCAGTATTATGGAAACTTTTGAACCAACAACGATACAACAACGATAAGAACCAACGAGCGAAGCAACGATATGTATGTGATGACACCTTATGATTTACAAACTATTTGTAGGTCCCGACCAATATACAAGTCATACAGGGAAGCATAATATCCGCGATAAAATAAAACAAGAGGAACGTAGCCGACTTATAGGCTAAGCGTAACGTAAAGAGTGCAAGCTTGGTGCTTAGGAAATTCGGCAGGAAATAGGTCAAATTTATAACTCGGGTACGTACTTGGAGAATTTTCTGACGACTTACATCTGTAGAATGAGTGTCGAGGAACGTGAGATAATGGAGCATTTATTATGTCACGCAAATAAGGTTTGGTAGCGGAAGTAGAAAAGTAAACTTGAATATGCACTGTTTTTGTGACAAACTTGATTTGGAATAACCTCGTTGGGGTATACCCAACAAGCTGTCGGAACAAATTTCCTATTCCCCAGAACCAATAGCAATTGGGACCCCCTGTCCATCACCCGGCTAATAAACAAAAGATGCCACTGGGATGAGAATAACACACAACTTGGCTTAAGGGGCTCAAAGGAAATATTATGCACCCATCTCAGACCAAATAAAAGGCACCCATATCTCCGTTGCTAGGACGGCAGTCATCAGTCTATAAGAATGTCCGATGCAACCCTGTCTAAACGTCAGAAAACCGGCCGAGTGCGAGTCGGACTCGCGCCGGAAGGGTTCCGAACCATTATCTATAAAAACAGTTTTAAAAAAAAGTTTGTTGTATGGCAGCCCTTTATTTTATTTTGTTTTTATTATTTGTTGTTAGAGCGGCAACAGAAATACATAATCTGTGAAACTTCAACTGTCTAGCTATCACGGTTCTTGAGTAACAGCCTGGTGACAGACAGACAGACGGACAGCGAAGTCTTACTAATAGGGTCCCTTTTTTACCCTTTGGGTACGGAACCCTAAAAAGGTAAATAAATAACGCGGTAGACGCGTATAAAACAATAATTATAATATGCGTACAAAGCGCGAGAGGTAGCTGGATGCAGCGCACTGGATTCCAGCGCTGGATTGCCACTGACGGCACTAGATCCGTGTAAACCCGCTGGCGCGGTCCAGTGCCAGTGCCAATCCAGCGCTGGAATCCAGGGACGCTGCATCCAGCTACTGGATTAATGAAAATCAGCCTTTATAAGTAAGGGGGTCATCGGAATCACACTGTTCTTCGTGGTGGGAGCCACGGTAGAGCAAACCACAATATGGAAGGCAGCGGGACCGTGTCGGTGTTTTTAAAGATTATTTTGCCTTGTTCCCTGCAACGAGTTATACTCTGCCCCATCCTATAAATAACACGAGACATTCAAACTATTTTCGCCCTAAGGGTGAGAAGAGCTAGTGCATTTCATTATGAAACTTAGCTGAATGAAAACCAAGTAGATAGGGTGACGGTACGGCGGTTGAAAACGTACAGTTGAATATTGGGAAATTCCTATTCCTTTTTAAAACATTTTTGAGGATACGTATGTATGATTATATTTCATTATATTTGAATCACATACATACACATAAAATTAAACACAACAATGTCAAATGTCACTGACACGTGAGACCACTGACAAGTGATGAAATTTTTAATATTTCATTAAACACAGCGACCAACGAGTTTGCTGGACACTTTGACGCTAAGCAGTAGTCCTTTTTTGAACAGGCATAATAAGTTCAATAAAGAACTACCACTTAGAAAAGTTGAAAAACCCCCGACATTTTCATTTCAAAGTCCAATATGTCAAAAACGTCTAAACAGATTTTCATGAAACATGGCTAAGAACACTCGGGATAAAGCTACCTATGATACAAAAAAAACCGCATTCAAATCGGTCCATCCGTTTGGGAGCTACGACACCACAGACAGATACACAGACAGACACGTTAAACTTATAACACCCCTCTCTTTGCGTCGGGGGTTTAATAATCGGACAAGTGTCGTGTCAATGTAACTAAGAAAGACAGGTAACTGCGGAACCCTTGGCGGAACCCTACACTTTTTGTTATTCTAATTTCCCATCTTCTTCGGGTTGGATTAGTTCAGATAGCAGTTAATTCCCCAAAAACAAGTGCGTTCGACAATTATTCAGGTAGCAAACGGAGAGTTGGTCTACTTTATTAGGATACCTACTTCAGGAGGAGAACAACAAGTCATTTCGAGTCTAGACTTAGCTATAACTTAAGTTAACGACGAGTGCCGAATAAATAGCTTAAAAGGAGACTAAGAACTTCACTTGGCTTTGCTTGCAAGAGACAAGAATCCTTGCGAGGTCTGATTAAATCATATGCTTGACCTATTTTTCTTCGATTCCGTCTCAAAATTAATTGATATTATTTTTGGGAACTACTCGCTCTCCAATATTGACAGGTAGATCTACCTGATACATATCATATGTATCAGGTGGAAGTAGAAAATCTAGGGCTTCTATTCTACCCTTTGCTTCTCAATGTAAAGTAGGTATATGAAGTCGCAGACGAGGCTTGAGCTCACCATCCAGAAAATCAACCCCCAAAGGGATGAAAATGGGTATTGAAGTAAATACGAGAGTTCACGCAGATTAAGATTCGCAAGAAAACGCTAGTAAATATTATAAAATTTGCGTTTAACCGCTTTTCAACATATCTCATGAAAATGATTTATTTCCATTGGAACTCTTCACTTGCGAGCAGAAATCGTGAGCCGGGCTTAAAAAAAAGTTATATGTATAGTTATTGGACCTGCTCGTAATCTCACGAGAATCGGTTGAGGAATGCGACTGTAGGTACATTTGTACAGGAGAACAGCCGGACAGCGGCGAGCGGACCGAATTCCGGCTCAAGCAGAGAACTTCCTTACCTTCCGCTCGCTTATCCAATTAGAAAGTATAAGAAATTGATATTTTCAGGTCCCAACCAAAAAAACTTTGGGAGGATGATGATCGATACGATCAGTTCTTGCAAGATTGTCACTAATTGCCTATAGCCTAGAACGTTAAATGATGTAATTAATTAGGATATCGACAACCGGTAGATTTACCCTGCTTAGACATTAACTTATACGTTGACGGTACTCAACAAAAGTACCTACATCTGAGCGGTCAAGGTATTCACAAACATCTGAACACAACTTTATTGTCATAGCCATTGGCAATTACTTATTCTGTGGTGCATGTTCAGATATTTTGAATGTTCAGAAATTCTGAAGAGTACAGATGTATGTGACGCTGACTCTACCTAACCGGTCACCATAACCATATTTTACTCATATAAGATTTATAATTTAAACATTATTACACAAATACAAACACGTACTATTGACGGACTCATAGCAATACGAGTGTTTATATTTTATTTTTGGTCAGTGTGATAGTGACCAAACTATAAATGATTTATCCAAGATTTATCGACGACAGAAAGTCACAACGCCTCATCGCTCGTCGTAATATCGGGGAACTCGTGCCTGATGTATATTTGCGAGCTAATTATCTCTATAACAGTGAATGAAACACAGATCTATTGGATTGAAAACGTCAGAAAATTTAAGAAATAAACTAAATTGTATTGGCTCTAAAACTAGGTACTCACCATACAGCTTGACTTTGTTATCTTTGGTCTGGGCCACGATAATAACATATCCCTCCAGATCAACGGATTTGCATTTCACAGTTGTCATTTTGTCTATAGCGTTTATTTGGGTTGTTGGGGCATTGAAGGAATTCATCTTGGTGTTATTATAATTGTTATTTTGACTATTAATTATTAACTAGTTATAACGAACGTTCAAGCGGAGCGAGGCGCGGCCAACGCTTCCTCCAGCACCATTTTAAACAGAATTTACGCTTAGAAAACGAATTTATCCCACACATTTTGGTAGACCACATCTCTCTCTCACTTATCCCGGGCAAAATTCTTCGGCCATGTCACTTTATACCCGCTTCCTTAGAGCACACGGCACGCAAAACACATGGTTCGATTTATTACACTTTAAGTACAAGTTACCGTGTTTAATTATTGATATTTAAGCGTATTGACGAGATTTTTGGTCGATTTAAGCTGCTGGAAGTCACTGGTCATGCTGGTTTTCTGACTGATTTTTTTAGGTTTGACAAACGCGCGCGGTGTTAATATTAGGGTTTTGATTCGCGAACGCCCCAGCAGGGACTCTGTCGTGGTAGTTTGGTTTATTAAACTAACGTTTCAGATCTTTGAGCGTGTTTTTGAGGTTGAGACGAGGGTCCCACGTCCGCGTACTAGGAGTTCGGCGCGAATGGATACGTCCATCCCATTTTCGCACGATCAATAATGCTCCCTTCCCAGCATCCCTTAACTCCCACAGATACGCCGCCATTCACTATTCCATGTGTTCGCGGTATTATTTCTGATGTAAAGTAAAATTATCGTTTTTAAATGCCGAAAATACGAAAATTATTCTCGTAACAAAATCAAAAAAATAAACAAAATGGTTGTTGTCAAGGTCCCACCGAGATTTGAACTCGGATCGCTGGATTCAAAGTCCAGAGTGCTAACCATTACACCATGGGACCTTATGCTGAAGGGGCCGAAATAACAGAATACATAAAACAACCGTAATGAACAAAGAAATTTAAAAAAAATCACTTTGAATTCGGATTTTTTACTATTTAAAAAATACCGAAAAGTATTAATCTTTAACAGTTTCATTTGATTCATCATAACAACATGATATTACTTCATGTCCATTCACATCTTCGATTAGATGAGTTCCAAATATTTATCCTAGGTGGGGCTACTACGACCATGAAGTTAGATGTTTGCTTTACTTCACCTAAACTTTAAGCGCCACCTATGAATGATTTTCTGTAGTACGCTAATATGTGCTGCCAGCGCAAATAAACATGAAGAAGTGGGTAAATTTTGCATACCAATCAACAACATAGTAAAAGTCTAATATTATTCTTTGTTTTACATACATACATACATACATTCACGCCTTTATTTCCAAAAGGGGTAGGCAGAGCACATGAAACGTATGTTCCAGCGCCACTTTTAGCATAAATGTGGGTATAAAAGATCGATTAATTGTGAATTTGTTTTGTTGGGTGTAAATGATGTATTGATGCATCAACTAAATTAACTCTTAGTGGTGGCATCTTTGCTGGTTGATGCATATCCTATGGCTGTAGTATTAGGAATTATTGTACCGTTGTCTGAAACAACGGTGCTATAATACTTAATACAACGCCCGAAACGTATTGACAGCGGTGCGGTGGCAGTACCGTTAGTAATGTTCGAGCTAATATGAATGGATGCATAGACCGGTGCGGCAGTGCGTTTTGGCATATTCATAGTATCCAAGCTATAAGTAAATATTTTATGTTTGAAAAAAAAAACAGTTGTTTTAATGTTTATTTGGGCAAACAATTAAGTGGTCGCAACTTTGCTGGTCGATGCATAATGTGATGTTTGCCCAAATAAACATTAACCACCGCTGTCAGTGCGTTTCGGCCTTAAATACTGAGGGGCTACCGCGAAACGAAAACGAATTTCGTTCGTGTATCTCCCTCTCTGTTGCTCGAACTAGGAAGTGCGACAGAGATGGAGATGCACGAACGAAGTTCGTTTTACGTTCGCGGTAGGCCTACTGAGAGCCTACCGCGAAACGAAAACGAACGTCGTTCGTCGCACTTGTTAATTCAAACGACAGTGAGGGAGATACACGAACGAAGTTTGTTTTCGTTTCGCGGTAGCCCTTCTGTAGGCATTGCTTGTTGCGACACTGTGGTGAAAACATGTCGCACGTTGTGCCATTTAATATGTGAGTTTAACCGAGTAGGTGATGGTGCTGGTCAATGACGGGAACATGCGTATAGTGCGGTATTTATTATCGTTATTAACAACTACGTACAATCCTGACGACAAACAGTAAAATGAATAAGAATGTTATTCTGGGACATACAGAAGTCCAGTCCAAGACTCTCTTTTGTCCTCAACTGACGGCAGAAAAGGTTGCCGTCTGTCAAAACAAAAAGGTGGCTTTAGCTCAAGGTTGGCGCCACCGCCACAGTCTCACGAAAGTTTCAACTGGCTCCTTAAAAGAAAAATCACGTAGAAGCCGCATCCCGGGCTCCCACGTACCGGAAGGCATACTGCACGTCTATCATGGGACGGCCGCGACATACACTCGATTTTTTTCGCACTATATCTTGTTTTAAGTGTTCTAATAAGAAAGAGACTGATAGTGCGAGAAAACTCGAGAGAGCTCGCGCGCCGTCCCATGATAGCCGTGCTGGCTTGTTTATATTTCGTTTTTAAGCCTAACACAGATTACATCAAAATTGAATGAGAATAAAAATATATTAGATAGCCTCGATTATATTTCGTTTTAAAGGGGTATGTAAAGGTATTTGTAAGTATTGGTTAGCAACATTAGTCTGGAACAAAAATATTGCCAGTAATAACTTACAATGTTATTCTGACTTTTGACATATACACGGTTAAAATATATATTATCATGTAGATTTACTAACGCAAATATATATTTTAACGTTCATAAAATAAATAAGTAACATTTCAAAATAGATGTGTTTATTCTTTTGTTTAGTGTATCCTTTTTTTATTGTCTTCCACACTGGTGGAAATATAAAATCTTTCAGTAGCAACACTGACACTGAAACGTCAGTTTGTCACTGACTTCGCTGTAGTAAGGTTGTCATTTCGTCTATCTGATAACGTGATAGATGAATGGAAAATAATTAACAACGTAGCAGCGAAGTTTACGTGTTCCGTAATTCCGAATATAATCGCCGCGAGTGTTAAAAATCAGTGTCAACGTAAACACCGTCGTCGTCCGAACCGCCATGATCAATGTGGGAAACAAAGATGGCGGAATAATATCGCGATCATAACCAAACGCGTCGTCGTTTTGTGGCGTCGTGCGTTATGTGCCGGGCTGGGCGCGGGCCGCAGCCGTGTCGGGGCGCGTGAGCGCGGGCGCGGGCCATGGGCGCGCCGGGCTGATGCCGCCGGCGGGCCGCGCGGCTATGGCGGCCGACGAAGCTCGCCCGCTCGAGCTCTTCACCGCCGTCTTCGAGTATATAGCGCAGGGCGGCGACGAGCTCACCCTCCGCCGGGGCGAGATCGTCGAGGTGCTCTCCAAAGACCCGAACATCTCGGGGGACGACGGCTGGTGGACGGGGAAGATCGGGGACCGGATTGGGATCTTCCCGGCGCAATATGTGACAGAGGAAGACCCGCTAGCGGTCACGACGGTGATCGGGGACGTGGATCCCCCGCGCGTGTCCTTCTCTGAGTTGAAGCTTGAGGAGGTGATAGGGGTGGGCGGTTTCGGGAAAGTTTACCGAGGTTACTGGAACGATGAGGTGGTGGCGGTTAAGGCGGCGAGGCAGGACGCCAACGAAGACATTGAGGTTATCAAGGAGAGCGTGCTCCAGGAGGCTAAGCTGTTCTGGATTTTACAGCACGAGAATATAGTGTCGTTACAGGGTGTGTGTTTGGAGGAGCCCAACTTGTGTTTAGTGATGGAGTATGCGCAGGGGGGCTCTTTGAACCGAGTGTTGTCGGGGAGGAAGATCCGGCCGGGGATACTGGTGGACTGGGCCATACAGGTGGCCCGCGGGATGGCGTACCTGCATGATGATGCACCTATATCCCTCATTCATCGGGACCTCAAAAGCTCTAATGGTAAGTGCCTTTATTTTATTTATATTTAAATACATACCTTGGTCATTAAGCCTATCCGTCCAAAGGTCTTTTAGAAGGCTTCCTTCTTTACAGCATAGCTTTTGTTTTGTTGGATTTCAAAACAAAAAATACTAATTTTGTTTTTAAGCAGTAACACTGCTAACGAAAATTATAAATTTTAAATGAAAGGAAAAATGCCTGTGGTCGCCAGTTCGAATATGGGCCAATCAATAAGCTACGGTAGCCCAGTGGTTCAGGCATGCGGCTGTCAAACGGCGGTCGTGGGTTCGAATCCTCGTATCAATGAGTTTTTCGGAACTTATGTACGGAATATGATTTCATATTTACCGTTAGCTTTTCGATGAAGGAAAAACATAGTGAGGAAACCTGCATACATCTGCGAAGAAATTCAAAGGTGTATGTGAAGTCCCCAATCCGCACTGGGCCAGCGTGGGGACTACTGCCCGTTCCCTCTCACATGAGAGGAGGCCTGTGCCCAGCAGTGGGACGTATATAGGCTGATGATGTGATGATGTGATGTGATATTTTGTGATTTCCTACAGACTTTCAAATTCATTTATTGTAAAACTGGAGGACAGAAAACAGTTAAAATACTGTATTATCCCTCAACTGAGAAGTTAATACATTTGCACCTTATTTCATTGTAAAGGGCGAAAAACGATATGATAATGGGACTCCCTTTAGTCCCTTTTAAAAACCTACGGCAGATCTATGAGGCTTCACTCCACTGTTTTCTGTAAATTACCTCAGGTTGTCTGGATTGAAGTCTCACTTGCAAACTTAAAATTCAAAAGAAGATTAAATAAACCTAAAGCTCAGGAACCCTATATTGATTTCTACGGAGGAGCTTGGTTCTCTCAGTTGACAACAAACTGCTCATTTCCAACTAACCTAAACCTTTTTTGACTCCATAGTCCTCCATAGACCCCGAAACCCACTCACACTCTGGAGCAAGGCCAGCACATCAAACATTCTGTGTTTACAATGAATTCACATTGAATTCTAATTGGAATGTGAAACATGTCTCAAATTGACCTGTTGAAAAAACACCTAACTGCCCATACAACCCTGATAAGAAGGCCGCAACAACTAATCTACCAAGGGTCCGGAAGCAGCACATTCCTCAGATAACGTTAATGATGTTGATAACAATTTTATCAATCATGTAAATATGTCAAAACATTTGACCTTATCACTCAAGTGCCAATTGTGGAATTGAATATTGGATGATAACAGAATTTATTGTACTGATGGATTTGTAGAGGTGTTCGTGAGAATCCATGCTTTATTTCTGCGAACACCATTTTTTGAAGAAGAAAATTCATCATTCAGTCATTGTAGAAAACATTACAAATATAGGTATATCAGGAAAATACCATGAAATGAAAATAAGTTCGGAGACACTATTTTTGCATAAATAGCTTTTTCTCCTTGCTGATCTTAGAAAGTTGGATCAGAGAATATTCATGTAATAGGTATTGACATACTTACGCACGAGTAGAATGTTGGGTATAATTTTGTCGATTTTTTGGGGAAGGATCAGTCTGGAAATTTAAAACAAATAAAAATATAGCCTCTAGGGTTCAATCTCTATGAGTTGGTTTAATGGATATTGGGATTGGTTTACGCTAAACTGCCTATTTTATTGTTAAACAATGCTATTGAACAAATAAGTTACATGGGCAATAAAAAGCCTTGTTAAATAAATGTTATTGGATTTCAGTCATAAAACTATGTTTAACAGTTATCTGTTGTCTGTGAGTTTATACTCACGAATGTATTTCCAAAAGGGAACAGACAGTGCACATTAAATTTAATAGTTAGCGCCAGTTTCTGCAGGTTTGAGTTGAAAATAAAGATGTTAAATGTGAGATTTTGCAGTCATAGGTTGATAGTCCAACACTCACAAGACACTGCAACCCTATTCCCATTGTCATTTGTTGCGACACCCATGGGAAGAACGGATGTCAATCAAATCCATAACAGGAATGTTGTATATGAAAGGCTTTTTGCAAAAGTTGTGTATAATTATGAAGTGCAACCTTGACCAATGCAAATAAGTGCCAATAATATCTCGACTTGGTAAACATCTTAATTAATCAAGCTGACCTTCACTCATCAAATTAATCAAACCTCAAAACTGTATAATTGGGGTCAGACATCTGTCCATTGGCAGATTTTTATGGCCCTTATGCAATCCTGAGGCATATTGTTCAGCCCACATCAACTCTTATTGAGCACCACCCACATCTGAACCTAATTCTTGTCAAATTATACTTTGAAAGTGTTAATTTGGCTGTTACAAGGATAAAAATGACTGGGTCATAAAATTCATAGGTTATAATGTGTTTTTATGAGTGGCATTATAGTTTTATTGTGAAAAATTCTCAGAGCTATAAAAGGGTTATTATTCGCATATTCATAAAATTATCGCTCATTAACTATAGGTACTCAATGTAGATAAACTCCCAGCCACACATATAAGCCATGTGTCCATAAAAGGGGGACACACACGTATATTTTTAACTCTGATGTTAATCATCAAAGGGAAACGTCATTTAATGAGGGATTATAAATGCCCATTCAACTGTTATTAATTCTTTATTATCATCATATATAACGTTATATCCATAAAAAAATCCTCGACACAAAACAAATGTCCAACGCGACAAAAAGGTATGCGAACAATAACAATCAAGTAAATATTGACTTCCATATTTGTACCTACCGTTTGTCATTTCCTTGTTTAATCATTTCACTGCAGCTTTATCCAAGTAACTTTCACCCAAACAAAAAAGGGCTTAGGTGCCTTTCCAAGCCATAAAAGTTATTCCCTTTGTCAATAAAGGCTCTGTTATCTGGGCCACTACCTATTGTGATTTGTAAATGGGCTGCATCTTGTGCAATGCACCCTATTTCTGCATAATTGCGTTAAATTATAAATGCATATCAGCGTTATTCTAATAATACGCGATATTATATTGCTGATTACAGCAAAACCTTGTTAAAATGTATTTGTTTCTCGAGGCTGCTTGGCTGATGATCTTTTATTGTTTTATGTGAAAGTATTCTTTCGGTTCTTGTTTCCAATATCGTGTCACGAACTTAGACTATTGACTTACAAGTCGGGCTTGAAGTACGCTAGGTTGACTGCTACATTTAATTTAGCAACTTCGTTAGCCAAAAATAAATAAAAGGAAGCTTCATTTAAATGCAAAAGGTGACCAGGTATAGAGTTAATATTTAGGTATATTGGCATCGCATCGACGAAAAAAGTAGTCTAAAAATATTACGGACGCTTTATGCGAAATAGTTAATGTACTAAGAGTTCCAGTTTACCTAGTCTAATAACGTAATCGCTACCATTATGCAAGACAAATTACTCCCTAAAATAGTCTTCAGTAATCTGTTTCATTACATCCGAAAGCCTAATAACAATAACATTACATAACAAAAGATACATATTTAAAGACGGGCATTATTCGCCACCCCCGCCAACCGGGGTGAAAACCCCTTTTCGCGATCCAATCACCTGAAAGCATCCCTCGCTTGTGTCAATTTTCACGTCGGCCAAGTAAAATGAAAGTGTCTGAAACCTTTTCACGTGACGGGGGCAATTTTTCACCAGAAATGGGGCGTGATTGTCTTGTTTTTGTTTTCGCTACTGCAGCAAAGTGGCGTAAGGTTCTATAGTAAGGGGGCAAGATAGGGGGATATTGTTTTTTTTTATTGCCTCGAGCTGGATTCGAACCAGCGCCCTGAAGGCATACGCGGCCGAACGCTCTCCACCAACTGAGCTGTCGAAACCCTGCTCGGTTTGAATAATTTTTCAACTAGTTTCTTATCATTTTTACGTAAGCAGACGTTATTACTTCATACAACATTTATTTAGACATTGTTGTTTAGGCAGAAATCTAGGTCCTTCGCTGTCAACACAATCGACAGCTAGAACACATAATAAATCCCCAATTCTAGATAAACATCCGATAAATGATAGCTTATGATTAGATAATGCTGGCTCCTTAAACTAAGTGATTCTAATCGTATTTTAATCTGCCGTAATAATTCTGATTTTTATGTCACGTAAGAAATGAAGGATTCATTTTTATTCGTCTTTACTTTGAAAAGAGAGAAGCGTACATGAGGAAAGGGGATGTTCTCAATTTTTATAGTTATTATTTTAACGGTTAGATATAAATTAAATTTTAAAAACTGGTTTTCATGCGTATGTTACGTGATATCGTTCCTAGACATGCACCGTTCATGTATTCTCCAGAATTACTTTTTTTTCTACTGTACTGGAGTATACCAGCACGGCTATCACAAGACGGCGCGCGAGCTCTCTCGTATTAAAGAACATAGAAAGAGACGGATAGTGCGAGAGAGCTCGCGCGCCGTCTTGTGATAGCCGTGCATAGCTGTTAATATCGGCAGACAGTGTAGCCAAAGCACAGACATAGGTTCCTCTCACGTAAAATCTAAGTGCAGTTAATATCATTTACCAAGTCCGGTTACAGTACCCAAACTATGAGAGCTAAATGTTTAATTAATAGTCACAAAGGCGAGAACTCCTCATTAGAGAATTCAATTACGGCCCGTGAGTGCCGAGCTGTATGGCCCGGGCTGAATAATTGGGTTACCTCTGAATATCTTGCGGAACTTCCGATAGGAATTAATCTAATATGGGACTGTAGTGGTTCTTGTTAGTGTGTCCGTAAGATTAGCTAAAACACTATAAATAAACCACGTAAAATAAAGACGCCTCGAGGACCGGATGGGGACGCGAAGTTTGGAAATTTTATAAAAATAGGGGCTTGCGTAGGACTACTGCCCATTCCCTCTCATCCATGAGAAGAGGCCTGTGCCCAGCAGTGGGACGTGTAATATAGGCTGATGATTATGACAACAGAAAAACGTTCTGTCAAAAAAAAAATGGAAGGACAAGCTTTTATTGTCGACTGTACTTTTTTTCACGTTTGGTCTGATCACAGACCTGAAGTCTGTTCTTAATTAAAAACCCTAAAAAGGTCTTCATAATGGCTCGAAGTCATACCAATTACGATTTACGCAACCTTTAATGAAACTATCGTAAAAATGAATAGTTCATGCTTACGGTGTTGTATTATTTCGACAATGCGAACGCTCATTACGAGCACTCGAAAAAATGTTTTCGCTTTCGCCAGACGATTCTATATGGATAGGTATTTAACCGGGTATATTGCACGGAAGATTGGCCTAAATGGCTTCTAAGAAGTTGATATTTAACGGGTAAATTGGCCATAGGTCGCCGGCGGCGCGAACTGAAAAGCGGATACGTTTACGTGGATTTACAACTTAGCCGGTCCTAGCGAGTATAAAACTATAAAAACAAAAAAAAAAGATTAATTTATTATTAAGTTCAACAGCATTCACAAAACATTTTAACCAACAGTTTTAGATTAGTTAACAATTATATAATAAGAGAGAGGACGGGTGATGGTGATAAAACGCACAAAATTCATATTTTGTGTGTAGTATGTGTCTGTGCCTCTGTCTCTATGTGTGTGTGTCAAATGATCTAACTGACCACTGAATAACTCGGGCGCTTTTAAGGGTGGCTGAATACTCAATAGAGATGTGGATCTGTTTTCATGTATTTGTCAGCTAGGTGTTATGAAAACACAGCTTCACACATGTCTGGTGTATATCAATACTAATATTTTAAATGCGAAAGTAACCCAGTCTGCTGGTGAATCGATTTAGATTGAACTAGTATAGTGTGAGAATGCTAACACTTACACAGTTCAACTCGCATATTAAATGTCACTACGGGCGACATGTAATTATTAACATTATTTTAATATGTCACACGAAAGTTTAAATTCGATTAGTATGGTGCGTGTGATAGTTTGAGACCCTGCTAGGGAGGACAGGATTGTTTTTATCCCGGAAATCATCCCTTAAACGGGTAAAAAGGGGAGGCGCAGTTTCTACGGGAGTGCCATAATTTATCCAGCGCCTGTGCTACTGATTTTTCGTACTCTGGTCAGATGTAAGTATCACAACTTGACCCCAAGAAAAGGGAACGCCGCCAACATAAGGGTATGCTTCAAGAGGACGACCTAAAATTGAAACCAAGCTGCCAAGTCATAAAAAAACAGAAATTCGTGAATACCTACATGGTTGGTTACTATCGAACTTATTTTATGTGATTATTTGTTTTATTCGCCAATAGAAACCGATTTGAAATCTACAATTATGCTGTCGTATAATTTTATCGTTTGAGCTTAGTATGGCAATAAAAGATTTTTTTTGTGAAATTCAGAGTTAGTACTCTGTTTAGTACCCGAATAGTGAAATAGACGGGATTTTATACAAATTAATTCAATATGGTATTATAATGTATACCTGTTTCCAAATAAAAACAAATAATATGAATATAATATTAAAAAAAATACGTTTGTCGTATGGGAGCCCCCGTTAAATATTTATTTTATTTTGTTTTTAGTATTTTATCATCTGTGAAAATTTCAACTGTTTAGCTATCGCGGTTATTAGGTTATTAGCTATCACGCAGACCGACGGACGGACGGACAGCGTCAGTCTTAGTAATAGTGTCCCGTTTTTACCCGTTGGGTAGGGAACCCTAATGAAAGGTTCAAATATTTGGCACGGATTCGTACAGTCAATTGTAAAAATATGAGTGCATACAACTTACTCAATATGTCCCATCGCTCTTATGTCAGCGGATTGAGGTTTTGGTAAGTATTTAAGGAGGATTGAGTCGATATATGTATATTTTTGTACTTGATACTATTATGAATATGGAGTCGACTCATCGTCTCGTGTGTGTCACAATCAGTTAATCAAAAGATGATATTGTGATTTCAAACTAGCCTCAAATGCTTATACACGGATCTGCGCTAGAGATATGTAATCAATATGTTAAGATGTATAGTCGAGTCCTCAGATTTTTCGTTTTATTATGCCTTTTTGACAAAGCTCAAGTCGTTTGTATGTCAAATCATAAAATACCCAATCAAACTGAACTATAATTTGCACAATACTTGCTGGGTCGTGAGGATACTTAGCGAGAGTTAACAATGAATGCCTCTAAGCTTGTTATCACGGTGCGGTCTTATCGATAGGACTTATTAACTAACTGGTTGATGAGACAGCCACGTAATTAAAAATGTCACTGTAAAATATCCCAAGTTTCCAAACCCAACAACGATCATAAATTTTGCGAAAAGAAAGTTATTTCAATATAAGTAAAATTGAGTCTAGGGCCGTGAAGCGTTATGTCCCTTCATTAAAGGTTATTTGGTCAGGTGGGTCGTGTTGTTTTTGGACAACAGTTATTTTGTAATTGTGTAACGAATGCCTGCAAATTACAGGCGTGTGTAAAATTAAGAGGCGGTATGTCAAGTACGAAGCTGCCAGTTTCGACTTGTTTATTTATAAGGCCTCGTCAGATCGGCCGCGGGAACGGGGCGGAGCGGTTTGCGCGAATCTGAATGCACGGAACGTTATCTTGATACCAAAAGCGGCGCTGGCGCAGGCAATGCGCGAAACTTTTAATTAGGTGATGATAATAATAATGGTTAGTAGCCCGTTTTATTTAGATTCCATCAACCATCAATAGTCCCTATACACCCCAGCGGGTGCTGTCTCTGTGTGCGTCCCATGAAACGGGCAGGGACAGCATCCGCCGGTGTACTCCTTGCATTTCATTAAATTGTCAAAAGGGCCTCTACGTGTTGGCTCAGTTGGTACTTTGTAGGTACCTAGCTCCACGCACGCCTCCTAATGGTCTGGGACATAATTGTCCCGTGAACGGGAAAGACATGGTTAGTAGCCAACACCCAAAGGTTTTCTGGAAAGGATCGCTCTTTAGCGATAAGATCGGAGCGGTGCCTTCTGACACAGGTTATTTTGTAAATAACTTACAAGAAGACGCCGGTCACTGTTTGATCGTAACTACTTAGTTGTTAAAGAAATAAATAAATTTATTATTAAATTATTTATTATTAATTTATGTATTTATTTGTTTCAATTTCTTTTGTTACTAACAACTATAAAGCCTTTTCTTCGAAACAAAGATGATTTATTATTATTATTATTTATTATTTAGATCGCCTGTTATTTAAATAAACCTAGCTACTTTTAAGTTTGTTTGTATTTCCTGTATTTGATTCATGTAGGTATTGAGTATTTGTATCGTGGAAGTAGACGGCATTTTGCTCCCTCCTAAGTATATTATTTACTCTCCTGTTTTCAGCAAAAATCATCATAAGTTTTTCTTTTGTGCAATAAATATTCAATAAACATAGCTAGTGTCACTTTCAACGTAAATCCAGATCCTATTTAATACTCCACGATCCCACGGGCTAGTATCAATGAATGTGTGACGCCTTGGCCACGACTTTGGTCTTAAGCGACCTGCGGTGCGTCCGGCGGGGCGGAATTTAAAGCGGGGCGGCGAGCAGGCCACGTACTCCGCAGCAGCCGCGGCGACTTCGAGCGGATGGGACGTATTCGGGTGACACAAAATGTCTTTGTCGAAAGTGGCCCTTCAGTGCCTCGAAAACAGCTCCTATTTCATGAGAGACATTTTAATATGAGAGAAGGTGTGCACGTGACCACTAAAACCAGGAAAAATGTCTTTCATTTCACCCCACAGCCTTTTTACTACATGCCGCAACTTATGTTGAGGATGCTTCGGCATCCATATTGCAGGCCTGTTTAATACTTTCGAAATAAACTTTTCTGTGTCTATGGACAATGTGGACATCGCGCGCGGATAATACAATAAACTTTGTTCCTAAAATCCCGCCCGATACGTGCCGCCGCTAAGACCGGTCGCACCGCTCTGAGTCGTGGCCACGCGTTCGCGCGCCTTGTCTTTGTTCGTTCCGCCCGCCAGCCCGCCGCCCGCAGTCGCCGGTCGCTCGAGTAAATCCGCGCGCTTGGTCGCCGGTGCGGAAGTTCGTGGCATCTCTTCTTTTCCGCGCTGTTTTTGTATTATATCCGCTAGTCGCCGCCGCCGAAGCAGGTCGCGCAAAGTCGTGGCCAGGCGGTTAATCTATGTAGTAAGGTGGTAAGATCAACCTGTTCTGCACTATCCATCTCTCTCTTATTAGAGAACTTAGAAAGAGACGTATAGTGGGAGAGAGCTCGCTCGCTTGTGCTAACCATGCTGGAACTGAGACATAGCTAAATCACAACGCGCAGACGGATTTAGAGATATGCCCATGATTCCCATCGAACCGGCTCTCTATAAATGTTCGAGGAAAGCGATAGATAGTGGGAGGGTTCGTGAATGAAAACAGACATACACTTTTCTAATCATCGACACATTACTCAATAGTGAACCATAATGCAGCGGAATAAGGTCGGCTAGTTTAGGATTGCTTGAAAAAAAAAGGCCCAATTTCTACTCGGAACTTCCCTTAACTTTCACCATATACTCGTATTCGTTCTGATCCTTTTATTAGTATGTTCGTCTATAATACCGTAATATAAAACAGCAACATCCTAATGTAGTGTTTCTCAAAAGAAAGCACTAATATTAATTGTCATTTTTATTTTATTTTTTATTTATTTATTTGAGTCAGGCAACAAGGCCCATATTTACAAATACCTTACAGACTAACATACATATCAATATACAAAACTTATAACATAAGACAAATACACGTTAAGACGGCGACGCGCGACGCAAGTTCTGGGTGTCAAATAACCGGCCTCGAAATCGCCGGAAAACTACACCCTTCGGCCAGATCTCCTCCTTCATGAAGGTCGATAGCTTGTCAGTTGGTACTCTCACCACAACTCTCACCACTTTTTATGGAGAATCTGAACTTTCCTATTGTTACCGTTATAAATAAAGTGGTAACACTATAAGAACCAATCTTTGGGGCATTTGTTTGTCCTATTAGGATCGAAAGAGCTCAGATTCTCAATAGAAATGACACTGAATGATAGTGCCTTTTTTGAAAAACGCTCAATTGGGATGAACGGTCATTGACTCATGGTTCAGACGGAACGAATATAGGTCAAATAATGTTTGAAATCGGGTAAGTGGCTCCGGAGATTGACCCCTATACAAACTTACAAAACTACAACATCACACATTTTGCCTCTTGTATTAAGTACTAGCTTCTGCCCGCGACTCCGTCCGCGTAGAACTCGTTTATATCGTAGCCCCATACTAACTTTCATGTCCCATTTCACCCCTTCAGGGGAGGTTTTCTGGGATAAAATCTCCATACTAACAATCGTGTCAATCGGTTCAGCGGTTTAAGCGTGAAGAGGTAACAGATAGACAGACACACTTTCGCATGTATAATATTAGTATGGATACATATTCCCAGTCCGAGTGCCAATGTTTTGCAGCAGTCACAAACCAAACCCTTATCTAATCACTAATCAGCCACGTGGCTTTATCGCCATAAAACATCCATATAATTGTCCCCTGCGACGCCGGCTCGCGGCGAGCGGAACGCCCCATAATAATATGCCCAGCTGTTGTTTACATTCGTTCACGCAACTTGCCATTTTTTTGCTTAATTGACACTCGTTTAGCGAGATTCGCTTGCTTTGGCGGCGGTGAACCCTGCTTGTAAGTGACAATGTCTAATTAAGGTGCCAATAAGTTATGTATGCCTTTAAAGTCGTGTTATTCTTTTTACAGTATGTTTCAACTGAGTGATGTTCACATGAAAACTGTCATATAACTTTTGACGGAAGAAAAAGGAAATACGGTAAAGAGTAGTATTCCATAGATATGGAATTCATGTTATGGATAAAGAAACTTAACAGCAGTATTCCAGTGAGTTGAGCTTGCATTGCCAACAGAATTTGCAAGATATTCCAAAAATCCAAGCTTAGGAGCGGAGTCCTTATATCTGGTTTTCACTGGATCGTCACTCGAATTCGGCGTCCGATAGTGCTATGATCTACGTCTTAATCGTCTGACAAATCGGTCTAAAAAAGGCCAACTTATAAGCACACAATAGTAGATTGTGCCTCAAGGGAGCAAAATCCCTCATTAGATGGCAACAGTGACTCTTTTCTGAACAGGATCAGTGGCGAAATGTACACCTTTGATCCCTAAATTTCTGAACAGCGGGTGTGTAATAGTAGATTGACTCTAAGGAGTAAAATCATATATTTACGGCGAAGTCAGCATATTTAATCCTGAGTGAAGTGAAAGATTCTACAATAACAACCTGAGACTAAGACTATGCTCAGAATGAATGCTTATGCTAAAAATGCTTGTAGAGGCATATATGTTGAACGTAACGAGGGATTCAAGTGTTTGCGCCCAAAATGGAATTATGTTTGCTACCACATACTGCTTGTCACTCCTGCGAGGAAAATTTATCCCCCTTATTTGAAGGCAACAATTACTTTTCTGGCTAGCAGAGAAAGACTTTCGTTAGTAGAAAAAAAAAAAAAACAACTCCCTTCCGGCTTGAAATCGTTTTTTCCGAATAATATCGTCCCGATTGAAACGTTAGCGAGAAAAGTTGGCCGGTTTCGTGACGGGGGATACCTACCCTTTATTCCCAACAGCTAGCGATATCGCTACAGCTGAATCAGTTTATCTGACCTCCAATCACACACTAACTGCTACTGATCGAAGAGTCAAATTATACTAGATATAAGATCAGTCCAGTACAGAATGTGGTGAATTGGTAGACGGACTAGTGAAGATGAATGGATCGCCGAGTGGTTGCTTAAGCTGCTATTTGGAAAGGGTGTCTTTCTACTGGAGGCTTTTCGTTTGTATATTGAAACTTTGAGATCTCTTTTAAGGGGAGTAAGTATGTAATAAATAGAACTAAAGTGTATATATCGAAAAGGATGAGGTTCTCGAAATGTACCTGAATCTAACCGATCTAAAACTATCCGACCGTTGTGTTATATTATATATTCAATGTAATAAGAACGAGTTGCATCGAACAAATATGACAGACCGGTTAAATATGGTGTCGGTATTTGTCAAACTCTCCATGTCTGAATTTGACTAAATATATAGCATAGACTAAATAACAAAACAAATATCTGTTATATAAACGAAATAAATATATAATCACGGCAGGATATAAAATATGAGCGTCTGAATTAAAATCAACACACGCGACCGATTTAAGTTCTTATGTTGTTTTTGTTATGTAACGCTTTATGTTTATTGATTGTATACATTAATGACATTTGTTTACTTGTTTGTGGTTGACCTCGCTACCGGCGTATTTATATCCGGATTCTATGTACCTTGTCTGGCCATGTGTCTGGCAATATAATATATATAAAATACGTTCTATATTTCCGAGTAGTTCGTATCCCTCCAATGGCCAAAATACATCATAAGTGCGCATATTATGCGTATAAAGCTAGCTATAACTACATTAGTATATACTTGAAAGACCAAAATTAGACTATTGTGATCTTTAATTTCGTCAAAAAGAGGGTAATTTTTAGTTTTTCAGTGTTTCGGAACACCGTCCTGACCTACAGAACGGCGTGTTACTGTATCAGATTTTACAGTACATATGGTGCTACTTTCCCGCACTTGTGCGGAAAAGAGCACTTTTCATGCATACGTCGAAACTTTAAAGAGCCATATGTACAGTAAAACGTTGTACAATACACGTGCGAATAGGTAATTCGCAACTCGTGTCGATTTAAAACACTCCCTTCGGTCGTGTTTTAATTTATCACCACTCGTCGCGAATTTCCTATTTTCGGCACTTGTTTCGTAAATAACTATTTTAACATTTCGCACATACTTATTTTTTAAATGAGAATGATATTTCGTTATCCGCCATTCGATCTCATTAAAAAAAAATCTCTTAATGGAGCTGGAAAATATGCATCTCCTCTCGTTCCTTTCTTTTGATTCATAACAAGTACTCAACTCACACTAAATCACATATCAACAATATATTGTACAATAAAACTCATACCCATTTATCACACACGATCAAAAAATAACAAACAGCATTCGAAAAACGATTGCATCCGAAATACATTGTTCGATTATGCATTAATTAGGTTATTATTATTGCACAAGACACGTCAAACTAAACTTATTAATGTTAAACACTCGCAATATACATTTGCACGCTCTGCCATACAGACTCCATACACATATTACTTAAAACCTTGCATACACTACGTTACTTACAATACCCAATGTTCACCTATGCTTACATATAATTCCATACCGAACCCAACTCATTATTTACTCTATAAATATGAACAGTCAACATCCGACATATCCACACTCCCTATCAATCGCACAAGAAAATACACATGTACACGAAATAACCCCGCAATATACCCAATCAGACCTTACTACGGGCTCAATAATGGATGACACACTGGCAACATTAAATAGTCTAGACGACTTATCTATTGCACATGCAGTTGAATGTGACACCGATACTATTACCCAACGCCTAAATTTTAATAATTCTGACTTCACAATCGTCTCTCAAAACATCAGAAGCGTATATAGTAATATAGATAATCTTATAGTTGTTCTGAAACAATTTACATTTAACGTAGACTTAATAGTATTAACCGAATGCCGATTGCATCCGGATAAACAAATCCCCCCGTTAGACGACTTTGCTGCTTTTTCTACTTCTAATCACTTGAACCAAAACGATGGAGTGGTAGTTTTTGTCAAAAAAAGACACAAGGTAAAGGTTCGAGAGATAATTCTCAGGCACGCGTCATGTCTAGAAATTGCGATATTAGGGGCACGGAATCTAGTGATACTTGGAATATATCGATCGCCTTCAAACAATGACGCTGAAACTTTTTTATCCAGCTTAAGCAATCATCTGGAAGAGGTCAAGTCATCCAAAAATATTGTACTGACCGGTGATATTAACATAAATATAGCTTATAAACATAATGAGCAAACATCGGAACGTGTCAACAGACTGAATTATTTGAATTTGTTGGCAATGAATGGTTTACTGCCAGGTCATACATTGCCCACAAGAGACAAAGCATGCCTTGACCATTTTATGCTCAAGCTTGAACCTAATCGCTTGAAACCTGATATCCTAGTTTTGGACACAACCATTACGGATCATGCCATGATATTACTGAAAATAAATAAAATAAACAATCAGCACATCTGTCAAAAAACTAAAACTTCCATAAATTTCGAAAATGCAATATGTAGTCTCTCAAATGATAATATACCAGAATTATATAAGCTAACTGATCCTAATATTCTTGCTGATGCTTTGATAAACAAAATAAAAAGATGTCTCTTAGAAAATACAATTACTACTTTAGTCCCTAGAAATAATCGTATTCTCAAGCCTTGGATTACATTGGGGATCCTGCGCTGTATAAAAAATAGAAATAATATGCAAAAAAGTATTCGTACAAATCCGGAAAACACTACTCTAAAAATTACCTACAAGCGATACCGAAATTTCTGCAATGGTCTGATTAAAAAACTAAAACGGAAATATCAAAAAGAACATTTAACAAAATCTAGTGGTAATACTAAAACACTATGGAAAGCTATAAATAACATAACTAACCGAAAATTAAAAAGAACAGAAAACAATGAACTACTTGATTTTAAAAGTTCTCCGGCTGACTCTGTAAATGCTATCAATGTTTATTTTGCCAACATTGGCAAAACTTTGGCTGAGAACATCACACTTAATAACCACTCTCCAGGAAACACCTCAGGCAATATCTCGTCCTTGTTGTCTAGTCTAAATTCTCTTGTGTTATTCGAAACTGATCCCAAAGAGGTTTTTAATATTTTATCTAACTTAAAATCTAGTAGTGCTCCTGGCTGGGATAAAATTCCAACTCAATTCTTGAAACTGGCAAGCGGTATTGTAGTTCCAATAATATCACATCTGGCAAACATGTGTTTCAGGCTAGGGATCTTTCCGGATCACTTCAAACAAGCAATCATAACTCCGGTGTACAAGAATGGGGACAGAAACGATATATCGAACTACAGACCAATTTCCGTACTATCCACAATTTCTAAAATATTAGAAAAATTAATAAATATTAGACTTGTAAATTACTTGAATAAATACAAATTACTATCCAATTCCCAATTTGGTTTCAGGCGGGGTCGTTCCACTGAGGACGCAGTTGCGGCCCTTTCAGCTTCAATAGTATACAATGTAGATAAAAACAAAAAATGTATCACAGTATTCTTGGATCTTAAAAAAGCTTTCGATACCGTGTCTGTCCCCATACTTTTAAATACACTAGAGAAGGCTGGTATTAGAGGTGTCCCTTTATCTCTTTACAAATCTTACCTTGAAAACCGCGCTCAAAAAGTGAAAATAGGTGATCATATAAGTGATGAGTGCACTATAACCTACGGAGTGCCACAGGGCAGTGTCCTTGGCCCAACCCTATTATTAGTTTACATAAATCAGCTCTGTGATATGCATATTGAAAATGGCACCATTTTCACATATGCTGATGACACAGCAATTGTCTTCACAGGGGATACGTGGGACAGTGTGCGCTCATCTACTGAACGTGGACTCACAAAGATCGCAGAATGGCTTCGGGAAAATTTACTTACTCTAAATGTTAGCAAGACCAATTATATTTGCTTCACCAAATATAATCGGACCCAGCCTGATACAAATTTCTCCATCAGGATTCACACATGCCTAAACTCATCACCACCGAACGGCTCCTGCTCAAGTATCAATAAAGTGGAGAGCACAAAATATTTAGGTGTTATGGTTGACCAGCGCTTAACGTGGCACACTCACATTGAACTTCTCATGACAAGAATTCGCAAACTCATTTGGATATTTAAAAACCTAAGACATGTAGCAACAAAAAATCTACTAAATCGAATATATATTTCACTCGCACAGTCAGTTCTTGCATACTGTATTCCCATATGGGGCGGCGCTACAAAAACTAAATTTCTGGAGCTAGAGCGATCACAAAGATCGTTGCTTAAGGTTATGTATTCAAAGCCTTTTCGATTTCCTACCACTGAACTATATAAGACTTGCGATCTCCTATCTGTACGCAAACTTTATCTATTAAATTTAATCATAAAGAAACACAAAACCACGACCTATATACAAGACACAACATACAGACGACGAAGGAAAATTAAAGTAGTTTCCGTTCCGTCCATGCGCAGTGCATATGCAAGAAGGCAACATGCATCACAGTCGGCCAGATTGTATAATAAAGTTAATGTATACAACGACATATACCCTACTACCACCTTACATGAGTGTAAAAACAGAGTAGTTAAATGGCTAAAATCAATAAACTATGATGACGTAGAGAATATACTGAAGAATGATACTTAGTAATTTAGTCATTTTAAATTATAGACACACACACAGAGTCACACACACACACACGCACAAACACACGCACAAACACACGCACAAACACACACACACACACACACACACACACACACACACGCGCGCACACACGCACACACGCACACACGCACACACGCACACACGCACACACGCACACACGCACACACGCACACACGCACACACGCACACGCACACACACACACACGCACGCACGCACGCACGCACGCACGCACGCACGCACACACGCACACAAGTATACACAAATCATATTTTTTATCCTTTGTCATTTCTTATCTATGTATTATTAGTTACCACAGTGAAGGAGTGGTGTCTCTTAATACAGGTATTTTTAATACTTAAAAAGAGGCACCAGCCAATATGTTGTTAAATAGTTTAAGTTACTGAATAAATTAATATTATTATTAATATTATTATTAATATTATTATTATTATAACTGGAACAAGCATATTAGTTTATTATTTACCGCAGATATCTTTGACTAGATAATAAACGAATAAATATAGATAGTCAATTCATTCTGTAAGCCCTTATTTCATAAATCAATCCATCGTGTTCCAAATACCTATTAAGTCTTAATGTTTTATTTCAAATTCGAATTTCGAACGAAATGGAACGCTGCACGGGAAGACAGCACTTGCTTGCAACCTGCAATGCGGCTGGCTAGAGTGGATTTCGATTTTCTTTACTGGTTTATTATGTAGAGGTGCTTGTATGTTTTCGGGAGACACTTAATTGATTGTAGTTTCGTTGGATTCTTTAAAACTTAATTAAAATGATAAGTAAAGTTGGCCTTGGAGTTAGAACTTCATGTAATTAACGGTTTTGTTTTAGTTTCTCATATAATGTAAAGAGTACTCAGGCAGGACCTAATCAAAGAAAAGTTAACACCCAGAAACGCAATCCAAAAAAAAGAAGCCATTTGATTGCCCTCGCGACAATTACAAAACACGCCATTAATAGAATGACAAAATATTTCAGTAAAGAAAATCAAGGTGCCATTTTCATATAACAGCACAGTATCTCGAGTGTTTAAAAAACGAATGTAAGCCTCGTTGTCACGAGACGAATGGGCACGGACACCGCACGCGCCTCTGCCAATGTGCCACCGAACTAAAGGTCTTAACCGACATTCATTTACTAGTAGCATATGACGTTTTGTGTCGTGTTGTTATTGTAACGTTAGCTCATTGAGGTGTTTATACGCAGTTCATTCTTTGGCCGGGTAACCCAAGAGTAATGTAAATACTGCGGAAGGTGTGTTGGGGTTCGCGGAAGATTGTTTTGATGTGAACGGGGGTATTCTCCGTTTGTTCAATAGGAATGCGGAAGGCTGAAGTCGTAGAAAATCAGTACTGCGGCGTCTATTCAACTGAAAATCCTCTAAATAGCGTTAAACGTGTGCTGAGGGTCCTACGATAATATTAATAGATGCGTGATTTAACGATTATGAGGTCATCATCTCAGGAAAAATCTCCATAGCGCGATGCAGAAATTAACGCGGGCGTTTGAGCGCCATCTATAGGATAGTTCAGCTAACGCACATACCCCACTGCGCTGACTGTATCTCAATAAAGCCCGTCACAGACGTAGCTATAATATATATTAATATACCGTAAGATACCGAAATATATATTATGTCTGCTTGTGTGGACTCTGTCAACTAGTACGTAAAATATATTGTAAGATGCCTAGCTATAATATTATATTTTGGTATATTAATATATTATAGTTACGTCTGTGACGGGCTTCAGGCTTGTCTTATGGGTTGTGGACGACTATATATTTAATACATATAAATGCTTAAATACATAGACACATCCAACACTCAGGAACAAATATTCTTGCTCATCACATAAATATTTACCCTTACCGGGATTCGAAACCAGGACCTTCAGGTTCGTAGGCAGTGTCACTACACACTAGCCTACGTTAACCGGTAACAGTAAAATATAAAGCTTTTTTCCTGCATGCACGATATGCATGTTTTTATTGTTACAACGATTAGTTAATGGGCCACTGGGCAACGCTCGGTTCGAGAGATCCTACGATAGTGCCGAGTGGACTTATACGGGCGACGAGCACGACAAGTCAAGGTTTAACTTTACATAATATTAATGCTTGTAAATATTACCTAGAAATAACACCTTAAAATAAAATATAACTGTTCTGTAACCAAACGGGTCACTCATGCTAAGCTAGGGTTCCAAATTATCAAGATCATTATTCGATAATCATCACCAGTATAAGAACCAATGACACTCGAGTTCGCTCAACTTTGCATAATCCGAACTGATTTTTTTGTTGTAAGGGGAATCTCCGCGGCGCGTCACGTTGACACTTCGTGCGTTCGGATAGACGCAAGTGTGCGGAAATACACGTTCGAATACTTTAAATACAGTTCACTTTCACGAGCGCATTTTTTTTGTTATTATTATTATCAATCGATAATTATCTATCTGTTATTATTACGATAATTATCCTTTCGAAGCCTGTGCTAAGCGCGCCGGCATCGCGAGTGCTCACCAATTGGTATAATAATATAAATAAGCACCACCTATTGGTTCGAAACATGTCGAGCGATTTTCGACCTCAAAAACATACGTTTTATTCTAATTTAATATGTCTCAAACTCACGAGAGTTTTCTATATGAAAACACCATGTTACAATTTTATACAATTTTGACAAGTTCCTCTTATACCTACTTAGTAATAATCCTATAAGGAGATGCTTCTCTGCAGATAAAAAGTAACTAACTTACTCATAAAACTTTACAAACCTCTGTTAACTGAAATGTGTTTACTCCCTGTCTCGCAAACACAAATATCAAATGAACAGATAGAGACAAACGATTTTTAACGGCATTTTAACTGAAATGTGTTTGATGAACGTTGAATTATTCATTCATAATATAATACAGGGTATACATGTTTCACGCCGCGGGATAGAACATAGCTTACGATCATCCAGAAAGTCCATTCTACACACAGGTAAAAAAAATTTTTTATCGGATAATCGGTTCCTGAGTTAACCCAAAACATACAAACTTACATTTAACAAAGCTGCAATCTCACAGACTTTTCCCCTTCATAATGCCACTATTAGATGTCTTAAGGATTTCTTGAACGACATAAAATGCAATAGAATTCATAAACACCTTTTTATCATCGTAGTAAAATGTCAATGAAGTTTTCAAGGTCAACATCAGTTCAGTAGTTTTTGTTTAATTTAGAATTAACATAAGTAGTCAGTTCAGATAACACTGATGAATATGACAGTCGCTTTTGTAAACCACGTCTAATCTCGCTAGCATCTCTATAAAAACCTTATACCTAGTGATTATAGGGATGCTATAGTTCGATTACGCCACAATCGATTAATGACAACAACATTCAGGAAACCATAATAAATAATGGAATATCTTCAGTAGGCATAACACTTCAACGCCCACGGCATCAAGCAACAAGCATACAGTTGGCCGAGTTGTATCAAAACAATCACTTCAACTATCGACCCTATTGTCTGTGCCAGAAGATTCAAATGAATCAACAGTTCTTGTTAACTGTCGGACATTTAAAATGAATTGAACTACAAGTACAAGGGCCGTGGGAAAAATAACGCCATTCTCAGTATGGCGTGGTTTTTTCTTAGAACCATGACGTCACGGACGTGTTATTATTTAATGCCATTCAGTATAATATATATAGCTGTAGCTCAATTCTCAATGTCATGCAATTGATGTATTGACGATTTAATTAATTACGATACCAACGTAACCTACACTCATGCTCCTACCGTTTTTCACGGTTGTATTCTATTATATCATATTATATATTTATGCTAAAAGTGGGTATTTGAACATAAGTTTCATGTGCTCTGCCTGTGCCTACCCCTTATGGGAATAAAGGCGTGAACCTATGTATGTATGTATTCTGAAGGACACCGGGATCTAATTTGGCGTGTGGGGACTAGTTTTACGAAAGATACTGCCATTGGACATTCTAACCCAACGAGAAAACTAAACCTGTTTCCTAACTTTGTTTTCCTTCACCGAAAAGATACTGTTAAAAAATATTAAAAGGATATTTCTTAAGAAAACCCCACGTGGGGAATAAATTCTTGATAAAATTAAAGTATTAAAGAAATCGTGGCAAATTAGAAAGAAAATTTAATCATTCGCTTATAATAATGAGTGTCCTTACAGGTCACGATTAAAGTTAGTAATACCGATATGAAACAAAAATCATTAAAACAAAACCATGTGTCAAGTCTGCATCCGTATGTTTCAAGTGCCGAATGCTGACTACTATCGCTGGTTGCGAAACGACGATCTTCTTGCTATCGATGACTTCATGACCTCCTTACGAGCCGAATGGCATTTCCGGCCAATTTATAAAAGTCGCCAGCCCCTTACGATACGTATCAAATGGTGACCGCCGAATATAGGACGGTACACGTTGAAAACCGAGGCAAAGCCATCTACAAAATACGAGTAGGTATGAGTGGTTTGTTTTGGAAATTTTCGTACTTGGTGGTTGAGTCTGGATTTAGCGGTAGCTTTTGAGCGGAGGAGAGACCTTTTCAGGTATATGGTCACGACGAATACATATAATTTATCGTTTGAAACAGTAATTTTCAAGTTGATAGAAGTTTCGTGGTTCGTCACAATCAGCCATTATATATGGCGTAATATATTATTAGAATTATACAACCATGTCATTGAAATCTAATGTCCTATAATGAAATATTAAGTTACATATCATCGTCAATATTAAGAACATGAATTGTTTAAATAATAAAAAATATGAATGGCATGCTATGTGATAATTCGAACGCAGACACCTTTGCCTATGCTTTTTATTAGACGAAACATTCATATATAACTTTGTAGCCGAGTACGCATAAAACTTGTCAATTTTCCTTACTAGCATAATCGCTTTTATGTCCTACGAAAAGCATTCTTCTCTCTCGCACATGTACCTTCAGAATGCACAAAGGCTACAAGGTCGACACACGTAAAAAGTGCCCTGGCGGCCATATAAAATGTATGGCCGCCAGGGTTCTTTTTACATGTGTCGACCTGGACTATAGATGTTAAATATGCGGGCGGAGTCTGGTAAGTATCCACCAGAAATGTGCGTGTTAGCGAGGGAAAATCCACCAATAGCCTTTCTGGCTTCGCTCGGGCATCGCTTCCTATTGATGTATTTTTGCTCGCGCATCGCCTCGCAGCCCCGTACAACTCCGGTGGATACTCAGTTCAGCACTCACCCTAATGGCCGAAACGCACTGACAGCGGTGGCGGAGCGGCGCGGAGCGGAGGCGGTACGGTTCGAACTATACGAAAGGGTCTGCACAGAATACCGCGCCGCGCCTAGGGTTTGCAATTCGAATATTCATATTATTCGAATATTCGTCATAAATATTATTCGAATAATACAACACGAACTATTCGAATTATTCGAATATTATGTATACTATAAAAAAATATATAATTACTGTTACACTTAATAAAACCTTAGGAATCTGTTTTTGCAGGTGAATGTCACATTATATTTATAAGGAATTGATATAAAACACAAATATGAAAGACCCATAACTTAATAAATTTTCTCCTTATCTAGAAGAACTCGTATATACTGGGAAAGTCGGCAACTCCAAGTATTACTTTAAGTTTATCTTCTTCTTCTACCTGGCGTTATCCCGGCCTTTGCCAGGGTCCGCTTTCCTACTCGCTTTCCTCCATTTTGCACGATTCTGGGCGTCTTATTTTGTGAGCCCGTTTTCGCTCATGTCGGCCTTCACGACATCCAGCCATCGCTTCTTAGGTCTGCCGCGGAGTCGAGAGCCGTCGAGAACTAGGCCAAGGTATTTGTTCCCCACGTAGTCCGAGGGCCTGCGAGAGACGTGACCGAACCAACGAAGGCGACATTCCTGGAGCTTATTCGCTACGTCACGAACTCCGAGGCTGCTACGGATGTACTCGTTACGAATGCGATCCCGACGCGTAACGCCGCAGATCCACCGCAACATCTTCATTTCAGTAACGCGAAGCTCCTGAATGTGCCTTCCAAGAACTGGCCCCGTCTCGCTGCCATATAACAGAGGACTGGTCGTATGACGCACTTGTACACTAGCCCTTTGAGTCGAAGTGGTATTCTACGATCGCAGATGACTCCTGTGACCTCTCGCCATTTAGACCAAGCCGCGCTGATTCGGGCTCGGATGTAGTGATCAATGGCCCCGGACACATGCAGTACTGATCCTAGGTACTTGAACTTGAACTTGACTTTTTCATCTGCATACATGAGCAGCCATGGCGGCGGATCTTGTATTTCCGACGTGACGGCGTCAAGCACCACACTAAACAGAAATGGACTTAGGGCCGAGCCTTCGTGTATACCCACTGTAATAGGGAAGGGTTTTGTGTCGCCAACGGCGGTCTTTCCGAGAAACCGAGTTGCGGAACATATCTCGGATGATGTCAATATACGAGTAGACCTGTGGCACGTTCTTCACCTTCAGTGCCTACCAGATCATCTGACGTGGGATGCTATCGAAAGCCTTTTGCAGGTCAAGAAATGCCATGTAAAGTGTGGCTTTCGTTTCTTCCTGTAAGCTTCGGTCAGACTGCAAGCTTCGCTCAGATATTACTTTAAATTTATGGCTCTGATAATCCCATCACGGTCATATAAGCAGTACTTAGCAGTTCTGGGAGTTCGTTGTTATTGTTTTTATTGTGCCGTGCGTAGAGGGGACCTATTAACATTGTGTTTTTAACAACTAAAGTACATGTGCTTAGTTTGACACGCTACTGCTGGCCTGGATGATGTAAGTAAATTGTTTTCTTGTATGCATTACTCTGGTGAAAATAATTAGACATTAAACTGATACCTATTTTACGTTCAAATTATGATCTAGTATGATTTTACATTACTACATATTCAATTTGTATTCTAGCTAGCTAGCGATAAAAGGTATCACGTCTGAAAACATTATTTTTACTTTTATTGCATCAGTTAAACAAAAACAGTATTATATATTATGTTACAGTTATTGTTATTCAGGCATGATCATAATCAAAACAATCCTATTGATTATCCACAAATTCAGCGATACGAAAACTATTAAGAAAAATTCAAAATTAATCAGTGAAAATATTCTTACTTACTCGTTTTTCCTTTGGCAGGTTGACTTCGTTTACTCATGTTGAGCAAGAAATGCTTTAACTGGAGAATAATAGTGACTTTACCGAATATGAAACTTCTAATAAAGAAAAAAACTTTGTGACTTGAAATTTGATACCTAATAGTACAATTTCATTAATGTTAATTTGTATTATGGTCTTAAATGGACTAATTTATTGAAATCTAGTTTTATAATTGATATTACATGACTTCAAATCGAAAATTTTGTTCCATTTTCTCAAATATTCATATTATTCGAAATATTCGAATATTCGAATAATGAAATTTTTACTATTCATATTATTCGAATACTAAATACGGACGAATAATGCAAACCCTAGCCGCGCCGCACCGCTCTGTGCAGATCCTTTCATATTAGCTCGAACATTACAACCGGTACCGCCTCCGCGCCGCTCTGCCACCGCTATCAGTGCGTATCGGCCTTGATTCTTTTCAATAAATTCAACTTCCATGAGAAGAAGCCAGTGCCCAGTGAGAGACTTTTCTTGTAAACTTTCCAAAGTAATTCGAAATGGCGAACTTAACGGTTAGACCGACGACCGAACACATCAATCCCTCTTCATTACTTTCCATTTGATTACAATGCTGCTATGAAAGTTGACGTATTGACGACATTGTTGATAAAAATTATGAAGCGTGTACAACCCGCTGCTCTTACCATTTGTAGATCTTATCTCGTTGTGTTAAGGTTCACTATTGGTCAGATTGTCGTGAACATGACTGTCGATCAGCCATAATCACCAATCAATATTCGTGCCCACGAGCTTTCAATTTTATTGCAATATTGAAGCCACAAATATTACTTATACTGTATTTATCTTGGTAGCCAGAAATTTGGTTATTTATTCAAATTGACATCAGTTTTTCAGGTATGTTGTTCTGACTTGTCCTTTAGATGCGAGTCGGTTACGAGTGTAGTTGTAAATTAGGTAAGGCTCTCCGCTAGGTAAAGTAAAAGGTGTTTATTTATTGTCCACTAGCTGCCCGCTAAAATTGTATCTATTATCACTATGTTTTGCTTTCTGGCGTATAAAATCACACACATAGATATTTTTGAACCGGGTTATGTATAGACGTTTTCGATTGTTCTTCAAATTGATCTAACGTAACAGATCACAGGTGGCTTGAATCAGACCATAAGAATGGATATTGTGGTAATAATTGTTAATGTTGTTAATAACAAGTCGCTGCGCGCGCGCCGCGCGATTGTCACTTGTCAGGGAAAACCCAGCTGATTAGGTCCGTAGCGAGCGTCTATGGCTGGACTAATTAGATAAATAATGTACTTTTAATGCCTTTAATTAACACTCAACTCAGCGCAAATTCAACCTATGAGCTAGGTAATTATATTAGCTGTTCTTTCTTACCGATTGTTTTTGTCTTTATTTTTAGGCAAAACGGGGTATGCTAGATGCAAAACAGAGATGTGCTATGCTTGCGTAGCTGGAGCTACGTTTCAAATGTATGAAAACATAGCATAACATGGCATAGCAAATCTCTGGTGGAAAGCCACCCTTACCCTATGAATGCTGGTATCTCTAGGGCTTTTTGTGCTTGTGCACGCCATATGTTAGCGGTATTCGACTTCCTCAAATTCTCGACAACAATACAAAAAAACGGGTAACATCGTCATATAGGTTATTCCTAAAACAACTGGTTTTACTGAGTATTTAAATGCACATCAAAAAAATCTAACAACATTCAAGTATTCAAGTATTTATTGCAATCATGTAAACAAGAACTGATGTGCACAGCTAAAATACTGATCTTTCATCAAATCCAATTATTAAATTTTAATGTGAAATTCAGTATTTTTTGGTTTTCTTTAGTTAATCTAAAATGTTCTGGATTCTCTCCTAGGCATTTTTGTTACAAAACGTGTATCATACGTATGTACGTTTTTCCAAGAAGCGGTCTCATCATTTTTTTATTGTTAAAGATTTGGCCGAAATAACAACAATAACTGAACCGACCCATGCATAATCAAGGCTCATAAGTATAGCTACGTATCCGTATATATATAACACCCAAAATCACGATACCCTTATACGGTAAGGCTCAGCGCCGACCCGTTAGATCCCTTAATTAAAGACAAAGGTAATAACCGTGGCCAGTTACTGGCGACAACGGGTCAATCACATCTGGTGTGTGGGCGGAGAGGTGGCCTGGGCTTGGGGGCTCCGCATCTGAATTGCGAACAATTAATCTGAGATGAACGTTTGTGTGAAAGAATTTAAATGCGACAAATGTTACTTCGACTGTCGCACTAACATGCTTCGAACTTCTTGTCGCAGCCAAGTGCTTTCGAACTAAAATTTGTCGCGTTATAATTCTGTCGCACTATCGTTCATCGCAGATTCATTATTCGCAATTCCGTTGCGGAGCCGGGCTTGGGTTATTCACAACTCAACCACTGCGGTGGGTGGGTATCAGTGTAGTTCTGACCTGAAGTCACGCATATCTTAGGTTGTTTGTGCGGGTCTTGGATTCCGGACACTTTGTGAGATTCTACATGTACCTAAAGGTTTGAAGTCGAGCTGACCATGTATGGGTGTCGTGATTTTATGGGTCTTCATACGAAATGTTGTATTGATCTGCCCTTTTTATGCATATGGGTCGATTAAATTATTGGTATTGTCCTGGTCAACAACCTGTAATAGCGGGGACGATAATGATGACACAGTCTATATATTGTGTTAGTGGAATACGTATAAACTGCCAGACAGCACAATGCTAAGGTGGAACCGTTTCTTGGCATTATTTGTTGTTTATAATATACTGGTCTCTGTGCATGTATATGTTGTTGTCATGAATAAATAAATAAATATGTATAATCGAACTTTCAAATACAGCATAATATATTTATTTTGTATGACTTGAAAAAATCCGATATGAGCATTGATAAGTTGGCGTGAATGGACAATGGATCGCGGTTGTGCATGTTAATGCGCACGCGGCGCGTTTGACGGAGCCTGCTCCTATTTGTTTTATCTGATCCGCTTGCACAATTTATCCCGTTCTTACACGGTTTAAATATATTACAGTATCTTGACTTCGTAAGGCCCTGTCTGTTCTCATTTGATTCCTAAATTTATTATTAAAATTTTGACCATAATACATCTCTAAGAACTATGTATTGTTTTTTTTAATTAGTCAAAACATTGATAATTTCTTGTAAATGATTTATAATATAAAAGAAACATTAGATATGCATACGAGTTGTAAAAGTGACCTTGTGGTCTGTTTGCTGAATAAATATTTTGATTTTATGCGTTTGCGAATGTCGCATTAAACCCTATCCTGTTTGACAACCAACATGACCATATACGTTAACGTTTATGTATACACGCCATCCGATTAAATAAATAAAACCAATGAAAATGAATATGCACCAGAAATGTGCGAAGATATGTTTTCAAATGTTTTACACGTCGCATGCTCGACAGCTAGGGTAATGAAAACAGCTTCGCACGTTTTTCATTTCTTGCCGCGTTTTCTGTCGTTTTTCCTAAAATCATGAAGGTGAAGTGAAACGTAACGGAGTACCCTAGTTATTGTAGTGAGAATTATGTTGCGGTACCGAAAGTAAATAATGCATAATATCAGAATAACATAACAAAATACTGTCTGTCATTTACTTGTGTTTAAGGGTTGCACAACCGCTCTTATTTACCGAAATACAACCACTGACAACCCACTGATTGACGGATGTGGGGCATTCTGCGAAAAACTCACATTTACATACGGTTACGCTGCAATGGACTTTAATTAATTAATCCGATTAGGATTACCATCAGGAATTGGGTTACTAATGATTTTCAATTAATATTCATTAGAGGACATACGAGCTAGGTTACATACGTTAAGTACTTGTCGTTAACATATCTATGTGATCGAATTTAAACTTTCGTGAGACATGTTGAAACAATACTAATAATTATTAGTATTATTATTTATTAGTATATTTCAACGTGTAATTACACGGTTCAACTCGTGTGTTAAATGTCACTACGGGCGACATGTTTCGAACTCTTCGGGAGTTCTTCCTTTCCGCGCCCTGGACGGCGTTCGGAACGGGCGTGTGTGTGCACACCGCTGCAAAAACATCCTGAAGAAGAACTCCCGAAGAGTTAGAAACATGTCACCCGTAGTGTCATTTAATACGTAAGTTGAACCGTGTAATTATTAGTATATTTAGACTAGTTCGAGGGTCAGAGGATTCATCATATCAGCCGAAATACGTCCACTGCTGGACAAAGGCCTGCCGCAAAGAGTGCCAAATTGACAGGTCCTGCGCCACCCGCATCCAGCGGAGTCCCGCGACCTTTACCAGGTCTTCAGTCCACCTTGAGGGGGCCTACCCACGCTGCACCTCCCGATTGACACAAACTAACAAACAGTAGTGTAATACAATACCAGGAGTAGTATATCGTCATCAACCAGCATGGCGCTTTTAACAAAGAACCCCCGCGTCATTGCACCCACTCTTTATGAACACTTACCGGTCAATCTAAGGAATTAACCATATGACGAAGCATTCCGGCGCAAACTGAGAAATCTTTTGTTGGAAAACCCTCTGTACTCCGTTAACGAGTACATTTGGAAATTACTTATTAATTGTGTATTTTGTTTTCTAAAATAGACATTTATTTTTGACAACTTAATATAATTTATCAATGTTTTTGAAACGTGACAATCCTTCTTTAGAATTAGATATGTGTTTTTGACATATTAATAGTTTAGAAAATATCATGTTATTGTGTGATGTGTGTCTCATTTCATTACACACTGACGATCCTTTTCGGGAGATAGAATAGGTAATATAATATTTTGTATTTACAGTTGACTCATTAAGTTTTTATTATTAAAATTGACGAATATGGTAGAAATTATTGTACCATTGACATTTATGCAAAGTTATATTGTAATTTTTATCGTGTACCTAATAAATATAAATCTAAAAATCTAAATCTTTGTTAAGAGTTTTCCAATTGGCCAACACGTATGAGTGCGAGAGTGACGGTTGTCTTATACACAACGGTAGATGATAAAATGGCATCCATGTTACCCCCGCAGTGTCCGCTCCATGCTCCTTTGGCTCTATATAAAGCCATCATACAGGTTTGTATTTAGTCATGTTTAAGCAAGGAAAAAGCTAAAAATATACGTGTTAAAGAGAACATAAAGTTGAGCACAGATTCGTTATTCTTGCATCATTTCATAACGTCATTTGTAATTACCATTATCATAAGTTATGAACGTTATAATCTCCGACCCCCTTAATCCTAAGAGGCCTACAAGGCCTTATGTCACTATTAGACAAGTAAGGAGATATGACTTTATTGGTTTACTTACATGAACATTGTATCAGATAATCTATTATAGCTTGTGTCCCGTTTATGTCCCAATACCAGTCACCGGGAAAGGTAGCGACGTGAAATCTGATGTGTCATTATACATCAAACACTCCTGTTTCCTGGAGAGGCATGTATCACGGATTTCCACTTATTACCTACGAGCTGGACTTGCGTCATTCACTTTCACGACATTCTCGTTGTTTTCACGTTATCCACGTCAATCACCTGACCCGGATCACCCAGGGGAGCCTAGCGGCAATTATTTTATATTGAACTAGGAAAAAATTATAATGTTCGGTTATGGCGCTTCGCCGGACGGTACCGCCGCGTCACGCTCGCTCGGCTCGCGCGCTGTAGGGTCGCAGTTCACCTAACACTCCTCCTCGCTTCGCTCGTCGTCGTACCTACACCGACCTGCCTTAGAGTGTACGAAAAAGATAAAATAATTAAAATTAAAAAGGAATTAATTTTGTTTTTTTTTTACCCGGTGGGATCAGGCTAGGGGATTTTAGAGGACAGTAGCGTCTTTTAAGGCTCCGCTGCATACTTACCACAGATTACGGACACGTCACCGAATGGAGGGGTCCTGCCCAAAATTAGAGTATCCGGGAGATCTAAAGACCACTACCTAAATGCTTTATTTGATCTATGCATTGTTTTCTTAAATAGTAAAATTCAAACTAACCTAAACACTTATTTTCGATGATATTCAAAGAAAACTCGCTGGTTTCGTGTCGAAGAAAAATGCATTATGTCTAGTGAAATATTAGGGCAAAAGTTAGTAGGTCAAGGTCAGGACCCCAAGACCACTGGATCGACCAAATCCAAAGACTAGCAGATAGATACTGGATGCTGGAAGCACATACAAATATATTGACGCAATTCGAGAAGGCCTATGCCGCGATATTCCGGAGCGGTTCCATGACATGGGTTCGACGGGTCCATGTATGTGGAGTAATCTCTGGAACTACTGAGCCGATTTCATAAATCTTTTACCAGTAGTTGGACATTCGTTGTGGACATAGGCTATATTTTATCCCGTGACTCCACCTGATTTCTTTGCTTATTGCGGGCAGCTTAGTGGGTTATAATTTTAATGTTGTTGAGGGAGCATGGAAGGATACATGGTATCAGGCTTTGGATAGAATCCGGTACAAATGGGAAATTCTCCCAGAACACTATTGCGTTGGATTTGGCCAGCCTCCAAATCGTTCATTGTTATTTTGATCATAACATCAAACTGTTTATTTACTACTTTTACACCGAATCGCAAACGTATCTACAGCTCGAAAGCCAAAGTGGCTTCGCCGAAACTATCACCAAATGAGTCAGATCGCGATTTTAAATCTTAACAGAAAACACACTATGAATCATCTCGGAAGCTGCTTTCCATTTGACAAATATAACACTTCGAATCACAACGTCTTACCTACCTTCACATTCCATATCGACTTGATACCTTCTACGCTAACTTGAATTTGTATGTTAAACATTAGCACTTCGTTAATAGGCGTCTGTGGTAAATTTAAATCTTTCTTAATGTTTGATAATCGGTCTCGACTGGTTTAAATGAGTCATAATGGTTTAGTTTAAATTGGCGTACGGTTGACGCGGAACGGGTTTTGCCACCGTTTTTTAGCACGTTCAGAGAGATTTTTCCCCTCCTATTCTTCCATGGTCTAGTACAGCCATATTCAACCTTTTTTCTACAAGCCGCAAATACTTTTTAGATAAGGAGTTTCGGGCCACAAGATAAATATATGGTTTCTATACTAGCATCGCATACCTACCTATATAATTGAGAGAGCGTATCACTCGCCAACAAACTGTGAATACAGTTTGGGGAGGTAAAATCGGTACCTTACATTTAAGTATTTTTTGAGATCTATAAAAAAAGTGTGAGGGAGCTTTAGTGGTTTCGTCCCAAGACTAGTTATTTCTGCGTGGACCTATTATCGTCTGTAACAATCTATCATTTGCGCGCTAAGCTAGCTGCTAGGTTGGGTCAACATAGAGATTTTCTAATTTAAAAATAGTCTTGTCGAAATTTTGGAATAGGTACGAGAACACACTTATGGAATCCCCCCGGAGTCTGCTCGTCCGTCTGTCACAGGTATTTCTCGATAGACCATCTTTACATTTTTGACCTCAGTGTAGCCATTTTTCAGCCATCCGATTAAGTAAAATTTGACATATTATGACAATGTAATATTGTGACACCAAGTTGATGGTGATGGGGAAATACAGCCACATCACACCCTACCCAATACCCTTCCCTCTCAATGAGTAAGTATTTATTTTGCAAATAAAACACAATCGGCAAAGAAAACTTAAACTTCACAAGACCACACAAGACCCTCCACTCTCAGTAAGTAATTGGTGATTGTGCAAAAAAGTGCAGTCAGCAAAAAAACGCATTTCTGACCTAAACCGGGTGTCCATTTCAGTAAATTCGTATAGTCTCTGAACTACACGTTTTACATCACATTTTTTATTTCCATGATTATTTACGCAATCCAATCGAGCCGTCACCATGACTCTCGGTTTCATGAGACCGTTATTGGTCAACGCCCGAACTAAGGATGTGCTCAAATATTGACTTTAACTCGCGATATTGCCTACGCGCAGAACTGTATGGTACCACTTTAGGGTATCAGTTATGTCATTAATACTGAGTAAATAGAGAGTTGCATCGAAGTATTGCTAAATAGTAATGATGGTATAGTCTCTGAAATTGATTTTATTTTATTTCATTGCGAGATGCGTAGAAGCGGGTAGTTGAATCTGACTCCTCACCAATTGATGGATTTTTTGGGAAAAATTTCGTCTCATACTTTGCCAGTTTTTTGAAGTGAAAACTTCTTTAGCAGCGCTGGGCACTTTTTGTGATGGAAAAAATGTTATGTACGATTCCCACCGACCGGGCCGGGCCGGGTCGCCTGGCGCGTCGCAACGGGTGCGCGAGCACCCGGCGGCAGCCGACCGCGTTTTAATAGAGTGCAGTAGGCAAAAGCCGGACGGAGCCGGTCACATGTGACGACAGCCGACCACAGCCGTCCACGTCCGCGAGGAGCCGACCGGCCGCAAGTACATTCAGATATGAATTTTAACGTCTATATTAAAGCTTCGAATTCCTTTGGAAACTTGCAAAAAACGTGCAGGCGCACAAGTCACGTGACCGACAGATTGAAAATTCGTAAGACGTACACGTGACCTGATCGAAAAACTGTTACTTACAAAGTCATTGAGTTTTCACTTCTGCCAGCACTCCCGGAGTGCAAACCGTTGTTTTAATTTTTTTAGTTGACCGATACGGCGAAGATGCAGGGGTAATTCCGATGTATTTAGAACTGAGAAAAATCTATGAGTTTTTATGACCTCTGAACATGAGGTACTAACGATTATTCATGTAGAGACGGTTTAGTAACTTTACTTCAATTCACTCAGAGATTCAATCTAAGAATTTTATACTGTGTCACAAAATCCATGGCACGCCAATATGACTTGTTTCGAAAATGTCTTTTGCTATGTTTTCGAAAGCTGCTATTGATCCAGCAACTAGCATGTATTCAAGGAGCCTGTTGGATAAAAAAAGAATAAATGGAGTGCTTCTTAAATTGGACGTACAGTTAAATTTATTTGAAAGAAGAAAACGTATGAACTCGAACACAGACAAAGCGTTGAATCCACGTTTAGTCTAACGGCTGTGCAGCCTTGGCCTCCCGTGCCAAGCGCAGGCCGGCACCCGCGTCGCGTGTGAAATGTCACGCTGCTGCGAGTATTAGGAGGCAAGACCGGATAATGTAAAGCTGATGATTAGGGCATTGACCCCGTTTCAAGGACCAATTTAGGTTAACAACGCAGGTGACAGCTGTCCCCGACATTATTTAGACTGCAGTTTGTGAGTTTGCGGGAACACGTGTGTCGACCTCAGCAGCCTCACACGTGCTATAATCATAATCATATCATAATCTTTATTTGCATTAAACATTACCAGATATATAAGTGCGCCTGAGTCTGTAAGTGGACCACTGCAGCAGTAACTCCACTCAACCTCAACAGTAACCTATAGCTAGCATCATGAAGCTTTGCAGCTTATGACATTCGGTCAGGTGTAAGGTATACGGCATATCTTTTCGTCCAATATTCCGTAGTCTCAAGTTCTGGCACACTTTTCTAGACCAATTCTCATGATCACTCAGTGTCGAGGATGAGGACTATTGGGGAAAAAACAGATTCGGCCAATTAGATGAGATTTGGGAGGTCCGGATAATGAAAAATGATCCCATTTAAAGGATGGATTAACCATGAATAAATCGGCGACAGTAAAAAAGGAAAACTATTAAAAACTTTTGAATGAATAATGTAGGTATGACATTGACAACCGACTTGCACTGATCCGATCTTAACAAATTGATGTAACAAACATTGCAAAAACACTTACCGAATACCTAATATACATGACATAATACATGATCTTAAGTAAAAATATCGTCTTTGAGAAGTCGACTGGATTTAGTAGCGTTTTTTCTATTATAATTAGCGCACATTCTCGCAGAATATATTGCTATGAGTAATTTCAGTAAATCTGAAATATTTTCGCATTTTAATATTTATTGTTCTGGCATTTAAAACTAATTAAACAAACCAACCATATAAAGCTATCAGCGACTTGCCGAATGTCGGTCAAATTCCACGCTTATTGGTAACTTGGACCATAAACCTTTAAGTACGTGTGACGAACCCAATTCGTCGCAGTTGCCCAACAAAACCTTGTCCAGGGCAATTAGGAAGCTTTTAAAGATAACATCACCTTCGCTGGAATAATGTCTTATGTAATTATGAAACTGTAAGACATTCGTTCTTCTCAGACATGCGACATATCGACGATATAACTTACTATACAGCTTTGAATTTGTTCAAAATGTGACTTTGAGACTGTTGAATAAAGCCCAACTAACCAATCAACGAGATGAGTTCTTGCTGAAGCTATCCCTCGTCACCCCGCAACATAAGGCCGCATCGATCGGAATGTGTCGGCTACATCCGATTCGTAACCACTCAAAACTAAAGTAAACTTTAAACTCCTAGACGTAAAGTTGTAATTCGGCTGCGCGTGCGCTTGTTTACGTCGATGGACTGTCGAAACGTATGCCCCATAAGGTGTGCGGTAGACTGTCAGAGTTGAATGCATTGAATTAGCTATTCAGTGAATTGGAGAGTTGCTCCCGTCACGACCGTGATTCCATATGTGTGTGTAGATTGGCACATTATGGTATATCCTTATGAATGTAAATGTTACTATGTCTATTCCATTTTATTAATAAACGATAAGATTACCGGATTAATAATTAGCTAATCATATGGAACCCGTGTGGTGTCGGGTTAGAATTTCACCGCCCCCTTTCTTCCCGTGGGTGTCGTAAAAGTCGACTAAGGGGGTCAGGGTTGAAGTGGGTTGGGAGCGATGGGCTAGCAAATTGTCACTGTGATATAACAGTTTGTCGATATTTTATACACGTATTCATGCTAAACATGCCACTGGAACACTGCCAGTTTCATGTGCTCTGCCTACCCCTTTTGGGAATAAAGGCGTGAATCTACGAATACACGTAATTATACAAACAAACAAAGCAAAATACATGGATACACTTTCACGTAGAAATGCTGTGCAGTCCGCCCGTTCTCATTGCTCTTGAATTTATTATGTCTTTTTATGATTGTGGTGAATGTAAACTTAATTATTTTCTTCTATTTACAGGTAAGTTCGTCGACTGATAGTAGAGAGAACTTGACATAAAATGTAAGTAAAACTCTGGGATCGATGAAGCCTATGAAAAGGCGGATATTTGGACAATCATACGTGTAGGTATACATATACTGTTGTCGACTGCCGGCGTCACCTTTCGTCCAAAGATTGTTTTGATTTCTCGCGATTTAACGTAGCTATAGAATGCAGTTGGTTGCATTTTAAAATCAGGTTTTTTTTTAATGCTACGGTTTGCATTCTAAATCTCTCGAAATTGAATGAACCTTCTCCCAACATCGTTTCAGCGGATGTCGACTTAATGTTAATTTACCCTATAAGTCTGGCCTTGTTACGGTGGTTGCCAAATGGAGACGAATTTATTGCCTTCGTGTACCTTAACGACCTGTCTACTGACACTGATAGTTTCTTCACAGTTCAAGTATTAGCAGTATATTGTTATTACTTATTTCCATTTTTGTTGTATGTTTATTGCTTACTAGCTTCTGCCCGCGACTCCGTCCGCGTGGAACTGGTTTATATCGCAGCTCCATACACCTCATTTCACTCCCTTAGGGGATGATTTCGGGGATAAAAACTATCCTATGTCGCTCTCCATCCCTTAAGCTTTCTCCACTTAAAAAAACACGTCAATTCGTCGCTCTGTTTTGCCGTGAAAGACGGACAAACAAACACATACATACACTTTCCCATTTATAATATTAGTATGGATATCAGAGTGAGAGATTTATGATGACTTTCAAGGCGACGATTAGCTATAGTTATGTATGGTTATAATTATATGTATCTTCTTATTCGACAATAACGGGTTACAATTATTTTGCTGTCAGCGTTTTCAGCTTAAGGAGATGCCTTGATTCAAGTTGACCACGCCCCCTTGACAGAGACACGCTTATGCCTTAACGAGAAAAAGAGATGCAACACTCTGCGGGAATGGCTTTTTTGAACAAAATTCCAAAAATACTTTAGGTACTTAGTGAAGTTTTATTTATATTTCATTACCTAAGTATGATTTTGATGTGCTGTAGAGGAAATTTTAGGAAATCATGTATCCAGTCAAGAATCATATCTGAAAATCAGACTTTATTGTTTCATGTTCTAGTTGAAGAGCGTTTCAAAGCACGCGATAATTCCCCTTAAAGCTGCAAACGCACAGACAGCGGTGGCGGGGCGGCGCGGCGCGGTGCGGAGGCGGTACCGGTTGTAATGTTCGAGCTAATACGGAAGGGTCCGCACAGAAAACCGCGCCGCGCCGCGCCGCTCTGTGCGGATTGTTTCATATTACTTCGAAATTACAACCGGTACCGCCTCCGCACCGCACCGCGCCGCTCCGCCACCGCTGTCAGTGCGGTTCGGCCTTGAAGAGGATACTGGTCATACCACTACTGTGGTTTCTCGGTATGAAGCCGTGAAGAAAGCCAGATGAAATCCGAGATTTATTACCAGGGAGCATAATTAAGATAAGAAGCTGTATAAGGCTTAATCGGGACCGCTCCGGTAGTTAGCTTTCGTTGATCGGAACAGGGTAATTCACGAGACGACTCGCTGTTCACCGACCTGTGTAACTCGGGCACCAAGTACGCTTCTTAGTACAAATGAATGTGGTGCCAGTGTTGTAGAGCCTGTTCACACGGAGACATTCGATTTAGTCGCAAAAGTATTTGTATGCACCAGTTCACACAAGCATTACTTATTATCGGATCCTGAAACCGTAATATGCTGCTCCGTGTGAACGGGGTCTAACTCTGACCTCAAGTACGCTTATTAGTACAAATGAATGTGGTGTCAGTGTTGTAGAGCCTGTTCACACAGAGACATTCGATTTAGTGGCTAAAGTATTTCTATGCACGAGTTCACACAAGCATTACTTATTATCGGATCCTGAAACCGTCATATGCTTCTCCGTGTGAACGGGGTCTAACTCTGACCTCAAGTACGCTTATTAGTGCAAATGAATGTGGTGCCAGTGTTGTAAAGCCTGTTCAAACGGAGACATTCGATTTAGTGGCAAAAGTATCTCAATGCATGCGTGCACACAAGCATTACTTATTATCGGATCCAGGAACCGTATGCTGCTCCGTGTGAACGGAGTCTAACTCTGACCTCAAGTCGTTTATTAGTACAAATTAAAACGCTGTGCTAGTGTTGTGATTCGCGCTTGGCCGAGCATTGTAGATTCGACCCGTTAGTTCCTATATTTACTCTTAACAGGTAACAAGGCTTAGCTTTTTCATGTTGGGCCATGGCTATAGAAAATATTAAGAATACTCTACAGTGTGGGGATGTTCGAGAAAGCATTCCAAGTGTCGGCAGCGGGCATAGGACATCCCTAAATTTGCAAGCGTCCATAGGCTCCTGTGACCCTTTTTTATTTGTACATCTCGTATTTGATTTGGCTTTAGGTTAAACGCAGTTTAATAAAACTAAGTCAAAGTCGCTTATTGACAAATAGAAGAGTTTCATTCAAAACTACAATTCCGATAAAAATATATATTTTATCAGTAGGTATATAGAATAGAATGGACTTCACCAGGATGGATATATGCTATATTTTATCTCGAAGTCCGCGGTTTACTATAATAGCGAGAGCCGCCGCCCGGGCAGCTAACACTGTATAAACGGCTAAAACCCGCAAGCTCATAAAGTTAACAGCGGACCATAAAATTAATCGACTCTGTTTTATCGCGCGTTTATCTCGCGCCTGGGACAATTAATAAAGTCACAAAGTTTCGCTAATCTCAGGCGTTCCGGTACGTTAACTAGCGATAAAGCTCTGTCCATTAAGCCGTTGCCGACGACGCTTAAAGCGGTCATGCTGCACCTGCAACGACATTGACGACTCATCATCCTTCTAGCGTTATTCCCGTTAATGCCTCTAAAGGAGCCCGGGGTCCGCTTTGACACCTAATCCCAAGATTTGGCATAGGCACTAGTTTTACGAAAGTGACTGCCATCTGATCTTCCAACCCAGAGGGAAAACTAGACCTTATTGGGATTAACCGGTTTCCTCACGATGTTTTCCATCACACACACACACACATTCACGACTATCGTTGTAAAATATAAAAGTATAAAACCAGGACGTATTATGGTCATGGTTGTCACGATTGCATCCATCCCGTTCTATCCAGCGGTATAAGAAAGAGCCGAATACGTTGTCTATTTATCGTAGCGATAAACGCAACGAGAAATCCATTTATTTATGAAGTAAACTTACATAGCTTTCTTGTTTCTAAAAGTTTGACGTCACATTTGAGTGATATTATGATAATGATTATCATTAGATAATCCACCATTAGGTGGACAATTTTTGAGAACTACATATTAGAAGCCATATCAAAGTAGGTAATCTAACCTTGTCATAAAGTTAAGTCGCTTCTGCAGACAATAACAGCCGCGCAGGTAACACCCTTGGACATGCAAGCGTCCAAAGGCTGCGGTGAATGGATAAATAAAGATTTTTCAGCATGCAACCGAGATAGTGCTAAGACGAAGAAGATAAAAACGCAAAAACTTCGTAGTCTTTTCCAATTGAATCACAGAATACATATACGTATGTCTGATTAACATAAAGCATAGAACAGGCAAGGTCGTTCCCGCCGCGCGGTGCGTTGATCTCGTGTGATCTCGGCGTTTCTCGGAAACGGAGTTAACGTATCGTCGCAAGCGCGACATAAGTTTTTGCTCGTCTCTGTTTGAACGGAGGCACGTGTAGTGGGTTCACTATATAGGTATTTATTTTTGTAGTTGTGTTTTGAATGGGGTTGATGATTTTTGGTTAACATTTTCCCTGGGAGCTCTGGGGGCCGACTTGACTTTCGAGCGCTCGCAAATAAAAAAGTAAATGCGATTATTCGCATAGTAGTATTCTGAAATTTGTAGGCACTTATCTATTACATTCTATAATATAAGTATATTGTACAAATAGGCCTTAGCGATATATAAGTAAAAAATAAATATTTTAACTTAAATAAAAATAAAATAATAACTATTAAACAAATGTTTATTCTCTTTTTTACATGCTTGTAGCTACATTTACGACATGAAAATAAGTAGTTCGACCATAACCCAAAAAAGTTAATCTGTTCTGAAATTGACACAATACTTATATTATTTGTTAACGATTTCGTCTGCGTGGAACTCATTTATATGTCGTACCTCCATACAATTTGTTTTCTGGGATAAAAACTATCATATGTCCTTTCCCGGGATTAAAACTATCTCCATACAAAATTTATCTCAATCGAGTCAGCGGTTTAAGCGTAAAGAGGTAACAAACAGGCAAACCGAGTTTCTTTCGCATTAAAGTTATTAGTATGAAAGAAAAAGAAAGAAAAACATTTATTTATGACAAACACATAACAACAGAGAAATACAAAAAATAAGACAAACATTGTTTGTCACAAAAGGGCCACAACTCAGCATTGAAGCTGGCAAAGCCAGCGCTGTAATACAAGTATGTTGACACGGCATTAGATCAGGATCGAGACGGCATGGACATCGACAAGATAAATCTTATCACAGTTTCCTCCGGCGCTGATGCATCTGTGTAGGCTTAACCTAGGCTTTTACCCGGGATAAGGTTCGCATGCACTAGAATCGCTAGGCTATCCGGTTGACTGCTTCCCGTCCAACCGGCTCCTGGTCAGTTTGCAACATTATTTGAATATGTACGGTCAGCCGCAAATGTATTTACTGCTAGAGCTAGCTGCCTGGCCGCCCGTGTACTGCAAAGAGCGCAGGCAACGGGGATCAAATTTAGACTAAGGTCAACCGGGGGAAAGGCGTCTTCGGGAGTTTTTTTTTTACAACGTGATCTTCAGCAACTCCTGCTCCCCGCCCTCTAATGACATGATTCATATATTTTCATTTAAATTACTTGGACGGCATGAAATAACATAGAGGCCGTTTTAAAGGATCGTAGTGAAACCATTGGCCATTTGACACCTTAGTAGACCAACGCGCTCAACCTAAGTGAATAAATCCGTCTTGTTCTTGTTTATCGTTTTTTCCTGATGCCGAAGTGATGTTTTAGGCCCTTTACACACTGCGACTTTTAGCAGCGATGCCGTCGCGCGTTTTTGAAACGCGCGACTGCATCGCGACACCAGCAATATAAAGTTGGGCCATTTGCGACTGCATCGCGACAGCATCGCGACTGCATCGCTGCTAAAAGTCGCAGTGTGTAAAGGGCCTTAGTAATTTACGCTTTACTAGCTTCCGGCGGCGACTTCGTCTGCGTGGACCCGAGATAAAAACTATCCTATATTACAAGATTTACAAGCTTGTATTTAGTTTCACCCTGTCCCGTTGTCTGTAGTCAAATCTTGCAAGTTTAATCAACCCCATCGAGTTTGGGCTCGTTAGAATCGTCTCAATGAGTAGTTGTTGATGGTATACAGAAAAGTACAGTCGGCAATAAAAGGTTGTAACAAAAAATGAAAATTTTGATAGTAACTTGTTTTAATCCAATTTATACAAAACTTCGTCCAAATCGGTTGAGCCGTTTAAGCGTGATGGAGTAACAAACAGCCAAAACATCTAAATATCCAAACTTTCGCATTTATAATATTAGCAGGATGTCCGTTCGTTGGATCAGTGGTTCCGGAGATTACCTCCTACATACAGATATTACATACACTTACTTACCTCCCACAGACATTTCCTCTTTATAATATTAGTATAGATAACTATGTACTGCGTTTCTACTAGCTCGGGTGACACATGACGTTAAGGGCGAGAAAATGTCTCCTTATCGCGTCTTTTCATGCTTCGCGCGCGTCAGGCAACCTTTCGAAAATACTATAAAATATTTCAGTAACAATAAAGATATTGTTACTGAAATAAGACGCATGTGTAGATATTTTTGAAAGAACTACGCGCTCTGTCTCGTAGGTATCTACTATACGTCTCTTTCGAATTGGAACACATGATGGACGGGTAATCTCATTCGTTTAAATGAAACTGTGTTGCCATATCAATCGATCAAGCTAAGCTACTAAGCTGTTTAAGATAATTGTATAGAACTTGATCTGTAAAAAACCGGACAAGTGCGAGTCGGACTCGCCCACCGAGGGTTCCGTATAAGATTAGAAAAGCATAGTTTTCAAATTTTCCCTGTACTTGTTAGTATTAAGACGTTTTTGGGGTATAAACGGCACAAATCTTTTTTTTTACAGCGTCAATTGACTTGTAGACCTGTGTATATGGTTTTAATTTCAACGCGATACCTCCACGCGTTCGCGGGATAAAGGGTCTCGACAGACAGGCAGACGGACAACAAAGTGATCCCATAAGGGTTTCGTTTTTTTCCTTTTGAGGTACGGAACCCTCAAAAACAGCCAGGGGCCTTACCGCGAAACGAAAACGAATTTCGTTTTTGTATCTCCCTCTCTGTTGCACTCGTTCGAGCGACAGAGAGGGAGATACTCGAACGAAGTTCGTTTTCACTTTCGCGGTAGCCCCTCTGTTAATGTTCTTATTTACCTCTGTCTGATGCACCGAGAATGCAAGTCTTATTTTAGTCTAAAGACGGGGAAGAATTTCATAATGATCACAGACCAGTTTGGCTCATGGAATGTCCATAATCAACCCGTGAGCTTGAGAAACATTTTCCCGTAAATGATGAGGCGCAAGTATAAGTAGCTAATACGAGAATGCGGTTATAATAAATCATCTGCGACGTTGGTTGCCTTAAGTATGTCTCTTGTGAGAACGGGGGGCTTGAATAGGGCTAAAACGGTCATCACACTGCCGCCGTATCCAGGGCCTGTATTCGATACGCGCTCATGCGCCTCACGCCACTGGTCAGTGGTCACCCGTCACGAAGCTAGACCTCTAGCTACGCTTACTTACTACGCATCGCGATGTCAAGATATATTTGCGGGTGAGCGTTGAGCTGAGCTTAAAACTAGTTACAGAATATGGGGGCAGCTGCGGCGTGCGGAGCGACGGTTCGCAACGTTGTATGCCAGTAGTGATGCGCGACTTCGAACGATTTGCCTATTCGAATAATTATCGATTACTAATGTCAACATTCGAATTGGAAATTAGTTGTATTCTAATGCTAATAATCGAATGATAACTACTATTAGTAGTAACTAATCGTTGCTACTAGTACCGAACGATAACTATAACATTGTCGATCAATAATCAATACGCGGGTGTTCCCACCATTAAGCTGCAAACGCACAGACAGCGGTGGCGGAGCGGCGGGGCGCGGTGCGGCGGCGGTACCCGTTCGTTGTAATGTTCGAGCCGCGGCGCGGCGCGGTATTATGTGCGGACACTTTCGTACTAGTTCGAACATTACAACCGGTACCGCCTCCGCGCCGCGCCGCGCCGCTCCGCCACCGCTGTCTTTGCGTTTTGGCCTTTAATATAATAATATGTATAAAACTTCATTCGTCAATGACATTGTTTATCGTATCGTACTCGATTGCAATTTCATATCGATACAAATGGCATATTTAAATTGTTCGATATTCGCTCGGTTTCCATATGTCGAGATGCCCAGTTCTCACACGGGTTTTCGACATACCTTGATTAACACTTAAAACAAATTTTCGAGTATGCAATCTCGAAGTACCTACGCGTGATTATTGTTTTAGTATTAATAACCATTTTTTCTTACCCATTTCTTTTTATTACAAGTTTTATTCCAAAACTTAAAAATCCAAATAAATTTAACCGTCTGTCATAAGAAATAATAGCGCCTTTGCAAATTAATGTGATTATAATGTTATTTTATCTTCTGTGCCTATAGTTATCATTTGCAATAAAAGCACTAGCGCCTCCCGGCAGTAACGAAGCGGATTTCCGCGCGATTGCAAATCTAACAATATTTGCATATACGAGCATATCGAGCGAGATAATTTTCCGCCTCTTTGTCACGCGATAAGTATTGCATCACTCTGGTATTCTGACAACCTGGTGAAAGTATAAATTATATCGACTGTGGTCGTGAGGTTATACAGCGAGAATGATGTTCTCGTATCTTACAACTATCTTACGGCTGGCAAAAGCTCTATTCAGACGAAGAATGGATTCCACTAATTCTATCTATACAGGATCAAAAGAAACAGAGCTCAGCCACCTAGCTGTCATCGCTCGGTTTATGGAGACAATGGAACAAACATTGTGGGCGCCAAGATCCAATTAAGTTGAAATTCATCCAATATGCGACGATAACATTAAAGGCGGTGTCTAGCAAGAGATGCAAGCGTCTATAAGCTACGGTAACCGCCTATCATCAGGCAAACCGCACGCTCTTTGGCCATCATATTTGTACAGAAAATTCAAGCCGGTGGTAATCGGGGTCTGAGTGTTCTAATTTCTAACACATGTCATGTTAGAGTTTTTGACGTAAACATCTCGTCCGTTAGTGTTTCGATAAACGAAAACTCGTGACCGCCGACTCCCGTTGAAAGTGCCGTGTTTTATGTTAACGATGACAGAGTATAAACTGTTCCACTTACCTGTGTTTACGGTGGCGTAATGGATCCATAAATGTGTCTTCGATACGATTATTTGATGACCGGAAGTGTTCGATGTTATCTTGTTTGTTTATGTTCTTTGGAGATTTTCTTTACCTCGGCTGGTAAAATTGTTAGGCTTGGCAACAATTGGACATTCAGTGAATCTAATGTAACTTCTTCTCTTTGGGGAAGGCCTATGTCCAGCAGTGGACATCTTTCGGCTGATATGATGATGATGATGATGATGAATGAAACTTCAAATCGATAACCTGACCTGAAAGGGTAATGCCAGACCAATGGATGTTCTAGTCTAGGGCATCATTTTCCATTTTATTACGTATACTTTTTAATGTACGCCTTATGGTATTACTGTCATGTCTGTTAGTTATAAATCATTATTAGCATTTATGCAAACGGCTTATAGCCAAAGGTCAGTCAAAACCGCAGATTTATTCATTTGTACAACATTTTTATTTTTCAAATACTTTGATACATTATGAGCTATAATTATATTCGAGTAACGTAGGTAATTTACTAATTACACAATAATGCTACTAACTGGTGACAATATCCTATCAAATTTGCTAATTTGTTTTAAAATGGCATATGTATATTGACATTAAAGTGTAGTTATGTCCATTAAGGCTAATGATTATCGTGGGTGGTCGGCGGCGCTGGCGCCGACCAAACCGCAGCTTTTGATTTTTTATATAAAACATAAGTTATGAAGTATTGTTACTTCTTATGGAATGTTATATCAAGAGACTGATTTACATGTTGGTTACTTTAAGAGTCTTGAACCTCGGACACCAAATGATTCAAAATTGGTATAATCCTTTCATGACATTGCTGTCCCATCGAATGTTTAGTAAACCAGTTAATGAGACAAAGATAGGTATGATTTGCTTCATTTCAAATTGTTACTTTAATGTTTTTTACTAGATTTCATTATTTCAGAAGCTCAATATGAGTCAGACCTGTATAAGTATACTCGAAGGACAATGCGCCTCCTTGCAGTTATAATATTTGACTTTGAATAATGTTGGTCTCTTTTTTAACCGACTTCAAAAAAAAGGAGGAGGTTCTCAATTCGGTTGTATTTTTTTTTTTTTTTTTTTTTTTTCAATGTTTGTTACCTCAGAACTCCGTCATTGATGAACCGATTCGGAAATTTTTTTTTTGTTCCTTTGTATATACTAATTCCTCAATTATGTACTTAAAAGTGCAAAAGTACGTCACAGGTTCTGATAAGATTCCGTTGAAATAGGAACTAATGAAGTGCCATTGGTGATGATCTTGGGGAATCGATGGAAGTCCTCAAATATTATCGGCCCACATACAGCGATTCGGTTTTTTTCTATAGTAATCAACGCATTTGCTATTTGAAATCAGTTCATGTGGTAAATTGTAAAAAATAGGAAATGTGCTCGTGGCTTGGCGGAGTACTAAATTGAAGTCGGTTAAAACTTTGTTTTTAAAGTAAATTATTGTATTTGTGATTAACCCCCGACGCAAAAAGTGTAGTTTAACGTGTCTGTGTATGTCTGTGGTAGCGTAGCTCCCTAACGGATGGACCAATTCGAATGCGGTTTGTTTTTGCGTCATATATAATTTATCCCGAGTGTTCTTAGCCATGTTTCATGAAAATCTGTTTAGCCGTTTTTGACATATTGGACTTTGAAATGAAAATGTAGGGGGTTTTCAACTTTTCTAAGTTATAGTAATTTATGTGTATGTATGTGTTGTTGTCATAAATAAATGATATTCTATTCTATTCTATTCTATTCTATACGTCAGGTGTGTGATATTTCCATCTTGCATCGCACAAACTCTAGTATCCAATCTGTCGGTCCAACGATCAACCAAAGTGTACCCCATTTTCTTGGCCCATCTATCTTATGTACAGTTGACAAAGGAGTGCCACTGCTTAATAGAAATTTCTATGCATTTACTTTTCTCTGCAGCACTGGCACTACACACAAGCTTTGCCTTATGGCTAATTTTAATATTGGTGTAAAAATTGTGATAGATTCTAAATCATTTTAGGGACCATAAGATCAATCTCCAAAGCTTTTCCCCTTTATAATACGAGTAAAGTTAATGTTTAATACTTAAATGAAATGCCCAAAGATGACTCATGATCATAAACTTAAGAGCCGGGCTCCTATCGGTGGAGTAATCGCCACTCTTTTCTTCTCTCTGCCACTGTTTTGAGCTCTTGATATCCAAAGTTGACTAGACATAGTATATTTCTACGGTTTTATGTTTAACTGAAAATAGTGAATTGTCTTCAGAACGAAACCAAGCCTTCGTTCATCGGTCTAAATAATCCTTGCGCCATGGAAATAAAGTCCAAATTTCAAGTTATACCATCTCAATACGAGCATGCAAAGGTTCCTTTGTAAAGTATGCGTTCTAACGGAAAAATGTTAGGTTTCTTTGTGTTTTTGAGAACTTGAATCCCTTCTTCCTCTGAAGACTTGAGAATAACAGTTCCCACCTGCGAAGCTTCTCCCCACTCAGATTAATTGGCGTCTGAGTGCGTGCTCCCCGCTACGTGAATTTTTAACAAATACCCGCGCCTTCGCTGACAAGGGTCCCCTTGAGCACCTCGCTCCATAAACAGCCCAAGTCTCCGTAAAACTTACGAGTTACGACCATTTCTGTCAGCCGGGTGTAAGTGGTGTGACGAAAGCCAGAATTACTTTATTTCCTCGCTAATTTGACTGTACATTGTACGCACGTTAATGGTCCAAACGTGTCAGAGCAGAGGTGTAGCCTGATGATGGATGGTTTCCGATAGCTTTAAAGACCCACGGAACATAGGCTAAGTAAGTGGGATCATACAGTAACACATGTCTCTCTTAGAGACCCTCTATCGCCTAAATGCGGCAGGTGGTTAGGCCATTGTTAGCAGGTACTTATTCCATACAACACTAAGTAAGTACGAGTAAGGCGCACTGCCGCCGCATCCCGCTGCGCCGTGCGGAGCCGCGTACAAGTTTCGCCGGAAGGAGGTGCAGTGTGAATAAATTTACGGCAACGTAGGTCCTATAGTTATGTTTTTTTATGGGTTAACATAAAGTTAAAATTTGCTATAATATTATTTTTAGGGCAAAATGTAAGTACAATTAAAATTCAATGATCCTCGTATACTGCAAAATTGAGAACCGAAAAGACACTTCTCACTGCAAAATTAGGAAAAGCACTCGCAAGAAAACTCATTTATTTATTTGGTTTAGAAAGAGAAAATGAAAATTTGAACTGTGTTAGCCCCTAGTTTAGGAAATGATTATTTAAGTACGTCATAAGTTTTTGAATAAATACTAATTAGTTACGTCGTAATCTTGAATGAAAAACCAAGCATTTTGCAAAATATGCTCGTCTCTAGGCGTAAGGACCCTTAAGTGCGACGTGCACGTAAGCGCCGTTAAAAGTCGAATTGAGAATCGTAAAGATCGCCACAGCCCCTGAAGATGCAGATACACCAGAGATGACAGCACAATGATCCTCGAATCCATAAAGTCGGCAATGCGCTCTCGTTTCTTCAAGAGTCGCCAATGTCCATAGGCTCCGCTACGGTTGCTGCTTACTTAGCAGGCCGTATGTAGTGGTATTTAAATAAAACTGAGGAGCTTTTTAGCAACGTCATAAATTAGACCGAAACAAGTTAATGCGTGCGACACTAATGTATCGATCCGCGTCCGAAACGCCTCGTTTCCGTAACAATGTTTTAGTTATTCAGAAGTCGTTTGTCAATGTCGCCGAACAACCGCAAACCAAACGCCGGTGATGGGCCCTTCCTGTTGTTACGCCGTTCGGACGGTCATTTGCTAAAGTTCACTGTAATAATCTAATAGGTGGTGTTTGTTTGCCCTGTATAAAATGCTACGATCAGTCCTTGGTTGTTAAAGCGTCAGGGTTGCCAAATGCCTTTGCATTCTTGTGTCAGCTGGCTTCCCTAAAATAGATAAATCGTGTCAATCATGCAGCTGCATTTAGCAGCTGGATTTTATCTAACAGCTCCTGCTATCTAAATTATAATTTCCATTATTTATTTTTTACACTGATTGGAAATTTGGCATCAGTAAATGAAAACTCTCAGTTTCTTGGTATCCTGCTGATTCGGCAAAATATTTATCGCCAAATTTCACTTCCCACAAAACTTATGGCAGTAGTTTCATTTCCCAAACGAACAAATAGCACATTTTTGTTTCGCATTTTATTCATTTGGTCAAAATATCATCTGGCATAATTTTGCTTTGTCAAGTGTTATTAAGACAAAAGTTTATTAAGCAAACACTTTGTTCGGGCTAATATTGTTTTCCAAACAAAACATTTGTTCAAATTTTCATTTCGCACATTAGGTATCAGGGTGGAAAAAATGGCTTTTCACAAGCGAACTCTGTTTTTGGTCGGTTAGGTTAGGGTTCACTTGTGTCCCTCAGACCAGAAATAGACACCCCGCGCAGCGGGGTGGCGTCGATTCGCTGGAGACTCTCGATGAAAAGGGCAAAACCGACTCGGGGCTTGCTTGGATGCTTGCTGCTTATTTGCATATTGTTACCTAAGTACCTATAGTACAAAAGAACATATAAACTTACCTGTAAATTATTTACTTTTGTTTTTTAGAAACTACCCGCTTAGCAAAATATGTAATCTCACTCAAATAGATTTCGTATGCGCTACACAATTAGGATCCATGTATGCCATGCAATAATTTGAAAAACGAATGTTATGCCAAATAATATGTTTGGCCAAATGAAACTAGACTATGTAAAACTTTGCCAAACAATAATTTGCGAAGTAATATTTTGCCATAGGAGATATTGCCAAGTGATAAAATGCGAAACAATAATTTGACTAGTGATTTTTTGCCAAATGATCATTTGGGAAACATTTTTTGGGAAGTGACACTTTGGGAAATGATTTTTGCCCATACAATAGAGAACCCAGTTTCTTCAATCATTACTTAGCTCATGTATTGACGTACTTTTAGCTTAACTAAGGGTTTCTGCGTTACCAATACCTGCTGAAAGCCTGAAACTCGGACCTGCTCTGTGGATCCATAAAATTTTAAAAACTTTCCAATTTTAGGTCCATGGAAATTCGAATGCCATTAAAAGAACTTTGAGCAACATGAGACTTTTGCCTTGAGTGTTAAATTAAGATTTTTGCTGTTACGGGGATGGGATGGTGGTATGAAAATACTTTTCGTTAAGTAATATCCATGGACGTACACTAATCTGGACTGAGTACTGCGATTAAAAAAGCGTAGCCGACAGAGAAGTCATACTAGAGAATTGCATCTCGTTCTAATTAGGGTGACCAAGTACCTATGCGGATATTAGGATTTATAAAAATTCTTGTTTAGAGAGTGATGAACTGGTAAACGTGCCGGGAATCCTCTGGATGCGCGTGGTGCAGAACTGTTCGCTTTGGCATGTAATACAGTCCAAATAAATTATTCTTGTATTACAAATAAATAAAACTCACGAATAAACTCCTAATAAAAACATCATGTTCCTACATATATATTTTATTTAAACATAAATACATGTTTACTAACGTCCGTTTGACACTTAGCGGAATTCGGTCTCGTTTAGGGCACAACTGGGATTACCGAGAATAACGGTAGGGGAGGAGGACGATGATGATGACATTTTTACTAAATGTTTACTAACGTCTTATGACTCCATAAAATTCTGACGTCATTTAGGTTTTTGATGTTTCATTAAAAGTTTCTAATTAGATTTTATCAGTAGAATGCCGCAATACTTAATGAAATAACAACATATCTTGTAGAAATATTTATTAATTCGTCGCTTCGTTTTGCCATGAAAGACGGACAAACAAACAAACACACACACTTTCCCATTTATAACATTAGTATGAACACAGTATAGAAGAATATGGAAGTATGGATAGTACATTTTTAAAATATTAAATGAAATAATTTAACATAATTGCTATGCCGACTTATCTACGACATTGCATTCTCACACCGGCCCAAATCATAGTCACCCTAATAAGTTTGGCATATAGTTTTGTCGTTTTATCGTAAAATAAAGCAAAATGTTCCTTACCTATGAAATGATATTCCACAATTATTAAAGCTTTCGCTTTTACATCCCTTTATACAACATATTTTCACAATTTTTTACTAAAACAAGGCAACAAGAGTCCAATGACAATATTTGAAAAATATATGTCAACGTTGGGGATACAAGTCGATATTTAAAATTACCACTTGATTACCTCAATATTTAATGCGTTACCATGTTTTAATAAGTAAATTAAAACTTAGGTATAAAGTAACATCTCCTATATAATGTCGGCTCGTAATTATGAGCAGGTATTTTTTTTCAGTATAATTTAATACCTGTTAATACCACTATATCATTATTATTTTTACATTGGCAACTCGTGCGAGTGGGACACCATCCTCGGGTTGGTTGCTCTCGCTCGGAACGCTTTCTCTAGTAGTCTTTTATCATACAATTGTGTACCTACCTTGGTCGGTAATATGGTTCAATTTTGATTGACTAATAAAACTTAGTACTCAGTCCAGATTAGTGTACGTCCATGGTAATATCATAAAGGAATGACGTTAAGATATGAAAAGGGTCCAGGGAAAGACCATGTCTAGTAAATCTTTTTCAAATGCATATGGCCGTGAACCCTTCAAATTGACAACCTATGGTCTAGAAAGTATGTCATCTTATCTGTGTGTATCTTATGTCAAAACTAGTAATTTTTAGATATGATGTCAATAGACTTCATATCTAAAAATGTAAGATGTTCTACAGCAAAAATGTCTACACGAAAGCCAAAGTAGGTATATCAGGTTCTTAACGGGCGGACGGGTTCTTAATAGTTCTTACGCCAAATATTACCTACATTCTAAAGTAATAACCACAAATGTTTAACCAGCCACACATTGACAAACGGGCCCGGACACCACCCCGGCGGCAGCGAACATAAATTTGTCGACATAAAAGCGATCGTATACATCCCTCGCGGTGGACATCGCTATAAAAATACAATATCGTCGGGTTCCGGACATAAGTCAGGTTAGAACCGGACGAGTTGACAATTTTACACTATCTATGTGAAGTTCTGAAGAGTCTTCCTTAGCATATAAAACCTACTACTGCTTCGGGCGTAGTATGGTTGCCATTTTATCACTTATCGCTGTGGATAAGACGGCCGTCACGTTCTGACAAGTATGCGAGTGCGAGAGTGACGGATGTCTTATCCACAACGATAAGTGATATAATAGTAACCATGCTACGCCCTCTAGACAGGGTTTCCATGTACACTATAGTCCCTACGCTGATTCAGTATGAGTTTAGGACTTCACACACCCACATACCATTCACATACCATTGTATTTATTTGCAGATGCTACAACATGTCAATGTCTTTCTTTTCGAGAAGCATGTGACAAATGTCAAATGATATTTTGTACAGTCGAGTTCTTCAATATTATACGCATATGGAGACATTTTTTTAAAGTTGTCTGCTTAGATATTGGAGAACTCTACTGTGTACGTACATTAGGTCAGATAAATGTATTATACTTACTGTTAGTATTGAAACCAAAACCTACCTCTATTTGAAAAGCACACGCCAACTCTTTCAATGTTTTAAATGATGATATTCTACTTTAGAATACCAAATGAAGAAGAATATCTTTTACCTAGCCGACACGGAGGGAATATTTCCCCTCAATAAAAAATTCGCGGCATAAAGTAAACAGAATTCTCTAGAATTGGCAAAATACAAACTTGGCGAACACTCCCGGGGGATCCGTAACGGTCTTTGTCGGAACTTTTCTGAATTAATATCTTCGCAACCTTGCCAAAAACTTCTCGAAAACCCCTCATTATTGTGGAAAATAATCTCCTCCTCCTCCTCGCACTAGTGCGCCAAACTTAAAAGAAAAGCTTTTATTTTTACTGTCCACGTAAATGGGTATAATAATGTCGGTACTGTAGAAAGTGCATCGTTTCAGTGAATTTAAGCCAAAAACTCGCGGCTGCAGGAGGCGTGTAACTGTCGAGATAACTTATGCGGTTTCATTAAAACGGCATCCCGCACCTTTTGGCTATCTGTAAACAAAATTTCACCTTGTTTACCATATTATCTACCCTTTCACCGCATAAAATATCCGTTCCGTGCCCGACAAACAAGATAACAATATCCCTCGGAGGTATGCACCCTCACCCTTCTATTTCTTCTCTATAAGTATTCGCAAGTGAAGCGTGACATTTCATATTGCTTTCTATATTAATCCGTTGCATAATTTGATTTAATGAGATGAAATGACCAGCGGCTTAAGCCCAACGACTCAAAACGAAGAAATACCTCGTCGATGATGGCAGGATGACTTGGATTCCTTATAATGTAATTTGTAAGAAGAGTTAACGATGAAACCCGATATTTACTTACTTACCTTGCGTATTTAGCGTACTTATTGGTAAAACTTATGTTACATGTACCTTCTATTAATTAATTATTTTATTCAATATTTTTGTTTAAGGTAAATCATTTAAGTTCATTACGAGTAATGCGAATGTTCCCCTTACAACTAGCTATTATTTTTGTTGCCCGTTATGTAGGCGAGGGCTGAAAAACTGCGCTGCACATCCGCCTTTTATTTCTGTTCGATTTTGTGTTTTTTTTTGCGACACCAAGTCTTATATTTGTCTATCTATAAAAGGCTGGCTATATATAGCTGGAAACCGACACCAGTAAAAACAGATGGAAGATATGGAAAGAGATAGTCGGAATGTGACATAACAGGTTTCTACATAATACTTATAATAAGGTTTTTTTAACAAAACAAGACATTAGCGTCTCATCGTCTATTGAAATCTTTTGTAATAACTGTTGCTAAACACGCCTTTATCAGCTTAAGTTCACGCCTTGACTTTCAGAGTAAAGGTCAGAAGTCGGCCACGTGGTCGCACGCTGAATCTAGGTCTTCCAATAATTGGATAATCAATATAAATAAACAATCTCCTCGGTCGACGTTTTAGTGGATGCAGATAATAAGATGTCCATCTTATTATCTGCATCCACTAAAACGTTTAAGGAGCCATTGAGCCGAGTTCTCGGAATCATGTTTTTGTGCGATACCAATTTGCATCATATTTGTAAACATTTCTCGAAATCCGTTAATTTGAATATTAAGTACCTACCTACTCTGTTTTCTATTGGAAACATCAGTGTTGGTACACAACAATGGCTTTGCTTTTTTTTTGCCGTTGCTGAATTTTAAATCGGCGTCAAGTCGAATTTGAACGTCACTATTATTTTAAAACCGCTTTTGCTGTACCTATTCCTGGAATTTAATTCACTACGCTGTCAGACGTATGAACGTGAGCGAGAGGAATATGCGCATTCAATTCACTACAAGTTGCGAAAATGATGCCGCTTCTGACGTGCCTCGAATCGATAGGTTTTTTAAACGTCGATATTATTAGGTTAATTTCGCAGTGTCAAATGAATGACGCTAATGAAACGGTGACTAGATCGGATGTGACGTACAAGTGACATCAAATGCATTCTCATGAACAGATTGATGAAATTAACCGGTTCAGTGACATCATCCCCGATTTGCAATGGTGATACATAGTAAATTTTTCCTTTCATTTAAAAATTTATAATTTTCTTTAGCAGCGTTACTGCTTAAAAACAAATATTGATTTGGTGATACATAGTTTCTAAAGAAACACATATACTCGGCCTTCCTGATAGATAAAGCAACAATCGCCTTTTTTACTAAACGGTACTTAATCGCGTATAATCTCCCGACGTTTCGGATTTGTCGCAACATCCAAGGTCATGGGTATCAACATCTCCTTGCTGATTGCTTGCTCCTTGATACCCGCTAGAGCCAGTTGTCCCGTGACATTGGCAGTTGCGAGTGTTGCGACATATCCGAAACGTCGGAAGACCTCAGTGAGGTAAAGAAAATAAGTTAATTGCGGTTAAGACCCGTTTAGTAAAAATAATGTGTGAGAATAGTGAACGTTTCAATCAATATAAAGCCATAATCGGCCGTTTTTCTAGCCGTTGACGACGTACCCCATGCCAGAGGAACCGGATCTATATCCTGTTGGGTTTACTTCCCGCGCGTCTTGTGAATTATTCAACGCATCACGAGCACTCCTAGCCTCCGACCGCTGCGGATGAGCCAATTCGACTGAATTAATATTTGAGATGCCCTTCACGTCCGTTGAAGGCCGCATTTGTTAATTACGTTAAAAGTTTTTCCAACATGGTCGGTAGAATGCGGGAAAATTCAGTTCGTACTTTTGATAATGATAATAAAACACAGTTTTTTTTTTCATTTCATTTTTGGTACAAGTTTTTATTGACACATGTACTTTTCTGTATACCGTCATCAACTACTCATTGAGACGATTCTAACGAGCCCAAACTCAACAGGGTTACATCGGTTAAGTCCTGTATTCCCATGGACACCTTCTGTCTCTGTACCATAATATTGAATTGTCATCCAAACTACTTATCCCGAAATTTCAGCTCAATCGGTTGAGGACGGGACGTTGAGGTTAACTGGTTCAAAATTCAGTTCCAAGATTAGTCCAACACTAACAAACGAACAGGTCAAGTTAAATAAAAGCTTGTGATAAATCGAGAAACTACGTTGACGTACCCTAAACTAACTTGACCTTTGGATGAAACGTTCTCACATCGTCCACAAATCTTTTCTCGACAACTCGTTACCCGCAAATATCACCATTATCACGAACTGCTGTTGCCAAATTGATTCGCACACGACTTTCGCATTCGATCAGTTGTCGCGTCAGAAACTTATTCGACCGGGATGATGTCAGATGTCTCATAAACCTTTAGTTTACGGTTACTGGTGATCGTTCGCGAAATGTTTGGCTACGTGAACGAAATGACTACAGTTGGTTACTCTTTATTTACGGGTGAAGACCGTGTTTTTCTATTTATGTTCATCTATGCAAAAAGAGTAAAAACGTTGTATTTCATGTTTAATTTCACAACATGTGTGATAAAAGGCATATGAAAGTTGTCACGTGTGCTTGCATGGTTATGCTGAAGCTTGCACGATCGGAATACGAAATGATTCCTCATTTGTCGGTATATTGTTCGTTCACGAACATCGTGTGATGTATCTAGATTAAAATCACTGGCTAGATATTCAAATATTTTACGATCCTGCCCTGTCCCAATATCGTATTAATGTGGCATATTAAGAGACTGGAATCATGCTTTGCGTGCTGGTATGGCGTTTATAAATGGAGCGATTGCCTAGGTGAAGGTTTGATTTGTGATATCCGTGCATATATATAATCAATATTTTATCATATCTACTCGTAGATGACATAAAATACATAAATACATCGCTTGAAGGCGCCTGCATTTAATTTTTCATCCCTTACTTATCCTGAAGCAAAATTAAGTATACTTACAATATTTTTTGTCGCGTAAGAAGCTCGATTGTGCTCTAGAACATCGATATGAGCTTGCGTTACGGTTTTTATTATTTAATGAGAAGTACTGTAGACCACCAGATCGCTATTTTACTGACAACCGCGTCAATGTATTGACTTTCGAAAGTTCCGCGCTTGACATTTGCTGAAAGGCTATTATTAAATTGAAAATGCATGAAGTGGCTGGCCAATCGATCCGTTACACTAATTTTAACCTCAGCGTACAATACAGCGTACAAGTGGAGTTGGACAGTTAGCTATCATGTTCTTATGAGCAACAGATAGAATGAGTATATATATATACTATTTGCTTCCTATATTCAGTACTGGTTAGATTTAAAAATATAAATGTATTTATTCAGCGCGTAACTTCCCACTGCTGGGTCTAGGCCTATTCTTTATCGCCACTCTCCTCGGTCCTGTACCAATTTTATCGCTATCCGGCTGATATCATTTGACCATCGAGCTGGTTATTTGCCCGCTGATAGTTTTCATGACCTTGGTCACCATTCAGTTGCCCGTTCGACCTCCTATCATTGCTCCTCGCCGGGTGTAGGTACTATATTATGAAATGAAAATAATAAAATTCACACCGATAGGTACCAGTAACTACATAGCTTTGCATTCTATCAGTAAATGTTAGCTCTCCCTTTCTTGTCGTACGATTTGGCAAATACTTTTGTTTGTTTTGACATCTCCAGGTGTCAAATTCTGTGATTATTTACAAAAGTTGTGTAAAAGTCTATACAATTTCGTTGCTTCATTCAACGTCAAGTATCAACCTAAACTTGGCACGCACCCATTTAATTAACTGCGTTAACCTGCATATCGGAATGGGAGGAATCTGGTTTGCCGGACGCGATGCATCGCCGGGCGTAAACCCTCCGATTTATTGATGCTACTGAGTGGAATGCGATCACAAACGAGTGGCTCTACTAACATTTAACAGAATCCTTTATATATAATTACTAGCTGCCCGCGCGGCTTCGCCCGCGTATTGCAAAGCTATGCCCTTTCAGAAAGTCCATTCTGAGAATTTTAAAATTGAATGTATATTTCCGGAGATTACCGCACATTACAAACAAACAAACTTACAAAGCTACAATCCCACAGAATTTTCCTCGATAATATTAGTATATTATATAATACAATACAATACAAATATTCTTTATTGATCACCAGAAATAGTAGATTAAAAGAAAAATGGAAGTAAATTAAACATAAACGATGGTAGACAACAGGCGTTTTTATCGGTAAAAAGCGATCTCTTCCAGACAACCTTTGGGTCCACCACCCATGACCATGCAAACAAAGATATGATTTGAGTAGATGAACTTAATTTAAGGAAGACTACGCACGAAAGATATAAATAGACATATATACGATATTATAAATGTGAAAGTTGGGATGTTTTACTATTCAATCACAGAAAACTGAAATTACATTATTAAATGAAATTTGGTATGCAGTCGCGGACAAATGCTTGTGCTAATGTCGTTATTTGTACACTTTATTAATCTGTCCTTTATATAGGACATCTTATTCACTGCTCCGCGATCTTCCTAAAGGTCGTCGACCCATTGAGCTAGGTGGACGGTCAATTCTTCTTTTGCCTAAAAGTGGAATGAATAAGATTTACTCAGGAGTCAGGACCGGGAAGAGAGGCATATGCTCAGCAATGGGCCATTATACGGGCTGATTACACATCGCTAATAATATTGGGTTGCCGGACGCGTTCTATAGATATTGCTGGGTGTAAAAGTAAACCACACGATTTATCTCTATACTATACATGAGAGGAATGCTACTGCGAACGGGAAGTTCTGCACATTTTATTGTAATGTCTTATTCAGTGTTTATAGCTTGCTTCGAGTGAAGAATATTGTCCTACTATAAGTACCGACAACGTAGTCAATAAAGTTTGTTTACAGGACGCATCTACTGGTTGTAAACCGTGGGATTCATGATGCTCCCGTGATAGGAATGCGATTGCAAACGAGTAATTTTCTCCGTTATTCGTTATTAACTTAGTTAACTAATGCCTTCGTATATGCACGTCGCCGCATATTTAAAATTGACCTATATCTAGGACATCGCCCAGGAATGCGATCGCAAATCTTGAGTTTATCTCGTCTCTAGAGTTTCATGCAATCTTATTTATCATTTTGATGTTTTGTACTCAATCCATCCATACTAATCCATAGGTACTGATATTTTAAATGCGAAAGTGTGTCTGTCTGTAAAGTCTTCACGCTTAAACCGCTGAACTAATTAAGATGAAATTTGATATTGAGATAATTTGAGTCCCAGGGAAGGACATGGGATAGTTTAGTGTAACCATGTAGTAACCAATTTTTTTTTTCTTTAACGCAGAGGAAATGCATTACCTAACCTAACCCTAAGGGGGTGAAAATTTGTATGAAGCTACCATATAAACGAGTTCTAAGACAAACTTTTGAAATGAATAATACGTCTACTATGTGACTGTAGGTAACTAGAAGATATCCCTTACAGGGATAAGTTCGCCTTTGTACCAACTTAACACCTATTTTGACTCTATTTTTACCAATGTCTTGCGTACATTAAAGTACTTGCATACACACATACATACATACACACTGTAGTTTGCCACGTCCAATCCACACGCAATCTGTACAAAGGACATCCTAATGGCTCTTTCCCCCGCTCGTAAATACTGGATATTTAACGCGAGTAATCACGGTACTCTCAAGAGAATACGAGCGCAAGCGAGTGGTTCTACACACGATTTAAAGCTCTTTAATTAACGTTTATTTATCGCAGGCCATTAGACATTACGTTAATTTAACAACTACCAAGGGCATTAGCCCTTGGTAGTTGTTAAATTAACACAAAAATGTGGCGCGTAAAATACGTACTTTTTATCCTTTACGAGTAACACAAGATAGGATGGTTAAAATTACACAAAGTCAATTACAAGACTCCAGTAGTCAGTGTTTCAAATGATGTTTAAGATACCCTGAAGACTAGATAATTTCAGTAAGATTAACAAACTTGGCATGTGCGATGTCCTTTCCGGACCACACCTGGAAAGCAATATTTTACTACCATGTGACTTGGGACACACCAATCTTGATTTGTCAATTGAGACCTCTCGTACCTTTTAAACTCCATGAGTCACACAATTTGGATACACAATACAACCGATAGGCAATAAAATAATGTCATTATTGGTGAGATTAGATTAAGGGCGGGTTGCACCGATTTACGATTACATACCGATTAACGTTAAATATGGCGCTGACAGCTGTCAGTCCATAGAAACTTGTCAAACGTTCCATACATTCAGATTTTAACGAACACCGCTTACGATTACAGACGGTTTGGTGCAACTCACCCTAAAAGAGTTTGCTAAATCAGGAACGATTCACTGCCGCGAAGACACACACAATATGTGTCAATGTTATTGTATGTCTACACTCTTTGTATCTGTGTGTTTTGTGTGGTGAATAAATGTCTTTCTTTCTTTCAAAATCTGATTGTAAGGGAAGGTTGACAATTTTCTATGGAATGACAAGCTGTCGGCGCCACATTTAACGTTAACCTGTCTGTAAAGTGTGGTTAATGCAACCAGCCCTTAATGATTTTCGTAAATATTAGTTTTTGGCGAGAAATATGTTTTGTATTTAGCCAATGAAATGCTACGAAGGAACTATTTTACAGAAATACCCGGACTGCCGTCATACTCATACTTCAGGTAGTTGGCGGATAGATATGAACGGAGTTTTCAATTTGACTCGAGAAGTAAGATTTTAAATTTGAACAGCAATTTAATATGACGCTACAGTTGACATGTTCCATTTATTATAATGCTAATAATAGATGGTACTACCTTATAAATAAAAAGAACATATCGTTAATAGTCAAGATTGTGATGTAATAATGCCGTACTTATTTGTGACCATAGGTAATCATTTGACCACCATCTTACCTACCAGTAAAACGATTAGGTCTAGGAGGCTTTTGGATAAAACAACAAATTTGATTTAATAAAGTCAGCCATTAGCAAGACAATAGCTGCGCAGGCGCAGAGCTCAAAATAATCGTATCGAACTCTTATACTCTTGATATTTGACGATATATGTGACGACCATTGCTCTTCATCCAAACACAACTTAAAGTTTCTGACAGGATAATTATGAATAAGTGAATGAATATAATTGCATATATAATTCAAGCATTTCAACGCCGACACAGCATTTGCGAATTAGACCACATTAGCATGCCAGTGATAGTAGCGTGTCGAGCCAGCGTCTTGTCGCTTTGTTCCGTCCCGTGATGGACAGATGAATCGGTATCGACACGGCCTTGTTTTCGGACTGCAATGTACCTGTGTCTCCATTTGTATATATTTCCCATCCCGTTTAAGGCAAGTTTGACCCTTGGAATTGTGTCTCGCTCGCTTTTTAATGTTAGCTCGATACATAGCTCATAGCAGCAACACAAGTTGGATTTTTATTGACGTGTAATACGAACATGGCGCCACCCAGCTGATCTGATGATGGAGACAGATGGTACCTGTAGTAGAATTACTATTACACAAGATAAAGCCGTCGTTTTTGGGCTCACTGGAACACCTCTCAACGACAAGTCGATGACTTCCATGCATTGATGTATTTCTTTGTTTTTAAAAACTATATACTGATTGTTGATTTGATCAAGTAAAGAGTTACAAATATTGGATATTGTTAGTGTTACAGTCGGTAATCTTTTATATCTCATTTGCATTAAAACTTGTTGGCAGGTGAATTTGTCAGATACCACGAAAAGCTATTAATATTATATAAGCTATTTCAGGTCTACTGAAATTCTCTATTCGATATTTCGACATTTGGAAGCTTCCTTCGCTTCGCCCTGCTCCCATAATGTTAGACAAAACTAGGTCGCCCTAAAATAGGCCGCATTCTGTTGGAAACTTGGAATTAGTAAGTTGTTGCGCAATTATTATTATATAAATAAGGGGACAATCTTAAATAAATCGACCTAGTCCCAAACTAAGCAAAGCTTGTACTATGGGTACTAGGTGACGATAAACATACTTATATAGATAAATAAATTCTTAAACACATAGAAAACATCCATAACTCAGGAACAAATATTCGTGCTCATCACACAAATAAATGCCCTTACCGGGATTCGAACCCAGAACATCTTGCTTCGTAGGCAGGGTCACTACCAAATAGGCTAAAGCGATCGTTAAATATTATTCCAATAGGTAGTGGATCCAATTAGGAGATGTTATCATCAGGCCTGATTTGAAACCATAGATTCCAAAAAAATAACCTTAAAATTGCCATTGAATAAATGAAAAGAAAAAACCAAGTTCAGTAGTCGAGAACATTGAATCAGTTTCATGATTAACATTTCGTAAGTCAATTTAGACTTTGGAGTTTCAAAATAATGTCCAAATCGCTTGTGACGGATCCGGAACGAGGCATACGAATCGTTATGACACAGATAAAACAAACTATACATTCTTATACGAAACAGCAACTTCAACAGTCGGGACCCATTATTGTCGTCAATATTAGTGCCGTAGCCTAGACTTTTAATGGGTCCCGACTGTTGAAGTTGCTGTTTCGTATAAGAATGTATAGTTTGTTTTATCTGTGTCATAACGATTCGTATGCCTCGTTCCGGATCCGTCACAAGCGATTTGGACATTATTTTGAAACTCCAAAGTCTAAATTGACTTACGAAATGTTAATCATGAAACTGATTCAATGTTCTCGACTACTGAACTTGGTTTTTTCTTTTCATTTATTTTTGCAGTCGGGTTTTTTTATTTTCTAAATTTTTTATTTTTATTTAACACTTTTTAGTTAGTATTAAAAGACGGCAAATTTCGCAATCTTGTCATTTCATTGAGGGAGTTAATATCGTGAGGATTATTCAGTAGCTTGCGGTGGTCTAAACTACTGATAATTAATCCATTTAGCGACCTAACGCGGCTCAAAGCTACATATGCTTAACCTTTTGCAAAAATGCGTGAACTTAAATCAACCACAGCTCGGTCTAAAGTCGTTCCTTGTAGCTTATGAAAATGAAAAGGAAATGAAAAATGAAAAATATTTATTTCACTATTAAGCAGTGTACATAATACTAGGTGGGGACTTCCTGTTAAGTATACAATACCTGTGTTAGGAAGCCCCGCTCCTCCATAGCAACAAGTAGTTATTTATTGTGTGTATGTGTGTGTGTGTGTGTAGGTGTGTGTGTGTGTGTGTGTGTGTGTGTGTGTGTGTGTGTGTGTGTGTGTGTGTGTGTGTGTGTGTGTGTGTGTGTGTGTGTGTGTGTGTGTGTGTGTGTGTGTGTGTGTGTGTGTGTGTGTGTGTGTGTGTGTGTGTGTGTGTGTGTGTGTGTGTGTGTGTGAGTGTGTGTGAGTGTGTGTGAGTGTGTGTGAGTGTGTGAGTGTGTGAGTGTGTGAGTGTGTGAGTGTGTGTGTGTGTGTGTGTGTGTGTGTGTGTGTGTGTGTGTGTGTGTGTGTGTGTGTGTGTGTGTGTGTGTGTGTGTGTGTGTGTGTGTGTGTGTGTGTGTGAGTGAGTGAGTGAGGGGGTGGGTTGTGTGTGGGTGTGCTCGCGCACGAGTGTGTATGGACGTATGCGTATAAGTGTAGGTATGTGTTTCACAAAATTTCACTAGCTTGTTCTTAGCTATATTTATATAAGTTACATACATTAGTTCTTGTTTTGAGTCACGCTGTTTCAACCCTCCTAGTAGTTAGGTGAGTTGAAACAGGTACCAAGGTGAGTTGACACACAATGAGAGACTATGATTATGAGAACAATAAATGCTGATTTATGTGAGTAATCAGTTTTAATGAACAAAAATATACATGTTTGATATTGCAGAAAAGTTTCCCTGAGATCAATACTCTGTATACATAAGTAGGTATAATCGTTTTATAAAATAATTTATTTTTTATTGTAATTAGTTAGGCACATTTTAAGTGGGTTATCAATAATAAGTATCTTAGTAGTACCTGATATCCTTATTATTAAATACTAAAATGCCATAATTTACAATAAAAGACATGCGTTATATACAGTATATAATATTATCCATTGTACTGAAGTGACATTTAGACTGTAAAGTCACTATAACTATGTAAACTTGAATACAACTTCTTACAGATCTAATAATCAATTACTTGTGTAACTTACCTGCCTACCTAAAATAGTTTTTTCTTCATTAATTGAGTAAGGTGCTTTCATTGTTTAACATTAAGTAGGTGTTTCGTGCCTTTTTTATTAGCCATGCATAATTTGAGTTTAACACTGCTGAATTCCCAAGATATTTTCGTTATAAGGTAAGGTAACTCCCTCTGTGGCCTATTTGTATACTTATCTGAACACTGATTTCGCTTCTATTCATCTTCATTCCTTCATATAAGTCAGCAGTCAGCAAAAACCTAATACAAATTAATACCAAATCGAGGCAAGTTGCAACAAGGGAGGTTGGTTGAAACAAGGTGTTTCAATTTACCTCTGCCTCGAAATTAACGGTATTGTATATATCATCGTGATTTTTAGCTACATGCCATTAATTTATTTAAAAAATAAAGTGACTGCATAAAACCTAATTAACTACATATGCTTTAAAAATGATCAATGCGTGCCACAAGTAATATAACAGCGTAGAAAAAAACATAAAAAACCTACTTTTCGTGAAATTTTGAGCACTGATGCTGTGGCTCCACAACCATTCGCCTAGTGGCCTCGGCGTGTACTGACGAGTTGGTCAACGGGAAGGCGCGGTTAGAACTACGTTGATGCCAGATTTCTACTGCTTATAGTTTTTGAGATTTTGACGTTGTGTCAACTTACCTTTGTGTCAACTTACCTCGGTCTCCCCTACCTACCGCGTTTACTTTTTCTTATTTAATTCTTATATAACTTCACGAAGCTTATTTAATTTTTCTTAGGTGCCTATTCTAATCAGATTTAATTAGTCACATATTGGCCCTCCTTTGCGTCGCGCAGAGCAGTATTAATACTGAACAGAATTACTATAACTTTATAACGTTATAGAATATAAATGGTCACTCTAAATGAAAAACTGTAAAAGAAACCTAGAACTGATTTTTAAATACCTATTCAGTGATACCCCACTCGACATATTTCGTTCACTTTTTTTCTTTTTTTTTTCAATTTTGGCGTCTGGTTGTCGCCATATTGAATTTTGATTTCTGTCATGTCTTTAGTGACACACGCAAGAGTAAGACGGTTCGATTGACGTAAGAATTATCAAAATCGGTTCACGCGTTTGGTCTCTGGAGTGCCACATAGGAACAAACATACATACATACATACATACATACATACATACATACATATATAGGCTGATAAACACATTACCCTCCTTTGCGTCGCGCAGTCGGGTAAAAATAAAAACGGCACTGGCAAACTTACACTCTTCCTAATGAAGGACCTAGCTAGTTTTTAGCTACGTCCGTGGAATGTAATTATTGTTTCAAGTATAGATGAGTACTTAAGTAGCAAGCGCGTTGGTCATATTTTATTGGTGCATGGATTCGTTGTATCCACTGTTAGAGACAAATGCAAGTTCCTCACTCTTAAAGTATACTCGGGAGTACTGGCGAGCTTACTCACCTCGCGACCAGCCCCCCTATTCTGTAACTTGTTTTAAGCTCACCTCAACGCTCACCCACATATATATTGTGACATCGCGATGCGTAGTAACCCAGCGTAGGTAGAGGTCTAGTTGCGTGACGGGTGATCGGCGGGGTGAGCCGCTTTTGCGCGTAGCGAATAACAACAGGTTGAATCAACTTTTTTCTATCGCTAGTTGCCATTGTTACGTTTCCTGGGTCACTTTAAAAGACTGCAAGTTTTTGGGTTTGAGGGTGGAATTTTCTTGTCATTTGTAACCCTTTTTTTCCGTGCCATCTTCTAAGCATGTTAGAAGTCCATGTTGTATCAATATCACCACCCAATTGTACCAGTTTCACCTGTCCCGTTGTCTGTCTGTCTGTATTCATCGTGCAAGTTAAATTTTGAACCACTTCCCGGTGACCGATTGAGCTGAAATTTTGGGTATAAGTATAGTTTGGATGACAATTCAATATAATGGTACCACCGAGCTGATCACACAGACACTGATGGAGACAGAAGGTGGCTATGGGAATTCAGTACTTAACCAACGTAACCCCGTTGAGTTTGGGCTCGTTACATTTGTCTCAATGAGTAGTTGATGATGGTATACAGAAAAGTACAGTCGGCAATAAAAGCTTGTACCAAAAATGAAATTTTTGACAGACACTTGTTTTTCTCAGAAACTCCATACATATTGTCTCCTGGCTAACGGGGCAGAATACTAAAAATAAATAGTTGATTGACCTACTTATGAAACAGGTAGTGCTTTTATATCAGATAGGTATGCCTTGGTTCAACAAAATGCGAAGTAATAAGAGTTTATAACGGCGTTGTTCCATTCATTCTCACCTCAAATAAGGCCCTAATTACACAGATAAATATGGGTAAGCCATTGGCGCGGCGACACAACGTGTAAACTATTAACCCGGGTGGCGCAAGCTTCAAACGGGCTTTGCCGCGCGCGCTTAGGCTAAGGGTTAAGACATACATTACTAATGGAGTATTGGAAATTTTACAGGTGTCATTGGCGCAAAATATACTTATAGTTCATAGCAGACTAAACCACTATTTCCACCAAACGGCCCGCAACGGATCTGAACGGTAAGAATTTTATCGTCTTCAAACGATAGTAAATCATTATATGTACCGTCTCGGCCACGAACGGCTGTTACCGCCCGATCGTATGCGTCGACACGCTGCCGGAGACGATCGGTTGTCGTCGCATCCGTTCGTATTCTTTTCGATCCGATCCGATGCGGTACGTTTTGTGGAAATAGTGCTATATAAACTTGTGTACCTGCAAGCATAGTAAGAGTGATGAATTGTGTCAAAGGATAAAGAAAGGGTTTAACTTATGTATATTTTAGTAAGTTATTGTGACAAAAAGCGTACAGACTGGCGATTTTTTTATATTAATATATATTATAGCTACGTCTGTGACGGGCTTTAGTCTAGTAATACGGCGTAATTTTTCTTCAAGATCTAAAAGGAAAGATTCATCACTCGTTTTCAAGTAGGCCTGCCGATGTCGGTAATAGGTAGGTGGCCTCACCACAACGCTGGTCTACTGGTGATAACGTATATAATGCCCACACACCTTTATGTCGGCGGTGGACAAGTTTCAAACGGGCGGGGCGGTCCGCTTTGATCGCGCGCGCAGCCGCACGGGTCGAAATATTGGGCTACGAGGATAATGGCGCATTGTGCGCAAAAAACGTGCGCAGAATACTAATTTATGCGGTTTTACAATAAACTGCCACTGGGGTTTTCTGTCCTTTTGCGTAACCAGTATATACGTCTTCGCAAATTGATCCAACAAAAATAAAATAAAATATTCATGATTTTAATTTACCTACACATTTTTTACAATGCCAGACACTTTACCAAGCTTGCTCCTCCTAATGCGTTGATTTGACATAAGGAAGTCATTGTAGTATAACATGATTTCCTAATAATTATACGACCGAGCGAAATGCTACTATACAGATCTCAATAAGTCTGCTAGAGAGAGATTGACATTCGTTATCTTTTCTTTATTTACCACAACTTAGTTAGTATGTATGAGGTTGCGGTAAATAACCCATTATCCACCCCAATTAAGTAGGTAGGTTCTTTATGGTACGTTGTCAGCCATTGTTAAACCAGTTCTTAATTTAGCTGCTTGGCCCCTTTCCATCCCTTATGTTGGAAACCGTATAGCTCCTCAGTAGAAATCTATACTCTAAGGGCAAGTATTACGCTAAGTAAGTAAGTAAGACGCCTTTTAACACACTTGGGATATAGAATCTGCAATACACATAAACTTCACTCATATCCTATAATAAGCGGCTGAAGTACTTTCGATTTGGACACTGGACCTAATGTTTCTTTTTAAATTAGTAAACTCTAAAGGATTGGATTGCCCGGAACTGCTGCCAAAGATAAAAATAGCTGTCCCTGCTAGAAAGCCTCGACCCGGTGTATATAAGTTTTTTACTATTGGCTTGAGCAAAATAATTTAGGACGTAACTCGGCGCTTTCGAGAATGGCCAAAGTGTACAACCATCTCCCAGATTCCATCGATGTTGATATATTAAATGATAGCCTAAATAATTAAAAACGAAAAGTGTTGGCATATTTTAGCTCCCTAGATACTGCAAAATAATACTTAGTTTATATTGATTTTAATTCCATTTAATTATTCTTCGTGTATAAACTCAAATAAAATTTTAATTTTAACTGCATGCTATAGGTAGGTATGAAAGCATTGGCAGAGTAAGTTGTGGTTACCTATAATTAGATAAGCATCAGTCTCGAGTATTAATTAGATTTAAGTGCATGTATGATGTATTATCTGTTGGTAATCCTAAATAAATAAATAAATGAGCGGAATACAAATCTAATTCAATTTTATTTAACATACATTTTTTTTTATATATTTGATTAATAGTCCTCAACTATTAATCAGATATATTAAATTGACCCGTGATTCTGGTTATTCTTCTTCTCTAACCGGGAAGGAAAACTTCACGTCTAGTCAGTTCAAAGGTCCACTTGGTTCAAAAGCAATCACCATTGTTTTTCCTTAATTGAATGTTTCTCAATCGCGCCGTATTTAGAAACCGCTCGACCAGGAAACACTGGGATCAACGCATAACATCCACCCACAACTTCACAGTTGTGGTATGGGCAGTACTTTGACTCTTATTGTCCACGGATGGCCACAGAACTCTGCCCTTCTAGCACATCTTGCTGCCAAGTCGCAAGTGTCGCAACGCGCGCAACTCATCGATGCTTATGTCACTCGCACTGTGCAAATTAGAAAGAGCAGGGGAGGTTTTTTCGTGTCGCGTCGCGTCGTGGCGTCATACTTACCGCTCTTTGATTCTAGTGCTTTCCTGCCACAGTGGCTATTAGCTTACAAACCCGGCGTATAACTGCTCTTCACTTAATAATAGAAGGAATGAAGAACCTAGAGCAGAGGCGGCTCGTGACTAAATTGTATGGGTGTTCACTTGAAATAAAACAATGAAAATACATGACGTTAGCAGATTCCGGGATTCCGAAGACTCATCCGTGCACCCTTAAAGCAATTTGAAATGCACCACATAATACTACACAATCTGTTAACCTTCGTAAAATATGCCTGTTTTTGTCAACGCGGTCATTGAACTCGCGTATAGACTTTCGGTACTTACGTGGAAAAATACCCTGTAAAATAGTTTGTTACTCTCATCACAACCACACAACTACGGTATTTTCACATATTGTTCGGATTTAAACACACGCGTAAATGTTTTGGTTTTCGTCGTTCATGTTTGCGTAAGGTCAAGGTCCCTTGTCCCTTAGCCTTCAATTCAAGCCGGATTTGTAACGTTTTTGCACACTTTTTAATGAACACCACATTATAATTATCCATTTTAACACTCACAAGTAGTAACTAATAAGTACAGGCTATTTCAACACGTATTAAATGATTATTAATTGGAAAATACCCGAATTTGCATTTGCGCGCATGCATTTAAGTTGACCAGTGTTTGTTTATATAGGAGTGGCAACGTCGCGCGCAATCACTGTCGCTGTCGCGTGGCAAAATTAACCGGCAACGTGGCGTGAGCGGCGCTCCGAATTTGGCTATTTTTTCATAGAAAATCTTCTGTTTCACGCGCAGGACTGTGGCGAACTTTCTCTTTCACTCTTATTGGATTTCGTATTAGAAAATGTACTGAGTCTTGTTTGATAGGAGCGCAATCGTGAGCGCTCCGCTTGGCGCGTTACCTATGAAATGATACGGTAGGATGATGGGTATAGCGCCTACATATGATCTTGTAATGTGTAAAGGTGATTATTTTATTGGTATTGGTACAGTCGTATTTTAAGTGGATTTTAAATAGTAATATTTATAATGAGATTAATGAGTATAATTTAGTTATAATTATTTATGGGAGTTCACTGCACCAGCGCTCCTTAGGGCGAGCCGCCTCTGACCTAGAGCCTTATAATTAATAGGGATGTTTTGTTGACTGCGAATCAAATAACTAACTTTTTATTAATAGTCAAAAACGCTGTCGTCTGAGTTTATACGGAAACAGAAATACGTGACGTCACGGTTTTTCTTATTTTTTTTAGATAGATATTTAAAATCATTAAAATTGCATTATAAATAAGTTGATGCATGTTGTTTTCTGAGTATGCTCCTGGGTTTTGTTTATTGGTATGGATGATTTATTTCTACTTCTGTCTTGTCAACTGCCGTATAAAATAACATACAAGTTTCGCACTCGTTCCCAGCAGTCAAGATACTGAAACTACTTTATTGTTTAAACATCGTATATCATGGGCATAATGCCAGCCGGCACAGTCTGGAGGCTCCGCAGTAAAGTTTACCGCCAATTGGCTTGATGATGCGGAAATCAGTTACTTTATTGTTTAAAGATGGCTTACGCTTTGGCGGGTAACTAGAATATATTTACCACTAGATTCCCGCGCGGCCCCACCCGCAAATTGCGAACCGCGGGAAATATTGCCTATGTCCATCCAGAAAGTCATTACATTAACACACAGACACAAGTACACTATGTATCTAAAACCTATTGGTCGCAAAACATGTTTTATAAACAGAGTGTATTATTACAACATATGCTTATCAAAGAAATAAATAACGTAAGACAGTATTTATTCGTGACAGTAAAAAAACATTAAATTTTTGCAGTACAGGTCAGATCTCCATATATGTCACGAAATGGCCACAACTCCGCATAATGCTGGTTGCTGGCAGAGCCAGCGCTGGTCTTCCGTTGTGGCCATTTGGTGAAGCACGGCGATCTCCACCGCACCCGAGGACAATGACCAAGAAAACAGAAAATAAAATAAAAAGAAGAACATAAACCATTAAAATTACCCCGTAAAATTAAATACCTAAAAAAGACACTTTATATTATTACAAATTATAACATTTTAACACCGTGTGGCAGCCGCTCAACATTAAGAGGGAGCGCTCCGCGAAATCGGAGTTCTTAGATTGTATATTTACCTATGACAAACTAAAGCGAATGCCAGGAAAATGAACATACAGAAACTACATCATATTTGCAATCTATTTGTCTGAAAAAAAACCATACAAAACCAAAATTGCCTCGATAGAAAACAATCGCCAAAACATGTCTTATTTTTACCTAATTTCAATTGTGTGCCGTTCCCGTGCATATAATTTACGTAAAAATTTAGTGTATAATAGCTCTTGATATTGCCTAGTGATTTGACGAGCGGCGTTTTTTTATGTAGTCCCTTTTCAGACTTATTGAGGTATAACGTATTTGGCGTATAGGTCTTTTTTATTTAGCGCGATACTGTTTCTCCCGTCGCGTGTTTCGTGCAGTTCGGTATATCTTCTGTACGCTTACCATGAGTTTGACAATGATGGCTTGCGCTAACGAGTATCGAGTTTTCTATCTGTGCATCTCTATTGCACTTTGACAGTACGAGCGGGATGCACAGATAGTAAACTCGATACTCGTTAGCGTAAGCCGTCATTGTCAAACTCATGGTAAGCGTACTGTTGCCGTTCGCGAGCGGAGTCAATCGCAATCGCTCCGCTGAGACGAGAGGACTACGTTCTGTGCTCTCACGACAGCACGGTGAACATAATTATTTCAATAATATTGTGACCCAGTATATTCGTCCAGTGAATGAATGTATCATTACATTCCAGTAGATATTTTGGTATATTTTGAAATAATATATTTAAAAGTCGACCTTAACATGTAAAGTTCAAAATACAACCATAAGATTACGCAGCGATCGGCCGGCGACCTGCTTCTTAGAATAATTTGTGCAGTACATGCAAAACTACACGAACATTTTTTTCTGTCGAGCGTGTATTTACTTTATGAAAGATTATCACTATCACTACAACATAGTACTCGTATAAGACAAAGTCGCTTCTCGCTGTCTGCCCCTATGAATGCGTAGATCTTTAAAACTACGCAACGGATTTAGATGCGGTTTTTTTTAACAGATAGAGTGATTCAAGAGGAAGGTTTATATGTATAATATAATTTAATATAGTATCCGAGCGAAGCCAGGGCGGATCGCTAGTTGAGTATAAATCCGGTTAATTTCAAAATCGATGTCCTCTCGGTCTCTAAATACGAATTCGAAGTCGGAAATAATTCAAAAAGTGGTCGCATTATTTTCATTTTTGAAATATTTGTTGTAAATTTAAAGAACAACATACGTTTTCAGGCTTTTCGAGAAATGATGTCCATTTTGAATTCCAAGATGGCGGACATTGTTTTTCGAATTTAAACTTTCGTGAGACATGTTGAAATAATACTAAAACAAGGTTCAACTCACGTATTAAATGTCACTACGGGCGACATGTTTCGAACTCTGCGGGGGTTCATCAGGATGAGTGTTTTCGCGGCGGTTTCGCTTGAATCTTGTCGTGATTCAAGCGACACCGCCGCGAAAGCATTCATCCTGAAAAAGAACTCCCGAAGATTTCGAAACATGTCGCCCGTAGTGACATTATTGACATTGTTTTTCTTTAAAGTCATCACGGGTGTCACTTTTAGGGTTATCGAGGGTGCAGATTCCAACAATTATTGCCTGCGAACTTGGTCATTTTTATATTAAAAAAAGTGAACACAATTAAGCAGTTTTTCTTTAGTACCTACCAGTATGTTCAAAATTGATAACTAAAGGGCCAGAGCGTCTCCATTGTCTCCAAGCAGGAATCCGAGATCAGAATTGAAAAATTTGGCCGCAACACTGTGGCCTGAAAATCTGACCTTCATAGACATGATCGAAGGTTTCATAATATATAACAGTTTTTTTAATGCTACTTATAAATTCACAATTAAATTCACGTATTCAATGACATGACAGGCGACATGTTTCGAACTCTTCGGGAGTTCTTCTTCAGGATGAGTGTTTTCGATGATTGTTTTGAAGTAGAACTCCCGAAGAGTTCGAAACATGTCGCCTGTCGTGACATTTAATACGTGAATTTAACCGTGGTTTTATTAGTAGTATTTTAGACATGTCTCACAAAAGTTTTAATTCGATTATGGCTTTTTTTTGCTTTAGGTTTTTACTAGCCATTGTAATTACATCACATAGGCTCTTAAACTCAGAAATTAGGAATTACTTCAAAATCCCCAAATGTTTTTAACTTAATGATCATGTTACCTGGGGTCGATACACCTAATGGATATTACTATGATGATGCTTTAGCGAATCCTAATAATAGGATTTAAGTAGTGAGCATTACGTAATGCTAATGTGGATATGTCAATAATATCAGGATTACAGATAGCTGACAGCGTAATGACCCTAATAATGGCTAACGTACCGTAACTCTGATTATTAGACCTTGATCAAATCCACATACATCGTTTGCACTATTAAAACTATTAGTATCGAATACCAATAATTATCATATTGTCATGATATGTGTTTTACAACCCTAAGGCATGAAGAACCTTATAACAAATGCCCCGCAATCTGTCTGTCCGTCCGTCTGCCACAGGGCTATTACGTGATTTAGTAAATAAAAAACCGGCCAAGTGCGAGTCAGACTCGTTCACGAAGGGTTCCGTACCATTCTCTATAAAACAGTAAAAAAAGTTTATTGTATGGGAGCCCCCCTTAAATATTTATTTTATTTTGTTTTTTAGTATTTGTTGTTATAGCGGCAACAGAAATACATCATCTGTGAAAATTTCAACTATGTAGCTATCACGGTTCTTGAGTTACAGCCTGGTGACAGACAGACAGACGGACAGAGAAGTCTTAGTAATAGGGTCCCGTTTTTACCTTTTGGGTACGGAACCCTAAAAAACGGAAGGTCATATTTCAGTTATAGCTCTCGAAACTCTGACTTAATAGCGAAAATAATATCTTCAAATATAGGTACAGATTTGGTCTTGCTTCCCACTTTTTATAATAGGGATGATGACTAAATTTTTTTATGATGTCATTTGAACCAGTTTTTGGACAGGAACAAATGTTTATATTGGAGGAACTACAATTAAAGAACATAAATACCCAAAAATTTGAGACAAAGATTGACCTCGCTGGCGGCAGCGCAAAACGCTTAATACTGAAAGACAGACAGGCGTGACGTCACAGCCGACATTTGTTAATACAAAGTACCTACATGTATCGTCGTATGGAAAATCAGGTTCTTAAATTGTTGTTTCATTCGCGGAATACTGCGTTTAAGTACATAATTGTTGTACAATTTTGTTTCTATAAAAGCCTAAGGATTCTATTGGTACCTTTAAAATTACTCTTGTAGAATAAAAAAAAAATGTTTTTTCTAAACTTTCAAGGTTTATATCTTTTTACGATTTTAATTATATTTTATTATTTATACTTTATTACGTTAATTTGATGGTTTACTATACATTTAGCATCACTACGTTATCAATTTGAACATGAGTCATCATGCCTATTATTCATAGGTATTCATCATGTTTCATCTGACTGTCGGGGCATATACTATGCGAGAAGGAGCGGGGCAGCAATAGACGCATCAGCGCGGCAGGTGCGGGGCGCGCGGGTGATTTCTGATTTTTCCCTGGCGGTACGCCCCCTCTTAAGAAATAAAAACGCCAACATGTTTGCTACAAGACAATGTAACCTTATAACGTACTCAGCTAGCTGCGCGCTATACAAAGAATGCAGGCGGAGCCGATCTTGAACTCGAACTCATAAAATCAAAGCAGAAATGATATAAGATCCATGACGTATCCCATTAGCACTTTGATGAGCACGGGAAAACCCCATTTCATTCAAATACGTGTAAAACTGAAACAGCTAGACTGATTTATAACTTCCAGTTCGTAGTAAGATGAGTGTAAACGCTAGACCGGGCGTAGGCGGACTTCTTCTTGTTTAGTTTTGCATAGGTACTAACGGAACACGTGTGCGATGACTCTGTCTGGCACATGCATTTCTCAAAGACCGCTTGGCATAGAAAGCTGAAATTAGATAAAGATGTGGCTGCCTAATCAAGATAAACAAAACTACTTTCTACAACATTGTTGTTGGCAACGGATGGCCTCATCACATAACTGAAACCAAAAAGGCTGGGCTACATAAATCACATCGCGTAGGCTATTTTTATGAAAACGACTGCCATCCCGTAGTATTAATTAGTATATATTATGTATATTTAATATACAGTTTTCACAACAGACCCTATGCGTTCAAGTCGCGTTCACGACGCCCGTATGCATGCACGGAACGTAAGTGGCCAGCCTTATACCTTTGCCTTTTCATCGCTCCACTGTTCCTAACCTAAACACTCGAAAGGCAACTGGCCTTATACCTTTGCCTTTTCATCGCTTCACTGTTCCTAACCTAAACACTCCAAAGGCAACTGGCCTTATACCTTTGCCTTTTCATCGCTCCACTGTTCCTAACCTAAACACTCGAAAGGCAACTGGCCTTATACCTTTGCCTTTTCATCGCTCCACTGTTCCTAACCTAAACACTCGAAAGGCAACTGGCCTTATACCTTTGCCTTTTCATCGCTCCACTGTTCCAACCTAAACACTCGAAAGGCAACTGGCCTTATACCTTTGCCTTTTCATCGCTCCACTGTTCCTAACCTAAACACTCGAAAGGCAACTGGCCTTATACCTTTGCCTTTTCATCGCTCCACTGTTCCTAACCTAAACACTCGAAAGGCAACTGGCCTTATACCTTTGCCTTTTCATCGCTCCACTGTTCCTAACCTAAACACTCGAAAGGCAACTGGCCACAGCTATTGCCTTTTAATTACTACTCTATTCCTAACCCGTGCACTGCGCAAGGGAGCTCTCAATTATCAATGAGCCCTGTCGGGGGCGCGATCGTAAAACTGTTTGTTGGTCCGGTCACGCCCGCGCGGTGGGAAATACGCGACTTGCGGTTAGAGCTTAACTTGCCAATGTACGTACGGACGTAGGTACCTAAGTGCCCGTAGCTAGGTTATAAATTATAATATAATGTCATTGTGGCTGAAGAGCTTATCCATGTACGTAATAACTGGTAACCATTCTTACTTTTTTTTACTTGTATTTATTCAAAATATACTACGTCTTCATCAAAATTATTGATTTCATTGCAAACCATTTATCCATGAGACCTTGAAAAATAGTAACTTGAGTTGATTTACAAACTGTGTGGTGCCTTTTTCTTTTTTTTTCCCCTCCCCCGCTCTTGCACTGGTTGTTTATTATATCTAAACTAAATATTCATATTAGTTCTACCAATGTTTTGTAAATAAAACTATACATATCATATAAAGTATAGATTTATTTATAACACAGAAAAGCTCTTAACAGAGCTGCTATGGCGAAGTTCGTTCGTGTACAGGTCGACACATGTAAAAAGAACCCTGGCGGCCATACATTTTATATGGCCGCCAGGGCTCTTTTTACGTGTGTCGACCTGTATCTCTATCGCAGGGCGGGAAATGCACAAATGAACGAAGTTAACATTTCACCGTAGCCGCTCTGTGCACCTACATGACCAGTGAACCCTGGATTCGTGAGGCATCCTGGTCCGTCTCAAATATACACCCAATTGTGTCTACAGTTATGTCGATTTAAATAGTATATAAGTGACCTAAATAACGGCAACAAGTATTAATTTATTCAGCATAATAACCTCCAAAACCTACGTGCTTAGGTCATGTAGACATTTGGACGTTCGACAGCCCACATCGAAGCCTACGTCTCGATAAATATTAAGGTCTATTTTAAAATGTGTAATACAATTGATTCAAATAGGATTTGATATTAGTAAAAATATATGGGCACAGTACGTATGTCCTTGGTTTAGCCTAGTGGCTAGTGACCGTTCTAACAAAGCTGACTGTCCCGGACTAGAATCTAGGTATATATGCAGGTTTGTAAGATGGGCACGAATTTATTTATGTTCTATCTATTTATTTATCTTTGTTAGTATGTATATCGTCGTCTAGTACCCAAAATACAAGCTTTGCTTAGTTTGGTTTGGGACTAGGCCGATTTGCGTAAGATTTTCCCCGAACGGTATATTGTATTTGGATTCTTCGTTCAGAAGTAATCTTTCTTTACAGCCGATCATTTTCTAAAAGTTATCTTTCAATTCCAGTACTCCTGAGCGAGGCGATCCTCCCCGACGACAACCTGGAAGACAAGACCCTGAAGATTACCGACTTCGGCCTGGCGCGGGAGGTGTACAAGACCACCAGGATGTCTGCCGCGGGGACCTACGCGTGGATGCCTCCAGAGGTACCTAATCCAAGTATAATTGGCATGATTTATGATAGCTGGCGAGGGAACAATTTCGGAGATTTAACAGCTTCGGCCGCCTATACGAAACCAACGCCACGTAACCAGTTGCATGTGAAGAATTATTTATCATACTACGAAACTAGTTACGTACAAAGAATTCTTCTTCCTTGTTGGAAACATGTTACGATCGCAAAACACTATAGGAAGGTTATGTTCGTTACCTAGGTAGCTTCAGATGCCCGAAGGGAAAACAGACCAGAACTAGGAGCCCCGCAGAGCTCCGTCGAAACTGGCAAAATACGAAAAAAAATGTCGTAACTAGTTTCGTACGAAGAAAAACAATTCTTCACACGTAACCGGTTACGTAGCATGGTTTCGTCGGCGGCCGAAGGGGATTTAACAGTGGTTTTACCTGGTCATAATGTGTTCCTTTACCTTTAAAAATATTTTGTGCCGTCTCGAGACTCTCTGAAAGTTTCATTACATACCGTCGTTCATCGTCATCATCAACATCTGCTGGATTTGGTATTGAAGGGCACTAAAACTAACCACAACGCTTTGTCAAAATACTTTACCACGACGAACCACGGTTTTTCTTCTGCCTTCAGGCCACTATGATGAACTTGCTGAGACTGACCGTCCCTACTGATAGGTAGTTATTTCCATTAAAAACAATATGAATTACATACACCCTGTAGTATTCAAAATTTACGTACAAAATGATTTATTGTTTGAACGAATGCTTATAAATCTTATAATTCACGAGCGATTAATTGCGAGTACATATGTGATTGACATGCATATCGTCGTTATATTAGTATCTTTCAAGGATATAGGAACGCATCCCGGTTGCCGTGATTAATCTAACAAAATCCGGGGAAATCCGAGCGGATGCCGGTCTTTTAGATAAAACTAATATTCGGTTTCCGCGCTTGATAATGCCTTAGTTAGTCCGTTACTGAGAATAATGCGTGGCAGTGAAGGTTCTTAGATCGTCAATGCTAATTTAGGCTGTGCTGCTTAAGTGTTCTCTCTGTTTTAAAAAGATTAAAACTCTTAAATGAGCTGGAGAATCAATCTGAAAAAAATACATGTTATACGAGCGAGACAAAATGTTGGGGACAAGAGTCGCCACCAGGCCTAAACTAAGGTAAGTTAAGTTACGGGTTCGAATGTTACCATAGAACATCTACGCTATGAAGCTCTGTGATATGTCCGATACGATATCGCTGCAGCTAACCTCTGTTGTTATATATATTATAATTGGACCGTTTTAATTTATGTCTGAATACTCATGGGAAAATTGTCATCGCCATGACTAAGACAAAGTTTTAACGGGAACTTCTGTTATATGTTTTGATTTGATCCCATTCTAATACAATTTACTTGTTAAACATAACCACGGCACTTCTCAGAATTAATTATTATAAAACGATCGTATGCCTACACATGTGGTTGCAACGAATAATTGTATGAATGTTACAGTCCGCAAAGCAGTTATGCATACAAGACTTCTATTAAAGGGGTGCGCTAAATATTTACTTTAGGTCACACCTAGCCAGAAAGTGAGAATTACCGCCTGCGACGCGCGCGGAAAATGCATTTCCTGGACAGGGGAACGCGAAAATTGTGTACTCGCCACGAGCGATAATAAAGAAAGCCTCGGATCGCACATTTACCGCCCTTGCGGCTCGGTTAAGGCTCGGATGTTAAATACCTGCCACTACATAAATCCTTATAATATAACTATGTTAGTACCATTCGCAGAAAAATAATTAGCGCGAGAAGAGCTTACTTCTGTAGGCAACTGCACCGAAAAGTGATAAAGAAATATAAAGGACTGTCATAAATAGATAAAGTATATTAAGAAAATGACATGTCCCTACTTCCACATCTCTATTGTCAAACAGATTACCTGTCCGGTTTGGGGGAGGCCTATGTCCAACAGTGGACGTCTTTGGGCTGATATGATGATAATGACCTATCCAGTTCCTGACAGTGGAAGCACCACACATGACACAAGCCATGGCCAGCCCACAAACCATAAGCCACTCTTATCCTTGGACTCTACATCCAAGAGTGTTCAACACTAAGTACCCAAGTTTTCTCGACATACTCAATTATGTGATCCTTGTATCAGTTTATTATCTCTTTACCCGCTGTCTCGATCGAGATCGTAAAATTTTACGAGATTTGCTTTAGTATTCTTTGCCAATAGTTTGCTCGGATTAATGTGATGAAGTCTAGGAGAATAATCTAGTTGTATGGGGTCAATTACTAGTAGCTTACCAAAACACTCACATTTCTTTTGTTTTTAAAAATATCGATAAGTTGTCTTAAGATTAAATTTACATTACTGTGATGACGGTTATATTAGTCCAGGCAATGAACTGACAACTTGTATGGAAAAAATGACAATTTTGGAAATAAATTATAATAGCTTATTTTTTCTGTGTAACTGATATATTATCAATTAAATAGTTACCCAGCGACAGACTCCGGCAAAATTTCAGACATCAAAAAAACGGTAAATTAACTAGTTACAGAAAAGTCAGAAAAAACATTAATAAATATTTTTGTCTTTATTTTGGTTCATTTACATTTGCTCTATAATATTCAAGATAAATCATGCAGAAAAAGACAACGCATGCTTTATTTAAATCTACTTAATTACTTCCGGGTGGAAAGTTTGCCGGATTCTTGAATAAAGCATTTTAGAGTAACATTTTATAATGAAATCAACAAAAAAAACGCTATTATAAATTAATGATTTTCAAAACCGTATTTTGCCTGGAGTATATTGGTGACAGAGCTACCAAGAAAAGGGCCTCTATAATGGTATGTCTGAGAATTAAGTGTAGAACACGGGATACAAATTCGTATTTATATCCACAAACGTGATGTAAGTACACGGTAACATCATACCTAAGCCGGTCTATAACTTTGTTTAAAACATCCTATCGAGGCAGGAGCCTCTAACCGGTTAGGACCGTCTGGTACCAAGAAAAACGACCATAGTTACTTTACTCGCTATAAATATACTCTATGCGTATTAATTAGGTAATAAATCCATAAGGTCAATGTCCATAGTACCTACCGGTTGTATTGCGGGTGATGTAATATTCACATATAGTTGTTACTAGCTTCCGCTCGCGACTTCGTCTGCGTGAACCCGGGATAAAAAGTATCCTACGTTTTAATCTAGGATATAAACTACCTTCGTGCAAAATTTCATCCGAATCGGTTGAGCCGTTTAAGCGTGATTGAGTAACAAACATCCGAAATTTCTCATTTATGATAAGTAGTGTTTATTATTTCTCCCTTTCGTGGCTGTTTTTATTTACAGTTGCAAACAAGACTGCGTAGCGTGAGTCGCAGAGGGAATCCATTAGTCTGTAACTGTGGGCCTTAGTTGCCTGAAATAAATGTTCTGTTATTTTTTTATTATTATTATTACTAGTTACCTAGAAACGTCAGATATTGTCAGATTGCTGGTGAACGTTTTGTGCCTAAAGTATTTGTACAGTATTTTACATTTTCTGAATGTAGTAACCACTTCCATGTGATACTTACTGCCTCATTGCTGCCCTCTGCTAATATCCACCTATTTCATCACTTTTTTTTTGGCATAACAACACAAGTTCAAAGGTCACTTTTAGTGGACACGCCTTTCTGCACACAATGGACCACCTAGCACAGCTGCAAAAGAGCATGGACGACATGAAGGCCATGTTTACTTCCCAAATGGCCGCTTTTGAGAGTTCCGTGGCCAACCAGGGAGGGGATTTGTTGGCGGGTGGCTACGGCACCTTCAAAACTCTGCTGTGGAAGGCCGTCGAGACACTCCAGGAACAAATGGGCTTCGTTTTGAAGACTTTGGAGGAGATGGAAACCCGTTCTCGAGCTGGAATTCTGCTGCTGCATGGTGTTCCGGAGGTTACAGGTGAAGACATCACAGACACAGCGATGGACATCATCAAGCAGGACCTCAAAGTGGATGGGGTCTCGGCGCATTCCATGATGGCCTGCTACCGCCTTGGTAAGACCCCTATGCCTTCAAAACCACGGGCTGTGCTACTTAAGTTCAGCTGTCACAGGGCTCGGAACGCAGTTTGGACCTCGAAGAAACTGCTCAAGGGCTCTGGTAGAACTCTCTCTGAGTTCCTCACTTCTACCCGGCATGCTGTGTTCGTGGAGGCTCGCAGGCTGTATGGCGTCAGAGACAGCTGGACAAGCGACGGGCGTATTGTGGTACAGTGCAGCGATGGAGTGCGACGGAAAATAACGTCGATGGAAGAACTGCGGTCGTTGCCTGCGCCTGCGGCTACGGAGGAGGACGGTCCTGCGGCGGGGGCAAGTGCGGGGTCAGCGGGTGCTCCGAGGGTGCCAGGTGCTGGAGTGCCTCCTACGCAGCCGCGTCGACCCAAAAACCCTTCCCGAGTTGGCGCTAGCGTAGCGGCACGGCGTGGTGCCCATACTTAGTATCCTCTTATGTGCTGTTCTTATTCCAAATTCCAATCTAGATCATTTTTATTTTATATTTTTGTACGCGGTACACCTCAAAATATTTATTCGAAATGTCGTGCATCACTTGTCATTCTTGTCAATGTCACTAGTAGGTTAAGATTTGTTTGACGTTTTGTGCGTTTCGTTATTGCGCAGTAAAATTATATTGGTGTATTTTTCTAGGTGCATATGTTTATACTGATGGTGTGTCCGTAATTTCAGTTTTCTTTGCGTTACTTTTGTTTTTTTTTGCCATTTGTTGATGTAACTCTTATTTTAGCTGGCGAGCGATTGAGGCAGATTGCTCTTTAGTGTAATTAGTAGTTTGTTGATTTAGCTAGTAGCTTAGGTTCTTTTATTAATTATTTATATTTCTGTATATATATATCTATATATTTGTATTCAACCGTATTTACAATGTCGGACGTGTTTAATGCTAGTTTGGACAGCGAGTTTTTTTCACTCTCTTCTTCAAGTTTTTACGATTCCTTGAGTGACGCATCAGATATGCCTGATCTTAGTGAACGCTTGCACTGTACTTTTAAAACTTCTACTAAAAACTTCAATGTCGTTCATATAAATGCGCAGAGTGTGCCGGCTCATTACACTGAATTGCTTGCATCGTTCAGCTCCAATAACAATATACATGCAATTCTTATCTCCGAGTCATGGCTAAAGCCCTCTCTTCCTTCAACTTTATATCCCTTGCCTGGGTATATTCTGATTCGTAATGACAGGATTGGCCCTAGCGATGGCGGTTCGGGAACTGTGCGGGGCGGCGGTGTTGCCATATATATAAAAAGTAATTTCGCTTATCAAGTAGTTGCTCAGTCGCCATCAGTCTACTCGAACTCTTCCGAGTATCTTTTCTTAGACGTGACTTTACATCACTCCAAAGTTCTTCTTGGCGTTTTTTATAGCCCTTCATCTCAAATTAATTATTTTGATTCCCTCGAAAATGTTTTAGTCAATATTAGCCCTCAGTTTGATCACAGCATTATTATGGGTGACTTTAACACCTGTCTCCTTAAAAATGACCATCGCTCCGCTAAGCTCCGTTCTCTTGCAACTTCTATAAATCTAAGCGTGTTGCCACTTGATGCTACGCATTTTCCTCATAACGGCCCTCCTTCTCTTTTAGATCTCATTCTTACTACTTCTCCAAATCTGGTATCCCTCCACGGGCAATTCAATGCTGCAGGTTTCTCCAATCATGATTTAATTTACGCCTCTTTTAACATTCGTCCCCCGAAGAAGAGACAGAAGATAATCATGCGTAGAAATCTCCGCGATGTAAATCTGGAAGCGCTCTGGGATGATGTTTCACATGCTGATTGGAGCAGTGTAGGTCGTCATGACGATGTTAACATGAAAGTAGGGGCTTTCAATGCCATATTGCTTGCGATTTTTGATAAGCATGCTCCTTTGAAACCAACGCGAGTTAAACACTTTCCTGCACCGTGGCTCACGCCGGAGATCAAACAGTACATGGCCAAGCGCGATCGAGCTCGTATTAAGTTCCGGCTGGTTCCTTCGGACGAAAATCGCCAGAGGTATATTTCCATACGTAACTGCTGCAACAAAGTCTGTAGGGAAGCAAAACGCCTCCATATCCACAAATCAATAGAGGAGTGTCCCCCTTCTAAGTTGTGGAAATTTTTAAAGTCTCTTGGGGTCAGCAAAACTCAGCAATGTTCTTCCAATACTCTTGACATTGACGCTATTAACAAACATTTCAGCACGTCGCCGGTTACTCTTGACCCATCCATTAAGCAATCCACTCTTTCACTTCTTGCCAATATTACACACCCCGACCTATCTCCCTTTGAATTTGGTTTGATTTCACCGCAGGAGACGCTTGCCCTTCTCAAATCTATTAAGACGAAGGCAATCGGTGACGATGGCCTCAGTGTGGATATGCTTATGCTCGTGGCGGATTTTATTGTTCCTACCCTTTCGGATATTATAAATTTCTCCTTGTCCACTGGAACCTTTCCGGCATCGTGGAAGTATGCTCACGTAATTCCTCTCCCCAAAATCCCTAATGCTGTATCTTTCACTCAATACCGCCCTATTTCTATTCTCCCAGTTTTGTCAAAGATCATTGAACATTATGTTAATCGTCGTCTCCTTTCTCATCTTAACAGAAATTCTTTGTTTAATCCTTTCCAATCCGGATTCCGCCCCGGGCATAGCACGGTCACCGCTTTAGTTAACGTCACCGATGACATTCGTCTCAATATCGAGTCCAAAAAGCTCACTGTCCTTGTTCTTCTTGATTTTAGCAGTGCTTTTAATACGGTAGATTTTGATATTCTGCTAGGTATTCTCCGCTCTCTTAACATTTATGAAACTCCCTTATCCTGGTTTCGCAGCTACCTCTTTGGCAGGCGCCAGCGCGTTACGTTCGATGACAAGATGTCCGAGTGGTGCGAACTCTCCGCTGGCGTTCCACAGGGCGGGGTGCTTTCTCCATTATTGTTCTCTGTTTTTATAAATAGTATCACCGAATCCCTAACTACATCATATCACCTTTACGCAGATGACCTACAGATTTATGCAGCGGCTACTGTGGATGATGTCTCCGCATTAATTTCGGAAGTCAATCGAAACCTAGAATCTATACGCTGCTGGGCGTGTAAGTATGGTTTACAAATTAATGCGAAGAAATCGCAAGCGATTGTTATTGGTAGTCCTTACTATGTAGATAAGCTCTCAAAGGTGGTGGTGCCTGACATTATTTTTGATGGAATTTCTATTCCTCTTTCCTCTACTGTCAGGAATTTGGGTATCACCATGGACCAGACGCTTTCTTGGTCACCCCATATAGCTGAGGTGAGTCAGAGGATCTTTAGATCCCTTCACTCCATAAGACGTCTCCAGAATTTCCTTCCTCTTCGTACCAAGTTGACCCTTACTCAATCTCTTTTGCTTCCTCTTCTGGACTATGGCGATATTGCGTTTCTGGACCTCAACGAGGAGCTACTTGATAAGCTGGAGCGTCTACAAAATGTATGTATCAGATATGTATTTGGTCTACGCAAGTATGATCATATCTCTGAATTCCGCTCTAAGCTTCGATGGTTACCGATTCGCCGGCGCAGGGATGTGCATATCCTGTCATTACTTTTCAATACACTGTTCAGCCCTACTTCCCCTCCTTACCTTTCTGAGCGGTTTAGTTATATGGCAGACGGCAGTGGCCACCGCTTGCGGTCGAGTACTAACCTTACTCTTGCTGTACCGTCTAGAAAGACGCGAACATACTCCAGATCTTTTACTGCGCGCGCTGTTAAATTGTGGAATGAGTTGCCTTTGTCGCTGAGACAGTCGCAGTCTGTTGCGTCACTTAAGATGAATTTGAAGAAGTTGTGGCTTTCCAATGACTTGTGAATTGGTTGAATATAGTATTTATTTATTTATTGTATATTTGCGATATATATGTAACATATGTTAGTGTGTATTATATTTTATATTGTATATTTATATATGTATTGGCATGTTTTTATTTGTCTAGAATTAATACTAATTAGGATTTGCTTTATTTTCTCTGTTTTTGTACACGGTATAAGTTTGCCTATCTCGTTCTACCTACCTTCCTCTCAATTGCTCAAAGGTTAGCTGGAAGAGATCCCTTATAGGGATAAGTTCGCCTTTGTACTTTGATCTATTGTGTGACATGTATATTCCTTAACCTGTTATTGTGTACAATAAAGTGCTTACATACATACATACATAAAGTGTTTAGTGATAGCATGGCGATAGCCAGCGTTCAATCACATTCGGCACTATTGAGGCCGTTATCATAGCTGACATTTGGCAGAAGGCATGACCACGAAACCGGGCCCATCCACTATCAGCCGACTGATAAGATCCAGTAGGTTGTCGAACCTTATCCACGGAAGGTGGGTTGCATGATAACGTACAGATAAGTTTGCTAATCTTGCAAGGTGACCTTGAACTGAGGTTATTGTACTTTACATACAGAAAAAACTACACTGGGCCTCAAACGACGTGTAGAATTGAAGATAATATTTTTCACCCATTTCTTTCACCCAGGAATCCGGCACTCTCGCACCCTTACATATACTAGTCAGAACGTGACGGACTTTTTAAAAACATTTTTTCAAAATTAGTTCTGTTCGTAATGTAAGTTGTCATCAAAATTTGTAAACCACTTTCAACCACTGCCGGTAGCCGATTGAGCTAATATGACATTTCTAATGACAATGCAATGTTATGATTGTTATGGTTATGGCGACACCGAGTTGATCTAATCTAATGAGATAGAAGGTGGCCAGCAACCCCTAAACTACACAATATAAACCCATGTTATTTGTGGTCACCGGAACCCCTCAACCCATACAAAAAAGTCGGCAACAATAGCTTGTACTACTTTTTTTTTGACAAAAGCTATCATGTGAAAGTGACACGTAATTTGGCCGACTGTCAGCCTGTCTGTCACGTTGCACATACACCACGCGTTTTAGTTCACGGCCGTCTTGTCAGATTTCGATCTGCTCGGAAATGGGATTATTATTCAGCGACTTGTGGGCGCTGACGCCTCGGCACATTATGTGCGTACGCGCGCGCGTGTCAACCATTCGTGATAATAGGTATGCTACTCAAATTACTTGAAAATATACAAACTGTTCATACAGTCATATCGTATTCTTAACCGTTTAACACGCAAATTTGATCATTTATCTGATTATACTTAATTAATCCCTGGCTCATAGGGATAAAGTTCAAAATCATTGTGGACATTAATGCGAGCGAAGGACTGACAGCGGTAGAATGTTGATATTTGTTCTTGCTTTTTTAGGGTTTCGTAGTCAACAAGGAACCCTTATAGTTTCGCTATGTCTGTCCGTCTGCGGCTTAGCTCAGTAACCCTTATTACAAGAAAACTGTAATAGTAGTTTATGCGACTAATCCATAATGAGAGGCCTTAAAATACGAGTGTGGTTTTATGAAACGAGCGTCAGCGAGTTTCATAATAGGATCACACGAGTGTTTTAAGGCCTAATTATGTTCAGTTGCATACACTACTTTATCTACACACATATCATAAGTAGTAGCAAGTAACAGCAATTCGATCATCCGTCATGATGAATGGTTTTTTAAAAATCATAGACAAACGAATGAAGTCCCTACACTCATATCACTCGAGATCAAATGTCGTGCGGTTTGTATTAAAAAACGTACTGAATTGACGTGTCGTATCGATAACTGTTTTAATATCTATGGATACTAGAATAGAGACCCACTTGAGTTTTGACAGCTGTTCCAAATTTAAACTCATAACGCTACAAAAATCTGTACTGTAATAACATTACAGTACAGATTTTACCTACTACCACAGACAAGAAAGTTCTCATAGTTAAATCGGTTGTAGTAATGCTGGTCATTTCCTACGGTTTCTGAACGCATTTTAGAGCACTAATGATATGTGCGTAGATAAATTATATAAATCAACCAGGCCGACAAAACAGTAGAATAAAATCCTATAAAAAAATGTTAAATAATAAGGTAATGTGTTAAAGTGGAGATGTCATTTTTTCTTGTCGATAAACCCATAACGAGGGGTATCGTTGGATAGCTAGTTCAACAATATCATGGGCTTTTATAACCATTTTTCAACTCGTAATCCGTTGGCGAGATATTGGGCACTTGACACGCACTTGGCCGATTTTTTAAACTTTTTATATGGGTACCGACTGCTCGCGCCCGTTTGCCCGCGTATCACACATAAACAAAATCCACTATAAATATTGGTGGAAGATTTTTTAATTTCATACACGGACATACACACTGGGACTTATGGGCCAGATAAATTGTATAGTATTGTTTCTGAGACAATTGAGTAGAAATATGTGAAATTTATGATTGGCAGATGCTGGCAAATAAGATGCAAATCCCCAGAACGATAAATGATGTCATCTGCTTATCTAGAAATATGTCCGTGTGTACTTCGATCCGTATGTATTAATAGATCTTTACACATTACCAGTATTGGAACGACTTTCTTTGTACAAATATGACGTACCTTTAATACTGCTATCGTTTCGAAATATTTATACACGTAAAACATACTGTAATGCTAATGAATCGTCAGCAAAATACCTACAGAAATGACGTTATTCAAACGCAAATTAATAAGCATTTTGTATGTATTTAATTTGATACATTGTTTGATTTCGGCTTAGAATACTTAGAATATCACCACCCTCCTTTCTGCCTGTCGGAAAAGTCGACTACGGGATGGGGTTGAAATTTCAGCTGTGGAGGGACATATGTATGTAATTAGATTCATATTATCTTGGTAAATACCGGGCAGTTGTAGTACCAAACAAAACGTAACAATAGTTAATTGGAATTGGTAAAATAATGACAAATTATAATAAATTGAGCTATTTATTATCAATTTTTGTCTTCCTTATAACACTACGCAATTCAGTTGATATACTATATAGGTACAACATATCACACATATATTAAAATAATGTTATCCCTATTTCCAGGTGATAAAGAACTCAACATTCTCCCACGCGTCGGACGTGTGGTCCTATGGCGTGCTGCTATGGGAGCTGCTCACGGGGGAAACACCGTACAAGGGTATCGATGCACTCGCGGTGGCGTACGGCGTGGCCGTGAACAAGCTCACACTGCCCATTCCCAGCACGTGCCCCGAGCCCTGGAAGAAGCTTATGCAAGGTAAATTTGATACATCACATCATGGTGGAGGTGCTCGCGGGGGCAATTCCGTACGAGGGTATCGGTGGCGCACGGCGTGCCCGTGAACAAGCTCACGCTACCCATCCTCAGCACGTGTCCCGAGCCCTGGAAGAAGCTCATGAGTCATCACATCATGGTGGAGGTGCTCGCGGGGGCAACTGTATACGAGGTTGTCAGAGTGCACGGCGTGGCCGTGAAAAAGCTCACACTGCCCATCCCCAGTACATGTTCTGAGCCCTTCTTCCAGGGCAGGGCAGGGGATGCAAGGTAAACTTGAGACATCACATCATGGTAGAGGTGTTCGCGGGGGCAACTACGAGGGTGTCGGTGGCGTACGGCGTGGCTGTGAACAAGCTCATGCTGCTACCGTTTTCTCACGACATGATTAGTCAATAAATGGAAATGCCCTTGTCGCTCATTTAAAGACGTAAACGTCCATAGCCACGGCTTTTGTGTGCCATAAGGGAGACGACATAAACAAAAGGTTGTTTGTAAGATATAATTTACTTTCCTTCACGTGACTTTAAACGACGCGTGACTACCCAATGCGTAACGCATGGGTAGTCACGCGTCGTTTTCGTGACCACCCAATGCGTTACCTCTTACCTCAGTTTTTTCCTTAGCCAACGTAAAACCTCAAAAGCTTGAGGTAGAAGCATGTCGTGTACTGTTTTTGCAATTTAACGTATTGACTAATGTTAGTTGAATTCTCTAATACAGCCGAGCATACATTACCAGCATAATGTAATGTGGGTAGGACCGGATTGTACGATTGTTTTCGCCGTAACGGAGGGCGTGCATTGATAACTTCTGATAGTGCATTTCAAGGTCTGGTTTAGGAAAAGTGATGCAAGCCACAGATGATATGATCAGCCGCTCTTGGATCAACAAAATGGCTTATCTACAGCCAATTTTAAAGAACAACTAGGGTCATCATTGCATTTATATCAGATCATGAAATATACGAATGATGATGATGATTTGGTACAAGGGTATAGAGGGACTAAGTGTGTGACTTTCACAACTTTTATTGAACTAGGTCAGTTATCTATAGGTTGAGTTTGTGAAGTCAATCGTAATCGTCGTAGTATTTTGATACAAAATCGACTCGATTTCGGAACTTAGATTACCTGGATTACAAACTGAAATAGGCGTTATTCCTTTGTATAATCCAGAATTCCCATCTTTACATGTGCTAGAAAGCTTAACTTAAAAATCTGTAATATTTGTCCTATGAATAAAAAAGTAACACGATAGCTTCAATTTAATAAAAAATGTGTTTTTTAGCATGCTGGGACTCCAACCCGCGCTCGCGGCCGATCTTCCCCGAGATCATCAATCAACTGAAGCACATACAACAGTCTGAGTTCACCCGCGCGCCGCACGAGTCCTTCCACACCATGCAGGAGGACTGGCGAATCGAGATCGAGGTGGTTCTGCATGAGCTCAGGAGAAAAGAGAAGGTAATGATGATGTAGCTGATGTTGCCGCAGCTGGAGTATATCCGACAGTCTGAGTCCACCCGCGCGCCGCACGAGTCCTTCCACACGATGCAGGAGGACTGGCGAATCGAGATCGAGGTGGTTCTGCATGAGCTTAGGAGAAAAGAGGAGGTAATGATGATGTGGCTTATGTTGCCCCAGCTGGATTATATCCGACAGTCTGAGTTCACTCGCGCACCGCACGAGGACTGGCACACGATGCAGGAGGACTGGCGAATCAAGATCGAGGTGGTTCTGCATGAGCTCAGGAGAAAAGAGAAGGTAATGATGTTGTAGCTGATGTTGCCCAAGCTTGGGTATATCCGACAGTCGGAGTTCACCCGGGCGCCTCTCGAGCTCAAGGGCCGTATTTTCTTTTTACGGGCACCATGAGTGTGGGTAGGACTCCTGGCAGTTGGTTAACGGTGGCAAAACCTCTTAAAGACTACAGTGGTCCTTAAGGATTTTCTATTCTGGAGGAAAAGTGGTAATGACCACGATACATCCTTTTGGGGATGGCAGTAGACAGGGCATCATGGGTACAATGGAAGACTAGGTTTATAGGTTTCCTTTTTTAAACATTTGGAATAAATTCAAACTTATAGGTACATCCAACCTCGTTTTTTTTAAGTGAAACCTAATAGACCTAGAATATATTATGCTGAAGCGATCGATATCAAAAGTTTAACAAAAGTTTTCGGGAGATGTGGTGATTCTTCAAACACTTGGAATTGGTTTTTCACTTGACGCTACTTGTTTGGTTCTCTATTTAAAACGGCATACTGGAAAATCATGAATCGTTTTATACACAACAACATATTTTGGTTGAAAACTAGTTTATATTGCTATAATAGAAAAATAAAAATAAAAAATCTACTCCCTCTATTTTTGTAGTATTTTACTTACTAGAAACATGGACCTAGATAATATCTAGCTAGTAGATATGATGGATCCTATTGTGTATAAAATTTTCATGTTATTCAAGCATGTCGTTTTAATGACAACCAGAGTAAGTTTGTATGGAGAGTCGAGCGTCCTGGCGACTTAAGAGCAATGCCTAGCTGAGCAACTTTTCAATTCTAGAATTTTTGACGCAATGTTCGCGTGTCGCGCTGCTGTGGACGGGAGCTCCAATTCGTGCGATAAGGACAACTGCAGCTCGGACTAAAAATCTCACGCAAAAAACTCAAAAATCGAGGTTTCGCTCTCGATTATTTCCTCCTCCAAAACGCAACCAATCATTATAAATTTTTGGGAACTGCAAGAAAAAGAAATAATCTACGCCGCTATGTTTTTTTTTTTAAATATTTGTTGTCATATTTGTATACTGCGCCTTTTTTGGCAGCCAATTCAATTAAGCCGTTTTTGCGATTTTCAAGGCGCTGTAAGTTTTAAAATAAAAATATCCAAAAAAGCAAAACATAGTGGCATAGATATTGATGATATTGATCTTATTTGAAAAATTCATTGCTCTTTGTTCAAAAACCAGAGGGGAACCATTGGAGAGCGTTTGTATGGGAAAATCGCAGGTAGGCATTCCTCTTCAGGGTCGCCATATTTACCTATATATGCAGGTAATATAGAATGGACTTTTTGGATGGACATACATACCACTTTTTCTGCGTTCTTTGCAATACATCAGGGGAGATGCGCGTGCAGCAAGTCGTTAATCATTTCTGCTGCACACGCATTATACCAGTCCTCAAATTCTTGCTGTTAGGTAATGCAGGTATTTTGGGTGAATCAACTTTTTTGTCACTAGTGTCGTTACGTCACTTTTTGAAACAGTGATATTATCGGTTTTAATTCACCAAATGTGGGGTTTTCTTATCATGCTCAACCTCCTTTTGTATATACCATCTTCTAAGAATGTTGGAAGTCCGTGTTGTAACAATATTTCTAACTGTATAATTTTGTCACCTGGCTAACGGGACAGAATAACTAGAAGAAATAGTTGATTGACCCATATATGCTTCGTCCAATATCTATTCTCTAACTTAATTTTATCTTTATCATTATGAATAACTGCTATTGTCACGCCTTGCTATAGTGATGCAACTATTCATTATGTTTGTATAACTTTTAAGTCGTTTAACGTTGGCTTCGTCATGCGAATATCAACTTTACTGTCTACTTATTTGTACTAATCGACCGGTGTGTTTCCTTTATAATGCTTGCTATAGGAATGCAAAACTATAGAAGAGGTTAGTGGTACATTTGTTGTGATTCATTTAAACACATTTTTTTATTATTTGCTGTGTGCTTTACACAATAATTAGAGTATGAAACACTACCACACTTGCGCCTTTATTTGCAACTATTATTTGATGTACCTACTACTCCTTTATTCATTAGAATTGCAAACTAATTGTTCAATAAAAAAAAGGAATTATAGTAATTTATTAGTGCTGATTTAGCTGAGAATAACGTTTCGGTCGAATTTATCATTACTTATCAAAATTGAAGTACTTCTGTTTAATAACTTATCGCAAACATGCAATGAAATATTGACGTTGTGTTCTTCATAAGTTTCGGGCGCAGCGAGACGAGAGACCCTTTATGGTATTTCATACAAAATTGGAGTTTTCCATTCCACAATTAAGACTGATTTCTTGGAGTTTTTTAATTAATTTAATTGCATGTTTGAGAAAAGCACTATACATACCTCGGCGTGAAAGGGGTTGCCAGCCTCATAACTATCCGACCTCGCTATCTATTTTTATGTACTCGGCCGGCAAACCCTTACTTCCCGGTAAATGTACTATTAATCCAATGAGCAGTATATAAAATTATTCGTATGAATACTACGCATTAAGATCTATTACTCTAATGTGAAAAATCCCTACTATCTGGTCAATAATGTCTGAAAATAAGCGTTACATCCGAACAAAAGTTTCTGTCAAAATTTTCATTTTTGATACAAGCTTTTATTGCCTACTGCACTTTTCTGTAGACCGTCATCAACTACTCATTGAGACAATTCTGACGAGCCCAAACTCAACGGGGCTACGTCTGCTAAGTAGTGAATTCCCATGGCCACCTTCTGTCTCCATCATCAGATCTGGGGCCTATACCACAAAACTTTACAAGCGTACAGTTTGACAAAATTTACAACTTTTTTAATGGAGAATTGTACAATTTTGTCGAATTGTAGACTTGTAAAGTATTGTGGTATAGTGGCCAGGTCTATGGTATCATAATATTCAATTGTCTTCCAAACTATTCCTTTACTCAAAATTTCAGCTCAATCGGTTGAAGACATCTTTAAAATTCAGTTCTCTATCTGCGTCAAAAGCTTGTAATAAAAATAGGTCAAACCTTAACCCTTTTCCAGGCCTCTGCCTGGATAAGAGTTAACTAAAGTACACCAGAATTAGAATGTCATTTATTGTCTATCACAGGTAGTTCAATACAGATCTTACGAATATGTCAATTCTCTGTGACATGACTTACGACGTACAATCATTTAATAATAATAATAATAATTAAGGATTTCATGCAAAAACCAACATTTTTACCGTCCTATCTTCCTTACCATTCAAGGAACTCCGATGCCGCGAAGAAGAGCTATCCCGGGCGCAACTGCAACAGAGACTGATGGAGCAGAACCTCGCGCAGAAGGAGAGAGAGTTGGAGATGAGGGAGTTTGATCTCGCGGCGAGAGAGCTGCACATCCTCATCGTGGCCAGCAACATGTCGCACACGCAGCCGCCGCAGCCCAACAAGAGAAAGGGTAAGAGGGTTGGAGATGAACGTGAGATCCGATGGGAGAAGGGCTGAGAAAAAATAGTGAGTTAGCTCTGAAATAGGGGTATAATATAAAAATGTCATATTTTCTCGAAAAAGGATTAAAAATGCAGTCAGGTTCAATAAGGTTAAATAATCACGAAGTTATGTGTCCAAAGCTTTAAGAATCATATGAAACGATGACGCTGGGAAATTGTGACGTCACTAATAGACGGCAACGTGCCGCGCCCCGTCGTGTTCGAAGCGGCCCCCCGGCAGCTTCGCGTATCGTGACGTCACACAATGTTTGCGTTTTCTCTCTCTAACAAGCAATATAAAAACGGTTGTAGCTTCGTAACTCTTTGAGATCTCCGAACGGGATTTTCGTCACTAGGCATATTTTTTTGCCTTCTTTCACTTGGAGTAATAATAATTTTCAAGTCTACACCCCTATTGATCTGCCTTGCTGATATCGGAAAACAGTCAATACTCCCTTGACTCCGTTATGTATTCAAACTCTCGGACTCAAATTGCGTAATGTTCAACTCGCGGTGCCCACCACTCGGCTTCAAAAATAAAAAAAATCGTTCATGGGTAAAAAAAATAAAATTGTGTAAGGCTTTATAACAAACTTCCTGGAAACGTAACTGACTTATCTATTAATAAATGCAAGAACGATGTGAAACGTAAACTTATTTCGAAAGCTTATTATAGCGCACAAGACTACATGAATGATAAAACTTCTTGGGATTAATTTTGACTGGATTTAAAATGTATTTATTCCTTTTGGAAACTTTAACGTTGTGTTTTTAATTTATTATTCTCGTTTTATTTCTTTTTTGACATTAGATTGTCTTTCTAGAAACTTTCTAGACTAGTGTTTTTTTTATAAAGATGTTTACGTCATGTACATTTTACTTTTTATATTTAATAAATTACTCTAAGTAGTTAGCTTAAGATTACGTTTCTACCTGACGATTAGAAAGTGCTTGTTACTTGAATAAATATCATTTTGAGTTAGAGTTTGAGCTAGCGTGTGTCCGTTTCCAGGCAAATTCAGCAAGATCAAGCTGCTCAAGAAGGACACGATCTCGTCCCCCGTGGACTTCCGGCACACGCTGACCGTGCGTCCCTCCGAGGACGAGAGCAGCGTCAAGCAGCTCGTGGCCGTCGCCAAGGACACGCCGCCGGGCTCGCCCGCCATCATGAGGGCTATCGCACGTCAGTTCTTTATTTACTTGTAGCAGTATGGCTCTTACAAGATGATATACATACAAATACAGTTCCAGCATAACCCTATTAATAAATAGTTGCAGTAGTTTATACAACGATCCATAATGATACGCCATAATATTCGTCGGTTTTGGCACTAGACAATATTTGTTATTTTTGCTAGTTCATATTGAATTTACGCAGGGCACGACGTTAAAACTTTGTTAGATTAAAATAAACTCAAAATAATAACATCAGTAAATAGCTAACAGAAAAATAGGTATACTGACAAAACATTTTATTTATAGCGCAAACACAAATGACGACAAACTTGCACCAAATTTGTATGAAGGAAGCTTGCCCTATCCGTCCCCTTAAATACTAGTGTGGTTTTATGATATGATCTGATGATGATGAAAAAATTACAACAGCAATGGCGGCAATTCGTCATGACGAATGTTTTTTTTTAATCATAGACAAACGAATGAAGTCTCTATACTCATTATCGATCTCATGCTCGAAAAGTGCTTAGATAGCGGGGCTAAAGTAGTACATTTAGCCCCTAGGGAAAATATACAAACATATTTATGATTTTAAAACATTTCAATTTGACCAATCAAAACACTGCAACGTATTATAAATCCACCAATCACAACTATTTAAAAAAGCATTTGTATTTGCCATCAACTAATCAGAATACAGCTATATATATAAAAATCAACGAACAATCAGGAAACATAATAAATTTAATTTCAAGTTTCTTTATTTGCCCAAGTAACAAAATAACGTTACATCTAGCACGTCCTGAAACATAATACTTTCCTCATAATTAAATCATGCACTTATAAAATAGGATACGATACCAATTTTGAAAAATTAGTAAGTCATATGTAATGAATTATCTACATACTATATAACAATTTAAAAAACGGATCTCGCTTGTTTTAATTTGTAAATTCGTTGATTGTGTAGTGTTACATTGAAAGAAACGTTTTAGCCTACTCTTAAATTCTATGAATGACATAATTGTTATGTGAGATGTTAGCAAATTATATAAAGTAATTTTGAGAGGCACACCTTGTTTAAATCTTTTTACTAATTTCGTTGGAGGTACGCACAGTTCATCTTTATTGCGTGTATTATATGTATGTATGTCTCTCCTTCTTTTAAAGATTTCCTTCTCATTGTGGATTTCCAACATACTATTAAATATAAATAACGTTATTACAGTTATTATTCGACTTTTTACAAAGTATTCTCTAACCGAAGTGTCCTTGCGTAGACTAAACAGAATTCTAATGGCTCGTTTTTGAGATACCTGGACTCTATGAATGCCAACAACATTACCCCAGATGGTTAAAGCATAATTAAGATGAGCGTGAATAAGAGCGTAGTACTCGTAAGCCTTAACTTTTTTATCACTAGTTTTTTCTTGTTAATGAAAGGCCTCAGTTTCAGGAGAGCCTAATTACCGTAAGCAATTTTATTACAAATCTTGTCAATTTGAAAACAGTGGCTTATTTTATTGTCAATGTTATAACTTAAAAAAATTGTGTCAGTTACAATGTTTAGTCCTCAGTTAGAATAATTATAATTATCAATTTTATTTTTATTACAGTGTGTCAATAAAGTAGTCTTGCTAGTATTTAAGATTATGCCATTAGCATTAAACCACTATTTAAGCGTCATCATAACATATTCAATTTTGTGCTCTAATTTTACATAGTTTTTATCTTTAAGACCCACATGAGTATCATCTGCAAATAGTGTCACCATGGCATAATCTGGTAGGCATTCAGGAAGATCATTAACATACACTAAAAATAAAACTGGGCCTAAAATGGATCCCTGCGGTACGCCAATATTAATATTAGCCTCACACGAAAATTTGCCGTTATAACATTTACTTTTTGGCTTCGATTATCCAGATAACTCTCTATTAACTTTAGCGCTCTGTCCTTAAATCCATAGTGTTGGAATTTAGTTATGAGTATATCATGACGGAGACAGTCAAACGCTTTTGACCGTCTCCGTCATGACATAATCATAATCTTTAAAATATTAGGCGTTTTTTATTCCCGAATCCACAACCATTAAAAAAAATAAACCCCTCTGACCGATTACAGACACATCCATACGCTTAAGCGTTATTCGCTGCATACATGACATAAGCTATGAAGATTGAGCGGGTTAGACTGCTGTCTATCTCGTTTTATCGTATGCCCCACGTGTGCTGTCTCCCGCGCTCGGCCGTTTAGACGAGGCTATTAGACCCGAGGCGTTTATTCGTGGTGTCAATATTTTGTATCGGTGTAAAGCAGTGTTATTGTGAATGGATAATCTTTGATTTTACTATTTCCTCGCAGTTGAAGTGAAAATCCTTTATCCGGCCATCTTCAGTATTTTTTTTGTCAAAAACTACAATGACCTATCAATGGGGGAGTTTCAGTCTAGTGCTTAGAATTATATAAAGAAACGATTCATACAATAAAAAAGAAATGCAACAAACACTGGGTAGGGCACAGCGAAACGTCATCCCGCTCGAATGTGGAGCAGCTCAACTGGGGAAATACTTTCCGCCTTGCACAAGACTAACACCGCCGCACCGAGCAAGTAATAGTATATTACGTAACTAGGGCGGTGAATTCGTAAAAGCTCCAGATCGCAGGTGTTTGTGGCCCGAACCGAAGGTGAGGGCTATAAATATGCGCTCTGGGGCTTTACGAATTACCGCCCGTGTTGCGTACAAAATTTTACGTCTTCACCTGGCCCCAATGCGAGTTTTCCCGTACGCGCAGCGTGCAGTAAAACTCGCATTATGGCCAGGTGTGACGTAAAGTAATAATACTTGCTTTGCTGTAGTGTTGTGTTCCTGGAGGTAAGGAGGGTCGCCAGAGCTCCCGAGGATGCGTTTTGTTGAGAACTTGTTCCTTCAGCTGTCAACAGCGAATCCTCAAACATATCAAGGTGTGATGTGTGTTTTGGGCACACACCCAAATCCTCCGCCTCTTAGGGCTTGATGGAGGTTTCCAGACTAACTCAGGGGCACTATGGGGGATCTAGGGGCGCTTGTAATGCAAACACGGATTAAATATGTAACAAATAAGGGTCTTACGCCCGTTTATTAACTATAAGCAAATACTAGAATCTAGCACTCTAAATCTACGGTACGGTTAACGCGGTCGCGGACCTATCCTTACGGACTACAGGATATTAGTGGGAGCGTTAGTTCGGGAAGCCTAAGGCTGACGAGGACTTGCCAAAACCGCCGCCTTGAAGGCTGTAGGAACCTGGAACCCCTGGCTGATGAGGACTTGCCAAAACCACCGCCGCGGGGATGATTCCAGGGTGACTAGTCCAAGGCTGATGAGGGCTTGCCAAAGCCACCGCCTTGAGGACTAGGGTATTCGGGAACGTCTAAGGCAGACGAGGACGGGCCAACACCGCCTTGTTGAAGACGCAGGGGGGAAGGGAGGGGGCAGTGCTATCCGAAGCGGACTCCGGAGAACACTGATCGTTGTCGTCGTCTAGAGGTGGGCGCCGGTTACAATTTTGTCGGCGGCGGCGCGCCGGCGAAAATGACCCGGCGGCGGCGTAACGCCGGCGGCGTGACTGAATTTTACAAGTTTTATTGAAATAATAAATAATCCCTTGTTTTTATGCAGTATACTTTTTAACTAGAGGAAATTCGCTAATATAAATAAAATGCATTGAAAAAACAATTAAAATAAAATAAAAAATTAAGAAAAAGTATGCATTTATTAAAATTACCTTTGTATTTGTTTAGAAAAATTACAAAACACCTTGTTTAGCGATCATAATGCTCATTGAGAATATTTATATCAATCATTGCAATATCCTGTTACTATAAAATCAACGTATCTACCTAAATCAAGAACAAAAGGTCTTTATTGCACAAATAAACAAAAATGTTGCCACTTAATTTGCAAGAAATCTTCTAATTATTATTATAATCGTTTTAATTTAAAATTATGAACAAATTCTTATTATTTTAGTACTTTCTCGACTTAATCGTCTCGTACGCAGGCTAGATGACTTCCAGCCTCCCGAGCAAGCCGGTTTCCGAAGAGGCTTTAGCACCGTAAACCACATCCACACGCTTCGTCAGGTTATACAGAAGACCGAGGAGTATAACTTGCCTCTCTGCTTAGCATTCGTGGACTAAGAGAAAGCCGCTCAGTCGATTCGATTGAAACCTGGGCTGTACTACAGTCTCTCCAGCGGTGCCAACTATCGCTATATCGAAGTGCTGAAGTGTTTGTAAGAGAACGCCACTATGTCAGTCCGACTCCAGGACCAGAACTCGAAACCTATTCCGCTGCAGCGAGGAGTCAGGCAAGGAGATGTTATTTCTCCAAAACTGTTCACCGCTGCACTGGAGGACGTTTTCAAGACTCTGGACTGGAGAAGGCGAGACATCAATATCAACGGCGAGTACATCAATCACCTTCGGTTTGCTGACGATATAGTAGTCTTGGCTGAGACCATGGAGGACTTAAGTACGATGCTCGATGACCTCAGTAAAGCTTCCAAGCAAGTTGGTCTAAGAGTAAGGTTGGTTGTTCACATTTGTATGGATAAGACGAAGATCATGTCAAATGCCCATGTTGTACCAACTCCCATTATAATTGGACACTACGCTCGAAGTTGTAGACGATTATGTATACCTAGGACAGACTATCCAGTTAGGTAGGTCCAACTTCGAGAAAGAGGTCAATCGTCGAATCCGACTCGGCTGGGCAGCGTTCGGGAAGCTACGGCAAATCTTTTCGTCCAATATTCAGCAGTGTCTCAAGACGAAAGTCTTTGACCAGTGTGTATTGCCAGTGATGACATATGGCACTGAAACATGGTCGCTTACTATGGGCCTCATAAGAAGGCTCAAAGTCTCCCAAAGGGCAATGGAGAGGGCCATGTTGGGAGTTTCTCTGCGTGATCGCATCAGAAATGAGGCTATCCGCAGCAGGACCAAGATAACCGATATAGCCCTCCGGATAGCTAAACTTAAGTGGCAGTGGGCGGGGCACATAGCACGTAGAACCGATGGCCGTTGGGGTGGAAAGGTTCTCGAGTGGCGACCACGTACCGGAAGGCGCGGCGTGGGTAGGCCCCGACAAGGTGGACTGATGACCTGGTAAAGGTTGCGGGAGTCCGCTGGATGCGGGTGGCGCAGGACCGGTCACTTTGGCAGTCTTTGGGGGAGGCCTATGTCCAGCAGTGGACGTCTTTCGGCTGATATGATGATGACACGTCACCAGCTGTCGCCATTTTGTAATATGAACTACGTTACGCTCCCGGCTGACGCTTGACGTGTACTGACTAGCTGCTGCGGACCGCGCACCCAAGCGCTGTTCGCGCCGGTTCAAGATGGCGGCGGCGGCGGCGGCGCGCCGGCGCGGCGCCCACCTCTATCGTCGTCGTGTCATCATCGCACTCTCCTTTTAATGGAGTGTGGCGGGGGACTTGTCAGTGTTTTATACACTTTTAGTCGGCTTGTTGTCGCGGCTCGTTTACAAACGGCCGGTAATCGTTGCCATCTTGGCTAAATGCTTTTGTGCATGTTGACTAGCACTCGGTTGACTGCGGCCTGGTACCGTCGTCTCGGTGTGAGGCTCGCGGGGGACTCAGGAAGCTGCGGTGCGGCTTCTGCTGTTGGGAGCGGCGGACGGACTCCTTCTTCTGCCTGGGCCTTTCTGGCCAAGGCAAGGTCGATTCTGGCTTTATCGGCTTTCCAGCCAGCGATGTCTGAAGCCCTTTGGGCCTTGGCATCGTCCACGGGGAGGCTCTCCTCTACCGCGGGTGCGGCGGGAGGGGGGGCCTCTTCTTGGGCCTGTGGGGCCGTTTTCTTCTTCTTCTTGGTTTTGGCCTGCGACGGGGGTTTCGGTGCGGTCGCCGTACCCCTCGGTGTGGGGGCGTTTGCCGGCGCCATGAGCGTGGCCGGCGCCGACACGTCCACCGATGGCGTCTTTACCGAGGCCCTCGTATGTGGTCCAGGTCTCTGCGGGACGGTGTGAGCCGCTGTCCCCGCCTTGGTGTTTCGGTGCTCCCTGCGGAGTACCGGGCACTTTATGTCGTTGGCCGTGTGAGGGCCTCTGCAGTTGGAGCACGTTGCCGGCTCGGTCCTGGGTCGCTTGCAATCCTTGGCTGCGTGTGGGCCTGCACATCGCACGCATCTCCGCGGACGGTGGCAGCCCTCTGAATGGTGCCTGAAGCCCTGGCACCGATGACATTGGGGGGGGGCCCTTCTTGCCCCTCCAGGCTTCGATTTTCACCTCCGGGATGAGCAGGAGCTGCCGCAGCCCATAAATACCGGGGTGCTCTCTCGGTGGTCCCGCCAGTTGTAGAAAGTAGGTGCACCCACCTCTGCCCTCTCTGGCGTTGATCTGCCTGACATACTCGACTGGGTAGCCGAGTGTCAGGCAGGCGGCGGCGATATCAGCTGTGGGCGTGTTGGCGGGAAGGCCGCGAAGTGACACCTTTGTCTTCTTCTCCCTATCCAATTGGTAAAGGTGCCATTCTATGGCTTCGCCTGCCTTCTCATGGGCGTCAAGGTGGCGCTCCACCGTGCGGTATTCTCCCTCGCTCCGCGGGGTGAAGCGCAATCCGCTGCCCATCGCCTTGCAGCTCGGGGGTTCCCCTAGCTCCTGGGCGATTTCCGCCACGACCCTGACCCAGTTCGGCAGTACTGGGGCCACGATCGTGGGAAAGCGGGGCTGCGGCGTCTTCCTGAGTTGTTGCGGCTGCTGTTGCTGGGCGGCTGTCTCCTTGCCCCTCCGTAGGGCGGGCTTGGGGGCGGCGGCGGCGGCTGCAGCGAATACAAATACAAATACAAATTATTTATTCTGCAAATAGGCCACAAGGGCACTTTTACATGTCAAACGGTAGTTTACAATAAAAATAATAATCTTACAATAAAAGATTATAATCTAACACAATAATAATTTAAAACTTGCACATTAACGACTGATATAACAACACACTAAATGTCACAAAGTAAATGAAAACAAAACAAAATACGACCATTACATTCGATTAGAATAAGGTCTGTGCATTAACAGAAAGTTAATGATATTAATTCAGTATTCCAGAGATGTATAAGGTCTCTGAGCGTCCAAATACAATCAATAATTATTCAATGTTCGTAGAGATGTATACGGTCTCTAAGCGTCAAAACAAAACAATAAAAAAAGGAATATTAATGTAATATTGTCAGTGATGTACATGGTCAATAACAATAAAACGTGTCAAGATCGGAATGATGTCTCTCGTCAATACGATAATAATAAAATAACACTAGTATTTAAGAAGTTGGGTACTATGCCCTTGCAAGCATGAACAGTCCGGACTCCACAAACAGCACCCGATCACGAGTATGACGCATATCTCAGCCATCGCCTCCCTCAACCATATGTTAGGGAAGGTGGCGACCCGATCAACGACGCCACCGTAAGCAAAGCCCTTTAAGCGAGCATGACATATTCAAGCCACCGGACAATGTTAAAAAGCAAAGATTAATAAGCGACTTGCTCGGCGAGAAACAGCATTACGTGCTCTCTTCTTACATAAAATGGAACAATTATTTCAGGTAGGTACTTATAATGTGTATTTAGGTATATTCCTAATAGAATTAGCCTACTACTGGCTTAAAGGCATTTTTGTCGTTTAAGAAATCGTTGACAGTATAATACGCCTTGCTTAGCAAATTACTTTTAACATGAGACTTAAATTGACTGAACGGTAAATTAACAATTTCGGTGGGTATTTTATTATGAAAACGTATGCAGTTCCCCACGAACGACGTGCTAACCTTGCGGAGACGACTGGCCTTCACTGCGATCTTGTTTTTACTTCTGGTGTTTTAGTCGTGGAGATCGCTGTTGAGTTTGAACTCGTGAAGGTTTTTTCGCACATACATGATATTCTCAAGAATGTATTGGCATGCTACAGTAAGAATGTTTGCCTCCTTAAATTTGTCCCTGAGAGATTCTCGAGCTTTTAGTTCGTATATGGAGCGTACAGCGCGTTTCTGTAGCACGAATATGGTCTGGATATCAGCTGCTTTCCCCCACAACAGGATTCCGTAGGACATAACACTGTGGAAGTAACTGTAGTACACCAGCCTGGCGGTCTCAACGTTTGTTAACTGTCTTATGCGTCTTACTGCATAGGCTGCCGAACTAAGTTTTCCGGCTAGGGCGGTGATATGTGCCTGCCATTGTAGTTTTGAGTCCAAGGTGATACCTAAAAACACTGTTCTATCTTCAATTTCCAGTTCATCACCCTTTAATTTGATCTTGGTATTGTTTACCTGCTTGACATTAGGTAAAGTGAATCTGATACACTTTGTTTTCTTGGAATTTAGCAGTAAATTATTTGCTGTAAACCATTTCACAACAGTGTTGAGTGCATCATTAATATCATCGAAGTTTTCCTCTTTCCTGTCTACCTTGAAGATAAGCGACGTGTCGTCTGCGAATAACACTATATCATGTTTATCTTGCAACATATTTGGTAGGTCATTGATGTAAATCAGAAACAGAAACGGACCCAGAATCGAGCCTTGGGGAACACCAAGAGCAACAGTTGTCCCTGCTGATTGGGTCCCATTGATGACTACTCGTTGTGTTCTCTCCGAGAGATACGATGTCACAAGATCAAGAGCACCGTTATTAATTCCATAATGTTTCAACTTTCTGATTAAGTTCTCGTGATCAACGCAATCAAATGCCTTTGATAAATCACAGAACACTCCAATAGCATCTTGAGCCTCTTCCCAGGCATCAAAAATATGTTTAATTAGTACCACACCGGCATCAGTGGTAGAGCGACCCTTAGTGAATCCGAACTGGTTGGTATTGAGCAGTTTATTGCAACTAAAGTGGGACATAAGCTGATGGAGAATAAGCTTCTCAAAAACTTTGCTAAGTGCCGGTAGTATTGATATTGGCCTGAAGTTGGTAGGGTAAGTTTTCGTTCCTGATTTAAACAACGGGATAATTTTACTGTGTTTCATGAGGTCAGGAAATACTCCAGTATCAATACATTTATTGAAAATATTAGCTAAGAAAGGTGCAATTGATTCTACAATGGAATGTAATACTTTGACTGAAAGGCCCCAAAGATCTTCAGTTTTCTTTAAGCTCAACAATTTAAACGCTTTTATAAGAATAAGTGGGGTCACGTGACTGAATCTAAAGATTTCTGTACATTCCGTTACATTTGCTTTCAATAACGATTCAGCGACATCTGGTGATGAGTTTAAAGACTTCGTGGTCTCAACGGGTACGTTAGAAAAGAACCGCTCAAAATGATCCGCTACTTCGTGGTCAGAACTTACTAAAGTATCATCAATTCGTAGGCTGTAGTGCGGATCTCTTATCTTGCGTTTCCCAGTTTCAGTGTTGATAACTTGCCATACAGTTTTAACCTTATCCTTGGAGTTCTGAATCTTTCTTGACAAGTAATCGGCTTTAGCGGCGACACACATTAACTTAAAAGATTTCGAGTAGTTCTTAACATACTCTAGAAATTCCGGCCTCTTATCAATAGTTCTCGAATCGTACAAGTCGTAGAGACGGCGTCTTTTCTCGTGAATATCCGGGGTAGCCCAGTCGCTAAATTTAGTCTTGACCTTGCTTTGAATTTTCCTTAAATTAAAACAGGCATCAAATTCCATTTTGATACAGTTAAACAAATGATCACACAAACGGTTAGGACTTTCCTGTGTAAATGGAAGATAACGTAATCGTTTCACAATATTACGATTGAATAAATCTAATCTCTTTTCGGAAATAGGTCTGCACATGGTGTCTCGTGGAACTTCGTCCGTTTCACGAGAAAGATACTTTCGCCGCGGTTGGTGTAGCTGGCGGCAGTTGCGTAGGCGGCTCGACGACCGTAGGCGTCGGCTGGGCGGTGGCGAGTGGCCGCTCGGGTTGGGCGGCGCCCTGGACTACAGGTTGCTGCGGGAAGAGAGTCCGCGCAGCAACCCTCTCACCGCCGGTTGCTTGCGCGCACGGCGGTGAGGTGGCTGTCCAGGGTGGGGTTGTTTGGAGGCACGCCCGTTTTATGGCTTCCTCCTCTTGCTGCGTGGGCGGGCTTGTCCTGGGGCGCTTCTCTGGCCTGAGGGTGGCCGGGTTGCTCCTCAAGAACTCGACAAAGGGTCCGTCCTCGGGTCGCAGGTCTGCTTCCAGCCCCATCTCGAAGCTGGTGATGCGTACGAACGCCGCTATCCAAGCCTTCAGGCCCGGCGATGGGAGGTCCGCTTCCATAATATGGGCAACCACGATCGTGTCCGATCGCAGCTGGTCCATCGGAGAGACTTCCTGGGCGGGCGTCACGGGCGAGAATATGCGGGCGTCCGGTTCTGGCAGCAACGGTTGCGCGGCGTCGGCGACCGTGGGCTGCGGTGTCTCGATGGGCGTCGAATTTAAAAATTCGACGCATGTTGCGGGTGGGTCTGAGTCCCGGTTTTCCATACTACCGTCCATCTTGGTTTCTGGTAGTACGGAGGCTGCACGCTGTTGAGCGGGGCCTCGGTTTTCCGAGCGGCTGGTGGAGGGTAGGTTTCGATCATGAGATCTCGGCCTACCCCCTGCGGGTTTTCCTTTGCCCATCAGGGCGACGAAGGGCGAGCGACGCTTGCCACTGCCGGTGAGACTATATCCGCATTCCTTCTTGGCCTCCGCCTCCAGGATATGCGTTTATAGTAACGACCGACAGCGGTGATGCAGTGTGCTTGTGCGATCCCCTCCGGCTAAATAGCCGGGCCGCTGTATTGGCTCTCTTATTGGCGTAATAAGAGTGGCGAATGCGAACTGATCGTTGTAGGCGCGCTCGGGCCTTTTAAAGCCGCTCGTTGTGACGTCACCGCACCGCTCTGCCCGTGCGCCGCGCGGCCCGCCGCGCCCCGCCGCCGTTGTGCGACGCCGGCGCGTCGTCACAAAGGTTCAGCAACGCCCACGTTACTCGTTTGGAGTTGCATGCGTGTGTAGGCTGCGGTGTCCGGTTACCATCAGGCGGGCCGTAAGTTTGTTTGTCACCGTCGTTGTATAAAATTCATTGTGATGGTCGTGAGTCTTGTCATGACGTGAATTTAAATTCCTTTGTGGTCAGAGTTCCAACGGACCATTGATCGATCTTCACTAAGGAAGAATTTAGCCCGAAGGGAGTCAAGTTCCGACGTTTTCGCGGTTTGTTGCCTGACACCACGAAATTACGCAACACGTTGCGGTAATTGTGTGTTTTATTATAAGTGGACTGTAAATTTCGAATGAGGTATAATGGTTATATACGTGGCAAGTAGGCTAGCACCAAGACGATTAATTTATGCACGAAATAGAGCCTTGGAGGTGCTGAGAGGACACTCACCGTTGCCAGGAGCTGCTGCGACGCTCCTTCATCAGGTGTAGGACCCCGAGACCTGGCTTGTACTGTACAGACTCACCCGACTCCAAGGTTACCTGGTACCTGATTGTACACAGCTTATGGGGTATCCTCCTGCTTCTTCAAGGCACTTATGAATCTAGCTCAAAACGATAAATGCCAGTAAAATATCGCGACTATTAGCGCGGAGCTTAAATTTTCGAACCGTGTTTTAAAACGACAAAGACGAAAGTGTCAATCGACAGTTATTTTATCTGTCAAACGCTGGCACAGATTGTTGCCATACTAAAATACTTTATGAAAAAATAAGGTATTTTCGAAAATAATAATAGATATACGATACTACAAACTAATCGTGTCACATAAAGTTGAACTTCTTTCCAAACCTACAAATAGGAAGACTGAAGTCCAGGCTAAGTGACTTGTAATTATAATTTAACTATTGACGAGAAGGTAATGGGCACAGTTTCACAACCGCACGTTTATATTCGCCGGTGGCTGTGTGGATGGCAACGACACGACAAGCACCATATCTACCAGGATGCAGTTTAACAATCCTGCCCAAGTTCCAGTTTAATGGGCTACACTGTTCATTAACGATTAGAACCTTATGGTCTTGTACCAAACGCGAACAGCGGCTTCGACGGGCGGTGAACCGCCTAGGTGCAGCGATATACGCGTCAGACGTTAGTTCCGAAACTAAGTGTGCTACCATAGTATGGGTACACACAAAACCACTAGTATAAGCCTTGTAGCTCGCTGACTCTAGTTCGACCTAACAACGCACTAACGGGGTCAGCATAGTCTACAGCAGCTGGCGAAAATTGTTTAAATTGGTTTATACGAAAGTTGGGCCACTCTCCGATGATAGGAGGTGGTGCTAACTGTGGGCGCACCCAGACGCATTTCACACACGGGGAAATGACGGCATGGATTGCGCGTTTCGACGATAAGCGGATAATCGAGCGGTCGTAGTGGAAGATATCGCTACGAGACAGCCGACCGCCCACCATCAACAAACCCTCTCCATCGACAAGCGAACAAAGTTTGCGAAGAGGTTTGTGAAGTGAGTTGGTTGCACCTCTGGTGATCATTCGAAATTCAGTCGAGGAAATATGCTCCTGGACATGTTTAACGAGAAATCGAATGACGGAGTTGGTTTCCTCCAGCGATAGAGTCCTTTTCTTCACTCTGTGATAGGGATTCTTCAGGTTATTAAGATAACGAGAACAATACGCAACATATTGACCATATGAAGGAACGACGAAAGACGAGACAGAATTTGTTCGAGGAAGTCAGAGTTCATGGCGCTGAATAAGTTCTGAACCTTTTCCTCCTCGAGTGCAGCTCCGTCACCTTGAGTGAGATGCCTCGGCAAATCTTCTTCGGGACGTGGCAACCAAGCAGGTCCCGCCCACCATGATTCACGCCGCACCAAATCAGCTGGTAGTAAGCCACGAGACTTTGCGCGACAAAGGCGAAATAAATAGATAATTCTGCGAGGAATAGAGAGTGAGCACAAGCACGACAGCTGAGAATTCAGTTTAAGCCACTCTCCAACGATAGATTCTGGGACATCATCATCCCAATGCAGTCCTGAGGTCCACAAACGCTGCATTAAACATTTCGCCATGAAAACGAAAAGCGAAAGAAATTGTTCCGAGTGTAAGTCGGAATCCGACGAGTTCGAAAACCAGAGCTTATCCTGGGGGTTGTCGAAGGTTAATGGCAAAGCCATCCTCCCTTCAGGATCATGAAAACATGCAGTACCCATAAGGTACACGACAAATCAGCTTTCGACGAAATAGCCGATTTAGGAGTCACAACATTTACTACCTCGCTAAACCGCTGAATATTGGTGTCCAGAGACAACGACGAAACGCGATGACTATCCTTGCTGGTGAGGCAAGAACCATCACGAAAACGACACGACAAATTTTGCGACGAAGCAGCTGTTTGAGGAGTTACGACATTATTTATCTCCGCAAACTGCTTACTATTATTAATGTCCGGAGACAACGACGAAGCGAGCAGACAATCCTTGCTAACGAGGCAAGAACCATCACGAAAACGACACGACAAATTATGCGACGTAGCAGCTGTTAGAGGAGTTACGACATTATTTATCTCCGCAAACTGCTTACTATTAATGTCCGGAGACAACGACGAAGCGAACAGATAATCCTTGCTAACGAGGCAAGAACCATCACGAAAACGACACGACAAATTATGCGACGAAGCAGCTGTTTGAGGAGTTTCGACATTATTTATCTCCGCAAACTGCTTACTATTAATGTCCGGACCCGGAGACAACGACGAAACGAAATGACAATCCGCGGTAGCGACCTTGGAATTGTCTCGAGAACGGCAACGAGAATACTCAATGCCAACAGCACATTCACCCATTATAAGCCAACCGAAAACAGTATTGATGGCAATGGGTTGACCTGACTCGCCCTTTACAAGACCAGGTTGAAGCACTGACGACAAAAAACTGACATTGACTAAAATGTCAATTGGTCCTGATTCATAGAACAGTGGGTCAGCAAGAACCAAATTCCTAAGATGGTCCCAGTTCGAGGAATCAATTTGACCAGATGGCATGTCTGAGCAAATTTGTGGTAAAACAAATGCTTCAATTTCAAATTTATGTGAAGATCCTCCTTTAGAGCGGAGAGATCTCACACGAAACAGCCCCAAGTGTGGATGTGGATGTCCCTCCAATGCCATTGACGGTTTGGTTACATTCACTTAACGGTAATCCAAGCCGGTTTGCTGCAGCCAATGTAAGAAAATTGCAAGCACTGCCCGAGTCAATCAAAGTCCGTATTGGTACCAACTGTCCATGATTATCCTTTACCCTAACAATGGCTCTAGAGAATAACACTTGGTTACTAAAAGACGAAACCGATAATGTTGTCATATGAGAATTGTCCTTTGACCCCTGAGCATCTTCACCAACTTTATCAAAGTGGAGCAAGGTGTGATGACGATGATTGCATTTTTCACAGCACACACTCGACTTACACATTTTCATACTGTGAGATGGCTTCAAACATAGGATACAGAGCCTACTCTCCTTGAACTTGGAAAATCTCTCAGCTGGATTTAAATTTAAAAAGTTTGGGCATTTACCCAACTCATGCCCAACAACAGTACACATCGGACAACTCACCATAGGCATTGGTGCTGAAGGCACAATAAGCGAAGATTTATTTTTAGTAACGTAGGGGTCAATACCCTCCAATGTAGGATTCGAATTATCTAGCGAGCGCTTGACTTCTTTTTTAACCGACTTCAAAAAAAAGGAGGAGGTTCTCAATTCGGTTGTAATTTTTTTTTTTTTTTTTTTCAATGTTTGTTACCTCAGAACTCCGTCATTGATGAACCGATTCGGAAAATTTCTTTTTTGTTCGTATGTATATACTTCCAGGTGGGTCCCATTTTTTTCAAAATTCAGTTAGATGATGGGATCCATGAGGAATTGAGGGGACTCCTCAATTTTATAAGGCACGCGTGTAGTGATTTTGGTATTTTCTCTTATAACTCTTGTATTTACATCCGGAATCATAAATTTGGTGGCGAGGAATTGATGATGAAGACCACAGATGACTTATCGAATTCCTCAATTATGTACTTAAAAGTGCAAAAGTACGTCACAGGTTCTGATAAGATTCCGTTGAAATAGGAACTAATGAAGTGCCATTGGTGATGATCTTGGGGAATCGATGGAAGTCCTCAAATATTATCGGCCCACATACAGCGATTCGGTTTTTTTCTATAGTAATCAACGCATTTGCGATCGGAAATCAGTTCATGTGGTAAATTGTAAAAAATAGGAAATGTGCTCGTGGCTTGGCGGAGTACTAAATTGAAGTCGGTTAAAACTTTGTTTTTAAAGTAAATTATTCAATGAATGATTGCAAGGTGTACTCTTGCTTGCCAGAATTTCATTTGCCCGAATTTTATCTGCCATAATATTCAACTGCCATAAAGTTGTTTTCTATAATTTTGTATGCCATACTCATTGTTTACCATATTAATTATATGCCAGAATTTTCGTTTTCCATAATATCAATATCAATAATCTCATTTTCCATCATCATTGTAATCCATAACTATCACATGCCATAATGTCATTTGCCATCCATCTCAACATCCATAATATTCATATGTGGGTACTAGGGTGGAGCGCTCTTGTATGGATTTTTTTTTGTTTTTATAAATGTGCGGAAAAGTTGTATTAGGACTTATAATATGCAGTGTTTTTTTTTTGGATTTTTAACACGTCATTTAATGCCCCCGCAACGTCCTTGAATTTTCGAAAAAATCTAAAAAACAGACTTTTAATGTGACGTGCTAAACTTAATTTTTTGAACGCTTTTAGGTGTTGACATAACCATATTTCAGGACAAAAAACTACTGAACTGCTCTAAAATCTTTTTTGGTTTCAAATTTCGGCATAGTTTTCCTCGAAGTTAATCTTGTTTTTATTAGCCCTTCTCTGGCTGTTTTATCACACAGCAGCACCGATGCTTCTGTCGTTATTTTAACCGCCCTTTCTACAGCTTGTGTATGGTTAGGGAGATGGGATATACATGTTGCAACATCCCTCCAAGTGCATCCCGCTAAGGCTTTCGTCGTCGGTCAGATTTTGTAATACTGGCGGCATTGTTATGTATTCCAGTTCCAGTTTATAAGATCTACATACGTAGTGGCATTGAAGTTTATCTTGGGAACTTCGAAGAGTCTCGGTATTGCAGATGGAGCCGATATTCTTGCCTCCAGGATCCTCTGGACGGCAAGCTCCCGCACTTGTTGCTCGTCGGTTAACATTGACAGTAAAAGGTTTTCCGGGTGAGCTGCGTACGCGTTTCTGCGTAACACCGGATCGACATTATTTTTAAGATTAGGAGGTAAATACCGAGAACGTTTAACCTCTTCATAAAAATGAATAGCCGCATGTTGACAAGATGGAGCCGATTTTATGATGAACCACACTGGAGCGTAAACTTTCATTACAAAAGTAGTCAATACGATCAAGTTTCGAGATGGCTTATCTGTAGCGACGTACAAGCGAAAAATTCTATTGGCTCTCGTAAGCCATCTTGCATGCGACAGTTTACCTGGGGATTTGTGCACTAGGTCATCGGGAAAGTTACCACAGGAGACAGCTGTAACAATCCTATGTAAGTATAACTGATCTGTGCTTAAATCATTGCCTACTGGGGGCAGAGTTACTTCTATAGGCTGGAACGACTCGACCGGCATTTGCTCGCAGTTTTCTAACAGTTTACCCATGGAACCTGTGTACAAGGTCCTGACGTAGCGCCATCGAGGTGAAGAAAAATATGTCTCAGTGGTAACTCGTTCATGTGAAGTAAGCATATACTATCCGTTGGAGGGGTCTCTGTAATTCCTTTTCCATTAGTCATATACCGCCACCATATTTTCCAGTATTAACATTTGTTGCCAAAAATGACTGTTTTTGATCATTTGTCAAACGTTTAGTAGGTAGACCTCAGCATATTTTTACATTTAAGGTGGAAAGCTTTTAACATTTGAACGATCCTTGTACGAGACACAATAGATAGTGACGCTTTTGCCCATATTTCTTCAACTTTTCTCGAAATTTTTTCAGCAATATCAGTAAAAAGCGGTTCCTTAGGTTTTTTCATTTTACTTTTGAGGTCATGTCAAGTCCATTCCCAAAATTTCGTGACATCTTCGTAGGTTGGCAGAATGTTTTCTTTTAATTCACTTATACCACCAAATAAAAGACAATTTACAGCAGGGGTTCCCAAACTTTATTTTCTCATAGACCACTTTCAAAAGTTAACTGGTTTTGGTAGACCCCCTACACCACATTTCTACCATATTCCCAAAACTAAGCCTGGAGACGCTCGCGATCTCTCGCAGACCAGACTTGCAGTCGACAAGTTTTGGAGGCGAATGGGTAATTTTAATAAAATGTCAGTTTAGTTTACCAAAATTTTAATCGGGGAGCAGCGTAATAAAGGTGTCATGTATTTATCAGTCATCCAGGCTATAAAAATAAAACAAAAAATAATATCTGTTTTCGTTCTTTACTATCGAAACCAGATACATTTCCGTGGACCCCACTTACGAATTGTGCACCCCCATTTTTTTGTCACGCCAACGTAGACCCCCGTCGAGTCTCCTGTGGACCCCTGGGGGTCCACCTGGACCACTTTGGGAACCCCTGATTTACAGCATTACGTGTTTTATCCATTGTTTAAATTCAGTCGTAACTTTAATATAATCTATGATTATTGTGTTACACTAAGCCACATAGCGATAAATTGTCACAGAAAGTCCAGAAACTAATTTACAAATGGCAAAAGGCGGGTAGTTTCACGCGCAGCGGAGCGCGCAGATCCGCGTTTTTTCACGCCATGACTTCTTGTTATTTAAGCCCTTTAAATTTTAATATCGACTAAAGATGTGTTTCATTTAACATACGAGACCTTCAGTTATTAAAAAAATCTTAATAAAATAAAAATAAATGATATTTTATAATAGTATTTCGTTGTTAAAATTTACCTTATAATTGCCCTTTTAATGAAAGTTCATTGACCTTGCGGAGGCACTTAACTCCTTCTGATTGAGATGTCGTCATATTAACTTTTTATCTTGAGCCCAATAGGCAACTTTTTGTCACTATTAGAAATCTCAAAACCCAAAAAAGAAAAAACGCTCCACCCTAGTGGGTACGTATTGCAGTGTCTAAAATGAAAAAAAAAATACCTCGAACCTATCTGCGATCCGGATCGGTTTTGCCACTAAGTAAAAATAAACTTTTCTCTGAGATTACCCAATGCCAAGATAGTGGTGTATCATAGGCAGTAGGGAACAGGGGCTTAGTGGCAAAACCGACTCGGATCGCGGATAGGTTAGAAGACGGAAGCGGGAGCTTTGCTCCCGCTTTCGTCTTCGAGGTTATTTTTTTATCAAATTGCGGAAAAACTAACAAATTAACAAAGATGAATCCGAATGCATGTTTAGTATGGCGTTTAAATATTCTATTAAATAATATTATTGCAAACAATAATCTGGAAAACAATACGTATGGCATTCGTATCATTATGACATCCAATATTCGGGTAAACAAGAGTATGTCAATTAACTATTATGGTAAACGAAACATTCGGGCAAATGAAATTCGGGCAAGCGAAGTTCGGGCAAATGATTATTATAGTATGTGAATGTCGGGCAAACAATAGACAACCTGATTGCAAATTTTCAAAGTCCGGGATGTCAATATTTGAATCAAGTTGTAGCTCAAATGCTTCACGGGTACAAACATCCAATTTGGACCACAATAAATAATAAAGCATGAAGTTCTTATCAGGCAATTTAAACTTCAACAATATATTTAAATTTTCACTGAAAGTCCTATATACTTGGTCCAAATCAGTTTTATTCGACGACCGCTTTAGCCTAGTTGGTAGTGACCCTGCCTACGAAGGCAGAGGTCCTGGGTTCGAATCCTGGTAAGGGCATTTATTTGTGTGATACGAATATTTGTTCCTGAGTCATGGATGTTTTCTATCTATTTAAGTATGTATTTATCTATATAAGTATGTTTATCGTCGTCTAGCACCCATAGTACAAGCTTTGCTTAGTTTGGGGCTAGGTCGATTTGTGTAAGATCGTCCGCAAATATTTATTAATATTTATTTTTAACCAGGTTCACAATTTAGCAGCTTCTCATAATAAACGATAGCAATTTGACGCTTTTTATCATAATGCTTACAAAGTGTTTCATAAGCACTCATATAGTTATCATCCGATGGTGGAAAACCTTTGATTAAATCATAAGCGGAGCCTTCCACACTTGACAACAAATAGTGCAATTTTTCGACATTCGATATGCTTCGCCTATGAATTAACGAGTCAAACAATTCCTTAAAACCAACCCAATCCTCCAGCTTCCCGGTAATCGTTATTTTCGGTAAATGAGCAGCACTTAAAGAATTGTTCGCTTCTACCGGTTTAACGTCGACGTTTTGTGTACTTTTCCGCAACCTAGCTTGTACCGATTTTAATCGAAGTTCAAATTCTTTCGAAACTACGTATTCACTCGAGCGTTGTTATGGACCTAAGGCTAATAACACTTTTAATCGTATACGTACGTCATGGAATTCCTTTTCTAAATCACACAAATCTTGTTCAATGTAGCCGACCAAACTGGACTCGTATATGTGTTCAAGTCGCATCACCGCGTAATCCCTTGCAACACGGGCCATATCAACGTCCGCGGATACATTCTCATGCTCATTATCACTCATGTTATCACGAAAAACAAGCTGCAAATCAAGATATTTCATACATAAACACTCAACTTTGAGGTTAGATGAACTGAGTGAACAAAAACGTCACTTGACAGTTGTGAATTTATATCTATGACGACTATGACAAAGGTGCGTTCCGATTTACGCCACCTACATCAACGAAACGTTAACAAGTATCAAGTATGACGACACGACACATGAATAACTGTTAAATTATTAAAATACGTTAAATTTTTATCTAAAACAAATAATCCTGAGTTTTTTAACAGTTATTCAGATCAATTACTATTAAGTTCGATTTAGTCTAACGAGAAAACTACTACGAACTGTGGAATGCGAAATTTTATAAGCTTACCCTCTTTGGTGGATGAAAAAATAGTAATACGAAACGACAATTTAACATCAAAATGTGATGGATTTGCTTCGACAACGATAAAAAACGAATTATCCTCAGGTCCGCCTTCTCAAAATCCGGTTTGAAGAACCAAAAATGTTAATAAGTGGACTGTAAATTTCGAATGAGGTTTAACGGTTATATACGTGGCAAGTAGGCTAGCACCAAGACGATAAATTTATGCACGAAATAGAGCCTTGGAGGTGCTGAGAGGACACTCACCGTTGCCAGGAGCTGCTGCGACGCTCCTTCATCAGGTGTAGGAGCCCGAGACCTGGCTTGTACTGTACAGACTCACCCGACTCCAAGGTTACCTGGCACCTGATTGTACACAGCTTATGGGGTATCCTTCTGCTTCTTCAAGGCACTTATGAATCTAGCTCAAAATGATAACTGCCAGTAAAATATCGCGACTATTAGTGCGGAGCTTAAATTTTCTAACCGTGTTTTAAAACGACAAAGACGAAAGTGTCAATCGACAGTTATTTTATCTGTCAAACGCAGGCACAGAATGTTGCCATACTAAAATACTTTATGAAAATTAAACAGTAGTTATTAATAAATTTATATAAAAAAAGTGTTAATGTGTCCCTGTTGTTCCAGTGCCGGCGGACGGCGTGAAGGGCAAGACTTGGGGCCCGTCGTCGGTGCACCAGAAGTCGCGCGGCCACCTGCCGCTGCCCGCGCCGCCCGCCGCGCTGCGCCCGCGCCGCGACGCGCGCTTCTGCAGCTCCGCGCCCGCGCTGCCCGCCGCCGCGCCGCCGCCGCCCACAGGTACCCGCGCCCGCGCCCGCTCCCGCTCCCGCGCCTCCAAGTCCCAGGTGCGCCATCCCAAGCCAGACCTCTCCAACAAACGCTCCGGCAGCCACGACGACCTGCTCCTAGAGAACGCCAAGCCGCGGACCAAGTTCAGCCTCTGCCCGCCCGTCTTCACCGCTCACCCGGCCTCGCCGCCCCACTACGACACGGTGTACGGCCCGGACAAGCCCCAGGGCAAGCGGAAGGGCAGCCCCGGGGAGGTGAAGAAGCCCTTCTTCAGGGGTTTCAGGTCGCACAGCCTGGCCGGGGGTCTGCTCACCGCGACGAGCGTGTGCTCGGAGACGACTGAACTTTTACGAGACGATTAGAGGGATAGAGTTTAATTTTTCGTTTAAGATCGACCGGGGCAAATGCGTCTATGAATTCAATGCGAAGATATCTTCGAAACGCAACATTTCAGACCTATTCCAACCCTCGATGTTCAAAGTATGTTTCCCAAATTTTCAATTTAGACGATTTTAATAGTCCTTATACAAATACAATTTTTTTATTCTGCAAATAGGCCACAAGGGCACTTTTACATGTCAAACGGTAAGTTACAATAAAAATAATAATCTTACAATAAAATAATAATAATCTAACACAATAATAATTTAAAATTTGCACATTAAGGACTGATATAAAAACACACTAAATGTCACAAAATTAATGAAAACAAAACATAATATGACCACTACATTCGATTAGAATAAATAAAAAAATTCGGAAATACCTTCAAAAAACTCATTTACCCCATAGATGCACTTGCCCCGGTTGACCTTACCAATTTATTTTCGCGCGTTCGGTATTTGTCTGACTAGTATTATTTCTAGTAAAGTACTAAGGAATGTTTTAAGAGTTAAGTTTACTTACACGACATAGAAATGCGGTGGAATGATATAATAATATATCCTGTACTCTGGCTATGATAAGACATTGTATAGAGCAGACTTCAAAATTATTAGATTTTCGAAAAGTAAGCATTTCGAGCAAAGCAAATATTAATAGATTCAAGAAACGATGTTCCGGTAACAAAAGAAACCAATTAAACCATAGCCTCTAGTATCTAATTTCAGTTTAAATCGTAAATCAGTCCCGATCTCCTATCCGCAGGGACATTGTACAAAATGTTGCCATATTGAGACATATCAGTTTCTACTAAAAACTACATTCCTAAATTAACACCCTTTAAAAATTTAACTCTATCCCAAAACGTAATTATCCGTCTTAACATTTTTTTTACAAAAAAACAGTTGAAAGACCCGAACGATTCGACTCGAACATATATTAAGTGTAAATAAATTCGCTAGTTCTATTCCAAGGATTTGAAGTAGTTCTTAGTTTATTCTTAAGTAAATAAGTAAATAAAAAGTATAAAAAGACTTATTTGTTAGATTTTAATAGTAAAACCAGTGTCGAATATTGATTATATACAAACTATAGAACAGTTGGTACATGTATCTTAAACATACAAATGCAATATTTAAGTGTCCAATTTTATTAGTTGTATATGTTCAATGGAATCCATTAGATTTCACATGGTGAGATTGGCGTGTATAGATCCGTTATCAATGACAGTTAAAATAGCCAATCAATTAAATATTATTGATTAAAAAAGCCTTATTGTTATTAGTATTTTTTTAGAAACATGTATTAACTGTCCAAAAACGTAATGCAATTTGTATCCACAGTGAAGTACGAGACTAAATCCAACCCCGTCTAAATGTTTGGTATGACAACTAAAATCTAGAAACCATCACAATGCATTTATCTCATTTCAATGTTAGTTAATTTATTTTTAATTCCTTGTAAATATTTTTATTAGGATTATGATAAAAGACTTAAAATAAATTCTTTTTTGAGGAATGTTTGGGTTCTTGCCAAGTTGTATTTATTTATTGCGAAAGATCGCAGTGTAACGGCCGTAATAATATGAAAAAAGAAAAAAAATTGGCTGCGCAGTACCCTGTGGTCTTTTGCAATTGTGTTTCCGAGATGAGTTTATCTATGGTTAGTCGCCGTGACGTCACTGAACTTTGCCAACGAATAGGAAAATGAAAAAAAACAGTTAAAAGGTAGGTATGGAGTAATCCAATGTTCTGTTAAAGCCAAACACAGATCGTCATCACAAAGCTTTCCAAAAATATCGAAACCAATTTTTTAAACGAAATTACGAAGTATTTGATAATGATAATTATTTGAATCAATGACGTCAGGCGCGGCTAGTTTAAGATATGCTGATGTTGGAATTAGCAAATTGAATGACTGTAGAGAATTGTTTTGATATAACAGGGTCCCTACCATAGACATTTCGTTACTGTAGAGCGACAATTTTGTCGAACCGGCCAAGATATACAATATTTGAATTTGACTTTTATTCTTAACCTTTCGGATGCAACACTGATGTTGTTGAACGAATATAAACTTTACGCCTCTCTCCCAGATTAGTTTTCAATTTGTAATCCAGCTTAGTTTTATATGAAAACATCCAATCTTAATTGACAGTAGCACATATCTTCATTAGAGCTAATGTCCGAACATACCCTGCAGTGTCTGCAGCGTGAGTAAATGCATAATAAATTTAATGAACAGTTATTATTTATACAATTTGTGCAACGGGGCATTTATATAACTTGCGCAGCGCTCCAGTTTTAATTTTTGTACAATTCTAAGGTTGGACATTTTTGTTGAATTCTACAGTAAATTGTCTATGTTGAGAGGGCATGTTGGTATTAAAATCAGCCTTTGTTTCCCTTCGCTGCCAAGGAGTCTCACACGACAACCTGCCCTACGCCTGTAAGTATGTTTTTGTGTTTACTGAAGCTCCTAAACATCTGCTGGGGAATTTGTACCAAACCATTTTTTTTGTATCTTACACGTCCGTCTCCGTTGCGATTCGAATCAGTAAATTTATAAGATTCACAGAGAGTCTATTCCCAAGTATTTTTTTAATAGGCTAGTCGCTGCAACATAAATAGTACAACTTTAGTTAGTAATAAATTTAAATGAATTGATATTTTATAAAAAATTAGTCATATTTTTATATTTAAGATTTGGAATATATTTTTATATAAACATACGCAGATCTGGAATTGGTTTGGTACATCCTAAAAGATGTTTGGGCGTGTAGTTCGTCACTAAAAAAAACAATGTCTCTATGGTGCTATGATTGTGACATGTGAAGGGAGCATTTCATTAGATACGCAAATTTGTTCGTTTCGGGGAAGAATTGTATTTTACTTGACTGACTCCTGGAATTTTCAAAAATATCTTAAAATCATTACCAAAAATCAAAACTATAAAATCCAGGAATATGGAAGTCTAGGTAGTCTGAATAACACACGCAGATACTATCAGTTGGAGGTTTAATCGAAGATTGGTTTACCAAAGATACATGCCTACCCTATTCTATAATATACTAACTTAGGTCTACCCACAATACATATATTACATAACACCTCCCCGCTAAAGCTATTACCGTGTACATGATGTAATAACTAATTGATCTCTAAGAGGGCCTGAGGTTTACCGGCTTCGGAGATGGATGTGGAGAGGGTGCACGAGTTTCAGATGTGTCATCACCGCTATTTGACACCTCATTTATTAACACCTTCCTCTGTAATTGCTCCCCACTCTCCCCGCCCACCTCCGTCTGCATTCTAAATATACAAATTAACCTAAGGAATATATATGATTATACATGATTATATAAATGTGTCCTAAACACTCTTAATCCTATTACTTGATTTTGAGGGAGTGTTATTGCCCCATCTTAAATCAGTATTGACTCACTCTAAATCCTGACCCACAGTGTAGTTATAGGTCCGTGAAACCCATGCAATGCACGCCTTTCCAGCGGCCCTCCAAGCAGCGGCTAGCTCTGGCACCGGTTTGTCATCATTGACAATCACTGCAAACTCCTTGCATATCTTCACTCGTTCCATCTGAGTTATCACTTGTGAATTATACGCGTTTATCACAAATCCCTCGGCCTGCCTTGCCTTCTCTCGGAGTGTCTTAGCTTTCCACGCTAAATCTTTAACCGCTATGATTTCTGACGTCATGAGAGAAGAAGTCATGAATATAGCTAACATGCATTTCACATCACTTTGAGTCAGCTGTTTCACCATCACGGAAGCACTACACTGGGCTCTTCCAATTGCTGGGAATTCTGCGTGGATTGTTTTCAAGGCCTCATATGGGACAACCATTTTAGGGGCGTGATATTGCAATATGCATGTTGAAATATCTGGGAAGCATGCTAGTATTCTTGATAATGTCACTGCCAGAGGATTACCAGCAGCTTTATCTTTGAGCCCTAATGCTTTCTTAAGCGTGGCCAATCTGACTCTTGTTGTCTTGCAGGGGATGCTGCTTGGAATTTTTGTGAACTTATTTCTTCGTCTCAACCCTAAGTGCACAAGCATAAAGAGGTCAGCAACACAAGCTTTTTTCCTCAGCTGCTCTCTCATGACAACGGCATTGAAGCCTTGATATACTATGCTAGCTTCAACCCAATTGTCAATGTGTTCGCGCATTGTTAGAAGGAATTCCTTCATTTTGTCGATGCAGCTCCCAGCACCAGATGCAGGTTGATTGAGTGTGTCTAATGCTTTGTCAACAACAGACTTACTATTCATCACTTGCTCTGAGAAAACGACCTCTATTGGCTCTGCGGGGGTAACCGTCTTTGAAGATGAAGCTTCTCCCATTTGTGAACTCGAATCAATGGCTAACTGAAATGAGCCACCCACAGAGCTATCAAAATTCTTCTGACTCATTTCTATCTCTTCCTCCTTCCTTGATTTCTCCTCCTCTCTAAGTCTTTCGGCCTCTTCCCTCCTCAATTTCCTAGCCTCTGCCTTCCTTAGACTTCTAGAGGACATACTATTCAGTGAAAATGATGAACCGCTTCTACTTGACATTTATTCTATGTATTAAAACTGGAAAATAACTAGACGTGTTTGTGTCTGTGATGTCGACCGAGTGAGATCTAAGTTCGTATAATTATAGAATAGGGTACAGTAGTACCACAAAATATATTACATCGGCAATCATCCTCCACGCCGACGAGTGCTGACAAGTACCGAATGAAATCGAACGTATGACCTTTTCAATAAAGATCTTGTTGCACTATACGTAAGGTACAATATGCAATGACAGTTGAACTCGTGCTTTCCCGCTCTTCTAGTTTAGTTTGGCTTGTTTTTGTACAAATATTTAATTTTTAGTCACATTTAGCTTGAGTCAATCAGTAGCCATTAAGATAACATATTCAAACTCTTTATCCTAATACTATTTATTTGAACCATGTACCTATTTAATATATTAATGTTTACCTTTTTCATTTGTTTCTCATCCAGCGACTGACAAAACATAAGACAAGTATGAATGATGAAATGACTCGCCTCGCCTCGCTTCACAATTACTCGTAACCTAGGATTACCGCGAGGCTGAAACGTGATATCCAATATTTGATTAACTGACATTGTATATTGCACTTGCTCAATTATATTTGCTGGACGAAATGTAGTCTCAAGAGTCGCGAGCCAGTGTTACAACTGATCACCACAAGCTTCCAAAATAAGTGCCTTTTCGAGCATCTTCACATTCTTACTAACAATCACAAACTTTACTTAATTTATTACCAGCCCGCTTACCAACCAACCACTTGACAAACTATTTGTCCACCACACTTATGATGGTCTCTAACATTCCTTTAGTTTTTTGCCAAAGTATAAGAAACCTCAAATAAACACTTCCAGAACAATACTCTTATTGAAATTGCGCCACATATAGGGCACGTTCCTGCCTAGACCGTAACAGATAGAGGTTTTTTTTCATATTTTCGATATCGCTTTTCGTTTTCAAGAAATTGCCGATTTAGTACGGAAAGACCCCAAAAAATGCGTCAATTTTGCAATTTTAAAAAAGTTATTGATTTTTGCTATTTTTTTTTCACCATATTGTAACCCTTGTCGAGGGGCATCTTTTGACATCTCAATCATCCACGTAGCCTTAAAACTCACGAGAACAGGGTGATGACCCACTCTCGCTGAAATTGGAGGCCTTACTAAAGCGATCGAATCAATATTAAAATGCAGGTGAAGACGTAAAATTGTTTACTTCGGGCGGTAATTCCTAAAGCCCCAGAGCGCATATTCATATACACCTGCGATCTGGGGCATTCACGAATTCACCGCCCTAGTTACGTAATATTCTTTGCAGGTACATCGTTGTAACTTATATTTGTGGTACTACTGTAGGTCACACATGCCTACCCTATTCTACGATATACTAACTTAGATCTACCCACAATACATATATTACATAAACCAGTTTTTAACACTAATATTTTGACGCGCGATTTTTTTTTTATAACTCTACAAAGCCACCATGTTTTTGTCCTGCAGTTTAATAAGGAACTGAGTGCATCATTTGTTTTTTATTCTGAAGATTATGGGATTATTTGTATATAATTTTAGGGTTTCGCCGGGACGAACATTTTTGACACTATTATTAAGATTAGTGTTCAAGTAGACTTATTTATGGAATTGATTGTAAAAATTGTATGTTTCATTGATTTTTGTATTTTGAGTGGCACATTATGTGCGTTAAGTAGACATATTTCTAGAAGTTTGTATTGTTTATGTTTGATTGTTTATTTTTTGTAAATTGTAAGCATTTGTTTGCTTTCAGCCGTTCTTAGTTAAGAGCTATGCATGCTTAGCAGTTCATAGAGTATGCTATATACCGTACGGTTTAAGTGATATCATTATATATGTATTCGTCGTACTTACTTATTGATAATTATCGCTCACGCTTCTGGCACGCTTTCAAATGTTTACAATAAATTTTAAATTTTTTATGTATTTTGAAAGTCAATGAGATATCAAAGAATATAAAATATTTTATTAGCGACAGTAATTTCTCTTAGATTGCTCTTTTAATTATTAGTCATTTTTTGGTTTATTAAATAAAATATATATATTATGTCTGACTTTGACAGATGTATTTTTGTCAGAGTGTAAGCTGTAGCATGCTTGATACAAGCAGGATAGAATTGGCTTCCAATTCGTAGATGTATGACCCTACCATGGAACACGCGTAATCTCGACTGGTGGCGGACTAGTATTAAACAATGAGGCTCAGATGCAAACATGTAAAAACTCCGCAGAGCGTTACAGAACTAAAGAAACTCTGCCAATGTGAAACTCTGGTGATCTGGTTCTTATATCCTTTTTATATATTAAATAAACCTTTTCCATGAAATCGATACTGGTGTATTTTTTTAACATGGGTTTACTAATCTTTAGAACTAACCGACCCCGTAAAAGTTTAAAACGAGCCGTAGGATAAACGATTAAAAAAATAAACCACTTGGTGTTGGGTGAAAAAAAAACAAATCTAAATCCGCTTTCGCTTTCTTTTCGGCTCTAATATCGGGAAGGCAGAGACAACGTAACATTTTGATAAACAAAAGTGCTGTAATTTTAAGTTTTGCACATGTAAGTATGATTTATTTGTACACTTTGCTTTTGAATTTTTACGAATGAACTGTTTGGCATGTGTAGACGTTTTTCATCATTTCAATGCATGTATTTCGTAATAAATATATTTCGGATCGATGTCACTCCTTAATATGTTTTTTTTCTGTAATGTTCGATTTATAAAATACATAAATAGCTGTTTATTAGAATAGTTGTAATCTCTTTGTGTCTCTTTTGTTTTATTATCATGATTTCATTTCACTGTTCGCAAACTCTTCATTTTTCTTCTATAAAGTATGACGTAATACAATACCGATTACTATCACATAACTAATACAATAATAATACATGCATGAAACGTGAAGGGTTTGCAATAACCAAACGAATAGCTATCATTGGAAACGGTTTTTCTGAATTAAGTACAATAAAATAGCAAAAAAAACCTTAAAATTAGTAAAAATATTGTAATAAAAGTACAATTGACATTTTTTTTTTATTGTAAAAAGTCGTTTCAACATCTATTCGCGTGGTACAGTCGACCGCGCACATAGTAACTAATTGCCCATTTTTCATTCACATAGGTTGTTTTGTTCCTTACGCAGACTTCAGCCCCGAGGAATGGGGTCCAGAGTACCCGCTCAGTACGTCGTCGCGGTACACTATACCTATGCCCACACTCTACAGTACTGAAGGTAAGCATATGTAAATGTATAACATTTTAAAATAATTTTATTTTCTAAAGTATACAACGCGTTAACAAAATAACGCAAAACTTGAAAGCAGTCTGTTCAGAATTGACAGTAGAATGTGAAAATATATAGGAAATATTTCGCGTCAAACAAAATCTAATTTTTTTCACATTTTACTCTCGATTCTGTACAAACTATTTCAGGTTGTGCGTTACTTTATTACAAGATGATAATTAACACAAATTAAATTAAATTAAAACTAGGTTAAATCTAAAAAAAGCATTGTACAGTCAAGTGCAAAAATATGTATCGATAACATCCTCATAAATAATACTCCAGTCATTATACGGTCCGCTAGTATGGCGAAATGGAAATAATTTATAATAGCTTTTTTTTCTGCTTAACCGATAAATTATAATTGATGTAATAACTACGAGACTAAATCCGACAGAATATTAGTGATTTAGATATTTTAATAAATTATTGAAAATTTATAAATTCCTGTAAATTCGGTAAAAAAAAATAACAATTTTTTTTTTCTTTGTTTTGATAAATAAATATTTCCTTTATAACTTTGATGATAAATCAGGCAAAAAATGTTTCCGAATATTACATTTCTATTCAGTTAGTCTCCAACATTTTTTCTTTTACCATATCTCCGTGTCTAAAAATAGTAATTGGCTGTAGGTTCCTACATTCCTTATTGAATGTAGTGGACACAAATATTAGAAAGCAATCCCACACTAAACAACAACGGAGGGTGGATTTTAGGGGTTAAATGTTGTTTAACAATTTAAAAAAATGCAAATTGATCAGTTAGTTTTGGGATTTTCATTATAAGCACTCTTTCATTGAATAATGTACGAATCGCCTTATAAAATACGTTGCAAGTAATGTTATTACAAACACCTGTTAAAGTAGCTTTAAAAATGCCGCGCGCGAGCCGCAGAGCTAACGTGATTGGCCGGTTGCCTGCAGCGGGGCACACCGCTGCGGCGCTGCCACGAAAACCGAATCTCGAAGTTCTTTCATTCTCGGATAGATCACTTATGTTTTATGGTACTCGAACGAAAGAGGTAGAGATATACGAACTTCGTGATTTGATTTTCGTTGTAGCGCTGCTGACCGCCCGGTCGCCGCGTAGGTACTATAGGTACAACATAAGTAATAGGTACCGCGTACCGCCCGAGTCGCAGCGATTCGCGACATGATCTAACGCGTTTAAGATCTATTAGTTGTTGATATAAGTTAAATTTTAATATACTCGTTGTGAAACAAATTATGAAATAGTTATTTACGATACAAGTGCCGAATATAGGAAATTCGCAACGAGTGGCGATAAATTAAAAAACGACCGAAGGGAGTGTTTTAAATCGACATGAGTTGCGAATTACCTATTCGCACGTGTATCGTACATCGTTTTACTATACATATGGCTCTTTAAAGTTTCGACATATGCATGAAAAGTGCTCTTTTCTGCACTAGTGCGGGAAAGTAGCACCATACGTACAGTAAATATTATTTTTATTTATTTATCAATGAGTGACACTGACAAGTGTGGGATGAAGATACCTATGCAATTTAATTTTCACGGGCGTGTAGATTGTATTGTAATAGAGCAAAATTCGTTAAAATAGTACCTAAACTAGAGGGATTTATACCCTTACTTATTATTAGATTTTTATTAAGCCCAATATTACATGTAAGATAATATACAGGGTGAAAAAATCTATGGGCCCTGAAGGGAAACCCTTAAGACGCGGGGGCGCTTTGTTTCACCTATTTTTTTAAGTCCTATTATTGGAAGTCCGAAAATGTTCGTCATAAAATTTTACGCCATAATAATCGTTAGTCCTAATAATTCTTGATCCTAACGATCGTAAGTCATAACCATTCGAAGTCATAATGACAGTAATCATAAGTTTCACAGGTCCTAATTTTTATTTTCCCATTTTTTTTCGTCATAACACTCACTTGCCCGTTTTATTTCAATTCATAATGACACTAGTCATACATTTTTTAATCCTAAATTTGTTTTTCATAATATTTCTCATCATAAATGTTACTTGGCGTTATCGAAGTAAATAAACGTGTGGTTTTTTATCGCTAGGTACAAGACGAGGTCACAAAACTCTAGCTAGACGTCTCTACATTGACACATCGACTCTACATTGACTCTACATCGATTCTACATATAGACTCTACATCGACTCTACATATCGACTCTACATCGACTCTACATATAGACTCTACATCGACTCTACATATCGACTCTACATATTGACTCTACATCGACTCTACATTAACTCCACATCGACTCTACATAGACTCTACATTGACTCTACATATTCGCTCTATATCGACTCTACAGACTCTAGCCGCCTGTCTGTGCGGACGTAGCCTAAGGCAGGTCCGTGTAGGTATGACGACGAGCGAAGCGAGGAGGAGTGTTAGTTGTACTGCGACCCTACGCGCGCGAGCCGAGCGAGCGAAGCGAGCGTTCCGCGGCAGCGGCCGGCGAAGCGCCAGAACCGATTTTTTTTTTCAATTTACCTAGCGAAAGCTTTTATTCATTAGGGGAAAACAAAATTAGGAGTTAAAGTATGTTCTTAGTTATGATATTAGGACTAACAAAATTATGATGTATGTCCGTTATGAAGAAAAATGTTATGATTAACAAAATTATGACTTCAAGCAAGTTCTTAGTAATGAAATTAGGAAGAAAAATTTTAGGACAACTGATCATTATGACTTCCAATGATAGTGACAGAAATTTAGGAACAGAAAAGTTAGGACGAAAAAAATTAGGGCTAGCGATGATTATGACTACAATACGTTAGTACAAAAAAAATTAGGATCACGAATTTTATGGCAGCCAATATGGACCCCCTTAAGACAGCTCATTGTCTCGCTCTCATTTTCATGAAATAATCACTATTTAAATTTAATTTACCTAGCCTTAGCCCTAATTACATGATGAATGAGGTAACCTAATTGCAATCACTCAAATTTATTGACCGAATATCTTTTGTCCAAAGAATTTTCGTATTTTTATAAGTTCTCTGAATATACAATTCATTACTTTTTAGGGTTCCGTAGCCAAATGGAAAAAAACGGAACCCTTATGGATTCGTCATGTCTGTCTGTCTGTCTGTCTGTCCGTCCGTCCGTATGTCACAGGCATTTTACTCGAAAAGTATTAGATGTATTTGAATAACATTTTGAGGATAAGTGTATATTGTTAGCCGCTACATAGTTTTGTAATTAAATTACTCTAAAAAATTGTATACATAGGGCTTATTAAATTCTTTCAGTGAAAATTGATTTGAACAAGATCGGTTCAAAGGTTTTCGAGATATTTAAAAAAAAACTGCCTTCCTTAAAGAAAAGGACGTAAGTGCTTTAAGATTTTGGTACCGATACGACCTTTTTAATAGGCACGGAATCCTTCATTGTGCGTGGTCCGACACGCACTTGGCCGCTTTTTTCATTTACCATTTGATGTTATTCAAATGTTTCAGTTGTCCGAGTTTTACCGCTACGATCATTAGAGCTTTGGGTTGTTACAACTTTTGTTTCCCAGGCAATTTTTTACTTATCCAGCATTACTTTCCGCATTTCATTCGTTTAGTCAAATTATCATTTTGAGTGAAATTCAAAGTAGTCTTACGGAGACAAGCAGGTCGGTGCAGGTACGACGACGAGCGAAGCGAGGAAGAGTGTTAGGTGAACTGCGACCCTACAGCGCGTGACCCGAGAGAGCGAGCCTAGCGAGCGTGCCACGGCAGCGGCCGGCGAAGCGCCAGAACCACAGTTTAATTACATACAGTTGGGCAACGAATGTATACTTGCGCAGAGCAACTGTGGGGGCTGTCGCGCTGTCGCCGCCACAAACGCACACAGTTTGTGTTGTATAACTTTCAAGGCTGGCGCGTGGCGCGTAGCTATATATGTTTGAGTTGAGTGAGCGGTGGCGGCGAATGATGTTACGAGTATTAGGTACAATGGCGCGCACTGTTCCGTGTACGGATGTACCTCAACAACAACATTAAATAAGGATTTAAGATTTCATAGATAGACCGTGATGACAGGTAAGTTTGTATACCTAATTTCGTTAATTACGTAGGTACCTAACTGCAACCTATGTTGGAAATAATAATTATAGTCTGATACCTACGTCGGTTCGATGAATTAATGAAATTGCGATGGCACAGCGTTGAATTGTTGTGGAAACCGTATTTAACCGTATATAGTTGTGGATCGCGCTCCGGGTACGGCCTTTTTTTATATAGGTATAACGTGGTTATATTCTCTTTGGGTATAGCTACAGCCTTAGAGTTAATAATATTATAGCGAGTTATGTATCTGTTCACATTTTTTTTATTAATCAGTGGCTATGGAATGTTCATATGAAAGAGCATCTTAAGCGCGAACTTGGAACTTTACTGTGGTTTGTTCATATGGGCCTAAGTTCTAACCCTTGTTGCTGTCGTTATTTTAATAGGACGTCAACTTTATACATAAATACATACATTTACGCCTTTATTCCCAAAAGGGGGTAGGCAGAGCACATGAAACGTATGTTTCAGTGCCACTTTTAGCATAAATGTGGGTATAAAATATCATATTGCAGTGATAGGTTGCTAGACCATCGCCCACGACACACTTCAAGCCTGGTCCCTTAGTTGACTTTTACGACACCCTTGGGAAGAAAGGTGGTGGTGAAATTCTAACCCGACACCACGCGGGATGTCGGGGGGTCAACTATATACAACTCTCACAAACAATTGAGGTACTTATGATCCTTATGTTTATACTTCGTAACGTTTCAAGTACCTACCTATTACAACGTCGTGTGAGCTGTAGGTAGGCATTAACTTTTTTATTATTTTTTATTCGGACAGGCTGGGACCGTAGGCCATACTGCCTCGTCTTCAGTAAATATAATTTCATTTGGTCAAATCCAGTAATTACGTCTATCAAACCTACCGCGCGACATTTAAGTAGTTATTTAATAATGAAACACAGTTTAATTATATTCTAATAAAATCTCACGTAAATATCTGGCTGTGCATTGCATGTTAATAAATCATTCCATAATAACAACGTTTATTTTATGTATTTTCCATTTTGTGACAACCCTGGCACATCCGCAAGGGACAGCGTAAGTACTTACACGGGAGGCGGCGTCACCCGACATCAAAGGCGTTTCACTACTGTAGGGAATATATCGTAATACTGTGACAAAATGTCGTAATTATTTAGTTCCGTATTAAGGATAACATCTATCCAATAAACATTTAGCCTTTAAAACAAAATTAAGTCAAAGGTGAAAAGCTTACGTGAACTGGACGTATCGTTATCCTTTATATTGATCCTATCGGTTAGTAAAAAAAAATGTGTAGTAAATATGTACCTATTTTTACTGCTTAAGTTTGTTCGATTCTCGGTAAAAGTATGTTTATTTACTGGTTACCTGTCACTAAACTTTTTTGACAATTACTATTCGACAAACTTCGTTTGCCTTTTTTTTTCGTTTGGCCGACAGTGACACTACACAATCTACAGTGGTCCGGTGGTCCTGAGTGTAAACTGAGCTAATCTAAATCAGTGGCGCAGAGTTTTTAGACAGGGGGTAGGCAGAAAATTTTAAGGGTAGATATTATTTATTATTTTACCTAAAATTTCCTTCTTCCTTTAATCACCTAACGAAAGAAACATTCAACATGACTACATTCTATATTCTGCTTATATTGGAATCCATAACGTTTCTTGTCCTATTTTCGTAATCCATCCGTACCGCTGTCTGCCATAACGATAATTTATCCTAACGTTTTTGAGAGCCAAGGACCCTATTTATGATTCGCCTAATACATTTTGGACGAAATTTGATTGTTCCCTAATATTATCTGTCATAATAATAATATTTTTTTTATTATTATTATATGGATGTAAGTGGTTGTAAAAAAATGGTTCTGGCACTTTGTCGGCCGCTGCCGAAGCACGGCCGACAAAGCGCCAGCCAAAGCGCCACGCGAATTCGCGTCCGCGGCATTAGGTTAACCCATTTCAAGGACGCGAAATCGCATCCTCGGCATTACGATTACACAAACATGGGACGTGAATTCGCGTCTTCGGCATCCGAGATAAGAATTATGAAAATTACAAATGCCACCAATCCAAAAACCAGCAACAGTATAATATTATCCTTCATAAATAAAGTAACATTTTGGTATCAGCATTCAAGTACAGTTGTTTTCTAGCAAAAAAAAACAAATATTACGATTACACATACATGGGACGCGAATTCGCGTCGTTGGCATTTAATGGGTTAATGCTTAACTTGAAGAGTTTCGAAACTTGGGCTATTTAGGTATACGAGTTTACGGGTGCATTGTAATTACCCACCCTTACCCATCTCTAGCCGTGCCTCTTTCTTTTGCTCGATTTGGCGGGGGCACTACCATACCCTCAGATAGACTGTCTAGTGGCCTGACACATGAAGCAAATTTTTAATTTTCGAATGTATTAATTGTGATTGTAACTAAATAAACAATATCACAGATTTGAGTAGGGTAGGCATTGTCTTTCTGCCTTGATGTAGTGCACGCCACTGATGTTAAGGATTTACGGTGGTTTTCTTTCAGGGCCCATAGATTTTTCCACCCTGTATAGTTTAATGTGAGCTTAGTAGTATTTTAGCGGAGTTTTCTTTCTTACCCATACCAAAAATAAAGTACCGAAGTAACTACTTTCGTTACTACAATCATTTGTAGATAGATCTCGTACTACAAACTACTTATTCTGCTAAACGGACACTAAACTACTTTAAGTAGGAAATCATCTGTTAAATTTGTCGTCAGTGTTTTATAATGATGACATTTTATCATCATTATAAAACATTGAGACATCAAACAGAAATTTACTTAATTCTTGACATGTTTTTGCTAAAATTATTATTAATTATTATTATTATATATCGAGCCCATTATGTCCCACTGATGAGCAAAGGCCTCCCCCCTCTTTTTCCAACCATCGCGGTCTTGAGCAGTCTGGCCAGTCTTTTAAAATGGAGTCCAAGTTGTCACGCCATCGCCGACGAGGTCTACCGCGTCTCCGTTTTGAGTTTTGCGGCTTCCTTTTGCTAAAATATGTTTATTTAATTAATCGCTTCCCGCTCACGCCATTATTACACCGTGAATAGTCGCATTTTCCTACTAGCAAATCGTCGAAGACGATATACATATTACAAATAATCTGCGTAGGTAACGTAGGTACTTATCTATCTAATTCGCGTCTTGGGGCACAGAAAGCGCGACCTTGAATGCGAACTGGGCGAAGCACTCGTTCGAACGAATGTGATCGTTAACACACGGGGAAAGAGTTCAACTTCAATTGTAGAATTAAACAGGACTATTCAAATGTGTATTATTCTTTACATAAACCTTTTTTCTGTAGGATTCACGTACTACTTTAATAATCTATATAGTTAAATTAAATTTAGACACAATTTGGTTCTATAAATATTTTTACCGATGGTTAATTTGGAGTAAATGTATTTATATGCAATTCTAAACAAAAATCAATACGATTTTTAGGAAAATAGGTTCATCAATTACTTTTATGAGAATCAAATCAAAGTACTACTTATTACAATTTTTTTCTACCAACTTATGGCACCTGTCACCCAAGCCATGCATTTCGTTAATTTATTGGTTTTACGTGTAAAAAAAATGTCGGATTTCATTGTTTACAGGTTAAAGACAATAATATTGGTATGTTGACGATTATAAACAACTATTATTATTTTTATTTAAAAAAATCGGCGTTTATTTGACAGTATTTTTTTATACCTACTTCCGGGTCGAAAGTTTTTAAGATTCGTAAATATAGTATCTTAAAATATGTATTTAATGACGGAGAAAAAAACCACAGGCTATTATAAATTAATGTTTGGCGAAACCGTAAAATGACTGGAGTATAAGTACCAAAACCTTAATCCGCTGACAAGATTTATGGGACATATTTATGAGTAAGTTGTATGCACATATATTTAACACTTGACTGTACCGAGGATGCTGGTGGTGTTTCCTCGCTGAATTGGAATCAAATCCGAAATCAACGACAGTAAAAAATAACGCGGCTTTCCCCCAGAATAATCACAAAGGTTCGAATACGGAACATTTGGAAACGTTCCACATGCTGCTGGATTTTTTTAGCGATGTTTCGCTCTATTGACCTACAAAGGAATCAATGCATTTGTTATAGTATTTTAACAACCTCAAAATATTTGATATTGACGACCGCTTTATTACCTACCTACGAAGCAAGAGGTCCTGGGTCGAATCCCGGGAAGGGCATTTATTTGTGTGATGAACACGAATATTTTTTTCTGAGTCATGGATGTTTTGGATGTCATCATCAAGTTCCCGCGAATGTACGTAAGTACTCCTTTAATTTGCCATTAGATGACGACAGTCATTTTATTAGTCGGGGAGGGCTTTCAAGATTTCAAGGAATAACAGCATGATGATAGGGGGGAGGGGGGGGGTCAAAAATCGCCAAAAAACGGATGACGTAATTTATGGACAAGCCCCCACATGCAAGTCTTTGTTTGCCTGGGTTAACATTCGCGAAACCCACGCGAATGTACTACCGAATGGAATCTAGGGTTTCTGCTAGATATTTGATAGTGATTCGCCTGCCTTCTGAAACCATTTTTTCGACGGTTAGTTCGTTAACTGAGGTAGAAGGCCGACCGGAGCGGGGGTCCACTTCACAGCTTGATCTACCTCTTCTAAACTCTGCAACTCAGTAAGTGACGGTGGAATAGGGTTAAGTTAAGCATCAGAGCCTACCCTCTGCTGAATATCCGAAAAATCCTTGGTAAACATTTTCTTCATACAGAAGTACTTTATCACGGCACGTAACAATTTGTTTCCATAATTGAACGTTTTAGTCAGCTTCGTTCACAAAAGAATCATTTACAATATAATGGCAGGAACAATTGAAAAAAAAGCAACTGTCAAAAATCACATCATTGTGCCAGCTCAGAAAAAAAACAAACCTCAAGTTAAGAGGTTTTACAAATACGTAGTTCTAAGGACTTCTACCTACTACACTACCCTATTATGTCAAGCGTCAAGTTAACATCAAGTATAGGTAAAAAAATAACTAAGGCCCCTCTCGTATAGTAGTTGCGCTCTGTTTGAACATCCATTAAATATTTCAAATATGGAACTAAAAAAACAAATGCCTATTCGCAACAGTAGTTTATGTTATGACCTATACGCATTTTTTTTGTTGTGCTTTTACGAGAGGTTGAGTTTTCCACGCAGGTTACAAGGTCAAGAAGCCGTCGATAATAGAGCTGGTGCTATACAACATGGCGGCGCTACTGGGCGGCGTGGCGGCCGGCTACGACGTGCGCGTCAGCAACGTCAGCCCGCTGCATCCCACGCTGCAGCCTCACAGGTAAGGCCACGCCACAGCGTTCGGCGTGTCGGGGGTACGAGTACATATAGTGCCGCGTATGAGTGCGCATAACTAACTGGTTCTCAAAGGAGCACTGGTGTAAAAAGGTCTTGAAAGACTAGTTGACAGACTGCTAGCTAATATGTACATTTCATGTGTTCAATTATTATAGAAATGGGCCTCGTTTTGTATGTATCCAAGTAGTAAACAGAATCCCATTAAAAACGTTCTGTAAAAAACTGGCCAAGTCTCGATGGAGCTGCATGTTTATCTCTAAAAAGTAATGAAATCTGTGAGATATTTTGTAGTGCCAAGTCACAGGCATTCTTATTATTCTTTATTTGTTAACTAAATAAAATTCTGCAACTGACATTAAAAACTATTCAAATTTAAACTTGGTTAAGTAAATCAAATTAAATCTGGCCTGTCAAATTATTCACTATATATTTTTTACTTAATATAATAATAATAATATAGAATTAAGTTACTTATCATTTGCATTTGGGCATTTGTGAGCCCTAACAGGGTGTCATGGAAGCCTTTTTGTATTATCTAAACACCTCATGTACATGACTTTACAAACAAACATCTATTCTATTCTAATTTTCATTGTAATTGTGCTTCCAGGCCGGATCTAGAACCTGAGCCGCTGAATACCGCTTATGAAGGCTTCGGCTTCGCTCACAACACGTACCACGGGCCCACGCGGCACCTGCGGGCGCCGCTCAACGCCCTCACTGGCTCTCCCGTGAGTGACAAGACTACCACACTTTAAAACTGAAAAAACTGCATACTATGCCTATGTTCAAAGTGTACTAACTTATACGGTTACCATCTGGGGAAATGCAATGGATGTAAACCGGGTGTTCATTCTACAAAAACGCTCGATTAGAATATGCGGGGTAAATTGGCGCACATCCGCGCGCTGCTACTTTATGAAGCTTGAAGTGATGACGGTCATATCATTGTTTATATACGACTCTGAGCTAGAGATTCACAAAAAAGCAAGCAATCTACTCAAGCGTTCGCCACAATTATAGCAAACTAATACTTCCATCATTAAGACTAAAAAAGTGTCAAAACAAGGAATCAAACAGGGAATTTTTATAATAATATATTAGTATTTTATGCAATCGTTATATAATGTATGCTTTTTCAGTCGAGTACCATGTTTAGGCCACGAAGCTTGCTGAGTGGCCTTATTAAGGTACGAGACGAATATTTTGAACATTTCGAGGGAGGTTAGAACCCCGAAAGTCCTTCTGGCGCGCGTTCTCTTATGAGTTTGCGACTTATGAAGTGATTTCCTTTTTACAGATCACCAGTCTCCAAGCGGAACAACAGAAACCAATCAGATTCACCGACTCGCCAACCCACAACGCTCACCCCTCGTTCTCGTCCGGATACGGACACTCGGCCCAACCACTGTCAGGCACCTCGGGCCTCACCACCAACTATACCTCCCACACCTCCGGCCTCACCACCAACTACACCTCCCACACCTCTCCCACGCCCTCCCCGCGCCGCACTTCCTCCGCCACCTCCGACCACCTAGTCGATCTCTACCACAACTACAGGGAAAACTTTCAACCCTCGCAAGATCGGGACTTCTACTACCGCGCCGAACCTTACGCCTACGACCGGACTGCCGACTACGTAGTCAAACATCCCTTCTTCCCCTACGACGAGAGCTCGTATGAATATAAGGAGCCGGCGCCAGACTACAGACAACCCCAGTTTTTAACTCACAGAAGGACACCGTCTAACTCTTCAGCGACCAATTCCCACGCGGAAGAATTCTCTCCGTCGAGACAGTACAGCGGGAAATACAGTAAAAGCGAATACCGGACTCCCATAACGGAGTATCCGAGGAAGACCTCGGACTATTCGCTTCCAAGAGACTTCTATAGGCAGGAGGACGTGGAGCGGCCGGCGAACTTGGGGTTGGAGCTAGCGCCAACCAAGCTAAGATCAAGTTTGAAGAAGTACAACAAAAAGTCAAGTGCTTCAGGCGGTAGCTCGGGTGGTGGCACCCCTACTAACCCGACACCCCCGGACAGTTTGACCAGTGAAACGGACAGCTCATACGTGTCCGCTAGGGATGCCTCCACCGGGTCAGTGTCCAGGGTTCGCTTCAGCCCCGAGACGCTGCCCGGGGCCGAGAGGCGGCCCTCGCGACAGTCGTAGCGAAGGCTGAAGAAGTTCGACGACTACCTGGTCTGACTGTACATACGCGGTAGCGTGGAACGCTTGCTTTTTAGCAAATTTGTTGCCGCGGCCGAATGGTGTTGTGGAGCGGTGTTCAAATATAGAGTTACATTTTGCGAGTCCTGTCTGACTTAAAGTATTTTCGACTACCAAAAGAAACAAGAGTACACGTAATCAGCAGCATAACGAGCTAAGTGAGTGATGTACAAAACATCTAAAATATCTAAATACAAATAATTGACATAATCGGTTTAAACCAGGGGTTGACCTTGATCCAAAGTACCATTCGCCGACACTAGACACTTATTTATTGCAAGAATATCACCGCACGGTTGATTTGAAATTTAAATTAATATCTGTAATTAGAGAGGTGCCGAGTACCTTTAGTATATGTTTGAAAAAAAAATACGTTGGTTCACGAAAGTTCATTTCTGCGTCTAGTAGCTTATTCCGCTGGAGACTATACTCCGATAGAATGTCGCCGGCGGCTGTCATTTTATAGAAACTCGTCACATTCCATATATATAGTTTTTAAAATACGCCGCTTACAATTACAGAAGATTTGGTGCAACCCACCCTTTTACAGACCGATCAACGCTAAATAAGGCGCCGGCTGTGTCATTCCATAGAAACTCGTCAAACATCCAATTCAACAAACATTACCAATCAATCAGTTTTTAAGAAACCCCGCTGACAATTACCGAAGGTATCGTGCAACCCAGTTTTAGTCAAAGCGTGTTCAGGTTTTTTCGAGCCCTCATGAATGTTATATGTGTGCAAGTAACGTGTTATAGGAAAATATTGAAAATCAGACATGTTTTAAACGTATATTTGAACACGCACCGCAGTGGCGCCATCTGCCGCGACTCGCAAACGAGGTTTACTCGATTTTAACTTATCATAAGAGGTCGTAATTTAAATAAGTTGCTTGGCGTTTGAGAACGTAGTATTACACCGACTTTGCCGTGTGACGACACGTTTTAAGTGTATATTATAAACATAAGGTGTCAAACCGTGTATAGATGTCGCTACGTGGTTGTTTCAGAAACAGATTTACTTAAGATTCCGAAATGACAAAGTTACAAAACATAATTGAAAAAGAAGTCCGACGAATTGATTAAATTGACAGGTGCCGTAGCGACATCAGTTATTTTGTATAGACCTCTGCGAAATTGTCTCAGCTGTATCAGACACTGATCTTTATACTAAAAGTGCGTATTCAATAGCGGAGCGTTCGAATTTTACCAGATTATTGCAGAACTTTGTAGAAACTTACCAGAGGAGACTAGCCCATGTCGCGCCCGGGTGCAATCATTACCGTAGCGCCCTCTAGCACCCCCCCCTAGTGCGCGCTAGCGCCCGAGTCGAGGCGCTCTGTGAGTGACGCTCGGCGCCCCCTAGGACCGTGCGCCCGGGTGCAACGCACCCCCTGCACTATAGGTAAAGCCGCCCCTTTACTTACAGCAAAAGCTACGGGCTGTATTCCAACACTCGCTCAGGCTATCTGACTATGTACAGTATGTTACTTGCGAAAGGTAATATTCTAGTCCGCATAGGTGGAAAGAAATTACATGGCACACATTTCGTTCCAAACAGTATTTGTGCTACTTCACTAATAAAATCCGGTTCAACGGACCAATTTATCACAGACTGGTTTGCGAAAAACCAGCCAAAGGCCCAGTAAAAGACACTTTTCTTTTCAATGGAATGTTTACTATTCTAAATTGAAGAAGCATTTATGTTTTGCTCGATTTTAAAACAAAACCAACTCTACTCTATTTTTTATGCATTATCGTTGATTCAAATTTCATTGTCAGTTTTCTTGTATTGCGGCTTGTGGTATACTTGTGTTCTTGTGGCTAGTGGCTATCAAAACACGTGGTGTTATATTGTTTCTCACACACACTTTAACGGATTAAATTTTTGCCTTTCGTTGTGTTAAATGCTGTTTGAATCGATAGTAACAAAGTATACATCAAGAATCGGAATCACTGTACCGTACCGTAATTACGCACCGATTTGTTGTTGCCAGGACACTGCAGGAAATCGTGCAAATATTGTACAGAATTCATTCTGAACGAAAAAGAAACGGCCCTTAACGGAAATTAACTTAGCACTCAAATTAAGTACTCTTTGTACCAAAGTATAAAGATCAGTGGCCAGCGCCCGGCCCGCGGGCTCAGCCTTGTATAAACGCAATTGTGTTCATTAATTAGTTACGTGTAGAAGCTGTACATTTGTATAATACGTGTATGCATGCGTGGGTGCATGAGTGTCTGGAATACCCACTAACATTAACTACTACTCACCGACAGATGGCAGCACATGATTTCTAATGACAGGTAATCTGATAGCATGCGCTCGAGTTGATTTGTCGACGCAAGTGATAAGGATAGTGACGTTACTGTACAAGCGTGAAAGAGACAAGCTCTGTCAACAACTCAACTCGCATGCGTATTGTAGAGGTTTAGTTTTGGGATTGAAATCAACCTGCGAATCAGTGAATATTATTTGAGCCACTAAGGCCGGTTCCCAATAATCAATCCACCGATAGTTTTCCTTACCAACAGTTACATTTTGACGACATTTTCTACGGGTAATCTGTCAAAATGTAGCTGCTGGTAAGGAAAACTATCCGTGGATTGATTATTGGGAATTGGCATAACACAACATTTTAGAAAAACAACAAGTATACAAAACAATATTTCATTGACATGATTTAAAATATAAGGACATTAAACTTTATAAAAAAAAATATTACATCGTAAAGTAAACGAATGCCGTATCTTTGGTACTTTTATGACTTAACTACAGTTTACAAAGTCAGGCATCTTATAATTTGTACTTAAAATTAATTTATTGAGGTAGAAAATGTTTATATACCCAGTGATAACTAGAGGAACAAAAGGCACAAATAACAAAAGTGTACAAAATGTAAATATCCCGCGAAGCTGCAGCTTTCCCGGCATTTATTTTAATTTGTTGCGGTGCTCAGGCACCATTTAATTTGTTATTTTTATTAAATTATAAATAGTACAAAGATATTTTTAAGAACCCTATGAACGAATTGAATATAAATTATTTACTTCCCACATTATCGTAACTAACGAATATGTATGTCGAGTAACAGTGTATCGATTTTGTACAAAATCAAATGTTAGATTATTTTTTACTAAAATATCAGTAAATATAGGTGTAGTGAAAACAGTTTTGTATCCCACGGTAATTAATTAGGTAAACAAACTAGTCGGAGTTTTGCAAAATATAAATGTACTCTAAAATTGCATATCCAGCGATTGATATTGTATTCGATATTATGCTTTCTGTACTCAGGAACACTGGTTTATTTACAACGGCAACTGTATATGTATAAAAAAGAAAATATGTATTCGAATATCCGTTTTTCGCCTCAATGATGGCCTACGGAGCAAGTTTTGAAAGTTAGACACATTATCGACAACACTAAATTTAGGACTTGTACGTATATCAAATTTTAAATGTAACTTAGCTTTGATATTTTAGCGAAACCAGTGCCTAACTTTGGAGGAGCGTCGATGGAGATTATGCAGATGGTTGTAGGTCTTTTCTCGTGTTTTGATTTCGTGCTGGTCAGAGCCAGCGGTGTACGAAAATGTTGTGATTATTTATTCGTTTGCATTTTATTTCTTGTGCAATAATTGAAATTGTTTTGCGTCCATTTTATTTTTTTATTATACTTTTAATCTGTTATTTATGAAACGGAAATCGTGAATGTAGCAGTATTTCAGCAGTATTCGAGATTCATTACCACTATATTTTATATAAATATGGGATTTTTTATATCGATATGTATGTTGTACCTACTATAGTGTATTATTGTTTAGCTGACACGAGCCAGTGCCAACCGACGTTCAGTGCTCGCCCCGTTCCCATACTTGTTTTTAGTGCAAGCCAAATCCTAACCAAATTATTATAAGAATCTCTTTATAATACGTTTCAAATACTGGAGTCACAAATTATTTTCAAGTACGAAAATGAATTTATTAAGTTTTTTAACACTGTAAATATATATGTTTAATTAATTATTGTATATATTGACTCCCGGCACGATTACTTAAAATACTCTAGTCTTGAAAAATATTTAATTTTAATATCTGGCTTGTATTGTATTCGAGGTACGAAGGGTTGTACGAAGGGCATACTTCGGGCATTCCATATTTCTGTGAAAATAACATTCCATATTGTTTAACGGAGAAGTGATATTATGCTCATTGCGTTCTTTAGTCGAATGTGAGATGGTTCTTTGTGCCAATAACAAGAAGGAAAATGCCTTAAGTACGTTGAAATATTTGACAAATAAAACTAGATTAAGCTTTTTATGACGTCTTGTTATTTCTCCCTACTCCCACATTCTGATGAATCCTTTAGTATTGGTGTAGATTCATGGTCTTCTCTCCCTCCCATTGAGCATAAGCGTGAGCGAGATGGAAGTGCGTGCTCGGAAGCGCGATATCATGTTTTTTTAATTTTAATTTTCTGGCCGTTCAAATAAATAAAAATGTAATCACTGATTTCTCTCAAACATGATATTGCCGATTTTTAGAAGCCATTTAAATATTTTTAGTTTTTGTGCAGAATTTGTTACGAATGTTTTAAGTGTATTTTAGACCAATGTTCGTGTTTTTTTTTCTGACGAGCGAAAATTGCTTAATCATGTTTCGAATCACTGATATCCCTGCAGGAAAGCCTCAAGATTACAATTCGTATTTTTTGAAACCATATTATTATAAATAGACGTATTATATTGTTTCAAAAACTCTGTTCGCTTAATTTCACTGAACCTACGGCGCCTTAACGCCTACATGTATATAAGAATAACTTTAGGTCCACTTAAGTACAGAAAAATACTCTGGCAGCTGTGCGGTGCTGCTCAGTTCTGCCGGTCGTAAGGGTGCCTTTCCACCGGACATGTGCTATGCCATGCAGTGCTATGTTTTCATACATTTGAAACTGTAGCACCAGCTACAGCTACGTTTCAAATGTATGAAAACATGGGTGAGGACCTAATTCTTGGTCAGTAGTTAGCGTGATTAATTGGCACTAGTTAAAAAGTTCCGTTGTGACACGAAAATTAACCATATAATTGTAACCATATAAAACTAATTTTTGTGTCAATACGGAACTTTTTAACAACTACCAATTAACTAGGCTAACTACTGGCCAAGAATTAGGTTCTCACACAACAAGCATTAGGTATAAGGTAGCATAGCACATCTGTGGTGGAAAGGCACCCTATCGATCAGGTGTGTTGCGTTAGGTACTTCTATTGAACTCGGGCAAGGTAAAATACAGCAAAGGGGAGGAGAACCACAACGTTATTAATGTGATTATTGATACGATAGGAGGACTTATTACACTATTTGTACAGTCGGCATAAAATTGATTAGATAGCAGCTAAATATCGCAACACAGTTTTTTACTTTTGGGGTATCTAAGCATATCTAACGATTTATTTGGATAGGTACTACAATAAGTAGGTAATTGATGCTCACTGTCACATTTGTCTGTAAATTTGGGACAAGCTGTTCCTGCCGACCATAAATTTTGATTTCCAGAGTCGTCAGCTCATCGAAACGATGGTTTTCCTCTGAAACGCCCCCTTGGGAGATGATTTTCCGGTGTTCTTCTGGCAAATTTCATCTAAAACCCTTCAGCTATTTTTGCGTGATTGAGTAACAAACCTAAACATCATCAAATCATCATCCAAATTTATCGTGCAGGTACCTTTTTCCATACGGCATATGTACGTACATACAATAGTAAATACGTAGACGATATGTAGATTTAAACTTACATACGTAGCTACATGTATAGAGTGTAAGCCACATAAGACATAACCCAACGGCATATTAAGTACGTATGTACATAGTTACTAATATCAGTTTGAAGATAGCTTCAGTTATAGGGACAGGTAAGTATGACAGGAAAATAAATAACATGACAAATGTATAATAAGAACAATTTATTCAATACTGGGTATCATTAAAATATTATATCAGTGCAGTGTAAAAATACTTATATAATATAAAATGTGCTCTTATACGCAACTTATACAACACCTGCATGGAGTTCTGTCATAAACCAATCACGATCAGTTTTATTTCTCTTTGTGTATTATAGAGAAAAAACGGCAAGCAATCGTGGTAGAATGTGGCAGTACCTAACGATTTTATCACACAAATCCAAGCGGTCATAAAATATGCTTTATCTTACACTAAAATTGGTTTCCTTAACCTAAGCAAGTTAAGCAAGTCCGAACTGCGTTCCACTGATTTCAAGCATTCAAATTTCGAAGCGAAAACTCGTCAAATAAAAATTATAAAACACCTGTTTAGTTAATTCAGTCCAATAAGACCATAATAATTTAGGTTTTTAACCAAATTCTTAACTACGCCCGGTCGGATCGGGTATATCACATTGATCAAATGTACAGTTAGGACTATTTATATACGAATCGACTTATACTTACTAAGGGAATAGGGCCTGACTAGCGGTCCTGAGGCCAATCTAGACTTAACAGTTATCTTGACCGACATATAAGTCCTTCCAATCGTGTACCTATCGTACCTATATTATGCCAATACCTCCAATGGAAGTTTTGTTTAAGATCATCTTCCTATCTTGCATAATCTAGCTCCAGCAGAACTAGGTGGTAAATTCTGATCTGGCATGTCCTGTCTGAGCGATTCGATTGGACAGGTAAGTATTATTGGAGAAAAGATTCCTAACGGATTATAGCAGAAGGGGTGATCGAAAGTTCATACATTTTCACAGATCTATGGATTTTCGCATACAACATACGAGACTACTAAAGATTTTTTATGAAGTGCCTTTCTGGAGTTTTTGACGAATCTTGCGGAAACTCCAAGATTGGCAATTCTGTTAACATGCAGGTACAGTCAGCATCCAAAGTAACTGCGCAAACGAAGACGTCAAGTCTTCAAACGCTCTTATTCCATTTTAATAACGTCTTCGATTGCGCAGCTAATTTTGATTCTGACTGTACCTACTTATGCTGCGACGTGTGTCGCTGGCTCATAAGAGCCTATTGTTCCACTTCCGCCGAACGGGAAATATCTTCAAAGACACTAGTCTTAGCAGTCACAAAACGCTTTGTGCGGTTTCCATCTTATCAACCGTTTCAGCTTTTTCGCAAATTCTGACCAAATCTTCGAATAAGGTAGTCTGGACTAAAGTTGCCTTGCCTTCCTCAAGTCGAAAATCAATCGCACAGTCAGGAAAACCCGATGGCAAATTGGCGACGCGGCTGCTTAGGCGGTCATCACACTGCAGCCGTGGGGAGCGACGGCTCGCAACGTTACATGACTGTACATCTGTTTGTGTTTAAATTCCGCACGGTACAACCCCCAACACAGTTGTCTGACCATCCTGTATTTATATTGAACCTTATTACAATGCACATACAGTGCTCGCATGGTCAGTTAACTGTGTTGGCGATATGATACACTTCACCGCACGACTTTCCGGTGAAATTTGTACGCGGCTCCGCACGGCGGCGGCAGTGTGAGAACCGCCTTATAAGGGGATAGGCTATCAGCTACATCGGACACGACTAAAATATTAGGTCCTTACCCATGAAATTGGCGTTTTGTAGGTAGGTATCTATAGAGAATTTTATGAAAACTGTTATTTTCATACATTGAATTTTGCGGATTATTCAGCAATGTCAAATTCAAGCCAAACCAAATTTTGGTAGGAATATAGAAAACTTTTAAGCTACGTTACACATATCTTTATTACTAAAACGTTCGCATAATAAAACTATACGTAATTGAAACACCTGAGCCGGCAGCCCATTGAAAAGGGTGGTTATCAAGCTTTAATTTGAAACACTAAATAAAAAATTAAAACCTACTATTTGAATTTAAAACCTTTGTTACATAGTCTAGTATAGAAATTAAAAAATAATTCGGAGTTGCAATAGAAATGAACAAATTACGTACAAAACAATATATCTGTAAAAAAAAAACGCCAATTTCATAGCTAAGGACCTAATATAAAATTCAAGGACACCAGAGTGGGCAATCACACTTGTCACATGCGAAACGAGTTTTAGAGACGACTCTTGACATTCATAACATGACATGCGAAAGTTGTATAAATTCAAGTTTCATGTCAGCGCAGCGCGTAGCGTAGCAAACCGCTACAGTGGAACATTGTCTCTGTGACTAACTATCTACTCCAATAATATTGAGCGCGAACTTCAATGCGTAAAAAGTATCATATTTAAACATGACGGGCGTAGAAAAGTATAATCTACAATGTTTGTCAAGTTACATCACGTTATATGTACATACAAGAAACCCAATAGTCCTAGCCATGTCGGCTCAAGTTATTTTTTTGGTCCAAATACGTCAGGCTTCATCAGTTATAGACTATCAAATATAGCGCTATGCCAATCTATTCTTCCTGACTTACACAAAGAAATAGCACAATATAGGATGCTGAGCTTAAAGCTCCGTAATTGTAAGTAGTTTAATTTTAACGTCTGTTAAATTGGAGACGGAAATAGACATTAGCAATTGAAAAAATACTAACAAGATTCTTAGAACAGATGATAAAACCGCTCGTTCAATAACAATCTAAAATACCAATATCTTCCAGAAAATTTATCGTCAAGCGACTAGACCGTTAAGCTCCAGAAGTCATGTAACGTTTTGTAACACTTACAGTGACACGTAAACAATTTTTGTTAGCTCATTCCACCGGCTTTGGTCTTTCACATATGAAGCCAAATATTTACTCAGTAATATCCTTTTTATGCACGAGTACTCTTCTGATGCGAACTCGTTAAATGAGATTGTGTGGAATGGGTCGGGTTTGATAGCTACGCAGTCTACAGCTGCCTGGGTCAAAATGTTATTCGAGACCGTGTCATTACCTCGGGAAATGTAAGTACCTACAGGTTTTAGATCCTATCTTTCCATGTAAAATCTATTTTGGTATTCTGTGTTGTTAATTCGTCTGTGTGACTATTTAGTACATTACGTAACTAGGGTGGTGAATTCGTGAATGCCCCAGATCGCATGTGTTTGTGGCCCGAACCGAAGGTGAGGGCCATAAATATGCGCTCTGGGGCTTTACGAATTACCGCCCGTGTTGTGTACAAAATTTTACGTCTTCACCTGGCCACAATGCGAGTTTTCCCGTACGCGCAGCGTGCAGTAAAACTCGCATTATGGCCAGGTGTGACGTAGTACATTACGTAACTAGGGCGGTGAATTCGTAAATGCCCCAGATCGCAGGTGTTTGTGGCCTGAACCGAAGGTGAGGGCCATAAATATGCGCTCTGGGGCTTTACGAATTACCGCCCGTGTTGAGTACAAAATTTTACGTCTTCACCTGGCCACAATGCGAGTTTTCCCGTACGCGCAGCGTGCAGTAAAACTCGCATTATGGCCAGGTGGTACGTAATAGTTATTTACGATACTAGTGCCGAAAATAGGAAATTCGCAACGAGTGGTGATAAATTAAAACACGACCGAAGGGAGTGTTTTAAATCGACACGAGTTGCGAATTACCTATTCGCACGTGTATCGTACAACGTTTTACTGTACATATGGCTCTTTAAAGTTTCGACATATGCCCGAAAAGTGCTCTTTTCCGCACTAGTGCAGGAAAGTAGCACCATATGTACTGTAAATTATATTATGAAGTACAATAACAGTCCCCCCACCCCCACAATCAAAATGGTTATGAGGTCTAACGAAACGAAATATCGTAAGATTATTATTGTTTGGCAGAGTAGCTCCAAGACACATACAATTCTATGTTCAATACAATCCATACAAAATTAATCCGCAAGTAAGCAAAATAATATAAGTTATTGTTATCTTTTGGACGGGTTATTCGTAAAATTGGAAGATACAAACGGAAGGTAAGTATGTCAGGTGCATGGAAGTGGGAGTCATTATCTACATTCGATCGTGAGCAGGTGGCGAGCGAACCCCAATCATATTCACATATTTTACACACATTCCGAATGGTATAACGCTATTCCAATATTTGAAAATAGGTAAAGCCAAACTCACAAAAGATAACGGAAGATTAATAAGTTAATAACCTAGGTACCTCAGTGTACCTACCTACCCTCACTTATCCTTATGAAATACAATAACAATTTTAACCCAACTCGCTACCGTTAAATTAACATATATGACTACCTACCCTACAGTGTGACTCATCGTTTCTGCTACGTTATTCTCCTTACTTAATGTTATAAATGCAAATGTGTGCTTGTATGTTTTCTTTCTTTCATATACTTATGCACTGGAAAGACTTTACGTCGCACCTGGCTATAAAGTGGCAATTACCGTCCACTACGCGTGCGGAAAATCCCTCTTCCTGAGGGGTAAGCTTTTCACGTTACGTTTCAAACGCGCGTTAGGTCAATTTAACTGTATTTTTCCGTATAAAAATTGACCTATCTAACGTACGTACAATGCGCCACCACGATATAGCTAGGCTCAAGCGTCAAATACCGGCCTATACGAGTAATTAATGTAGTATTATCTAATCTTACTTTATCGATAATAGTATCATAATATAATATTTTATCTCGAGTGATAAATATACGTAACCCACGCAGAAGACAAGTGAAATGAAAAGAGGGGCGCTTGTTTACGATAAACAGTCCCAAATGAAAACCTTTGCAGCAATAAATTTATTCACAAACATGGAGCGTTAAGCTTCGCGTTATCTTGCAAATCGGACGTAAAATTTCACGACCAAATGGCCTTTCAGAGCTCCTCGAAAGGACTTAAAATGCCTGTTCATTTGCCGTTTTCTGGTACAGCAAAATACACTTCAAATTTGACACATTGGCATTTTCTCTGTGAACTATGTCTTTGTTTATTACGAGCGAGCGAAGCGAAGTAGGGTAAGGTAGCCAACAATGAACGACCTAAAGTTTGCACCTTAATAAGTCAGTCTTATTGTAAACGTATTACAATATTTTATCTACCGGATTATTTGTTATTGTATCTGGCTTTCATTTAGCATCAACCTATTGATCGCCAGCTGCCGAAGTGACTCGCCGTGCCACGGACGCCACCCACGTTAAATGACGACCGTCCAAAAACCAATAAAAACCACTTCTAGAACTCTTTCATAATGTTTAGTAATATTATCTTTATTTCATGGCTCTGTCTTCAGGGGCACCAATAACACGATTTTCTGATGACGTGAATGGCCGTCTTTGGCGGTGAAAACGTAATGTTTTTATCTAAGCCCCAACACAACACAAGACATTTTTTTTTTAAATACAAATGTGTACAATGTACAACCTATGGTACAGGCTGAACCGGTGCTAGGAGGTATTAAATGAACCGGTCAGGTACACAATGAATCATTGCATAGATTTAGTTTAAATAAAAGCTCTGTATGCAAACCAAATAAGGAAAATATAAGGCCATTGAATGAAATATTACATTAATAATGTGAAAAAAACCAGCAGCAGTAAAGTAATAATTTCATCACAATATTCCACACCCCATGAAAATGTCAAGTCTTGGATTGACTTATTACTACCAGTAGTAAGTGAATAATTGTATGCTCCATCCTTGTGGGCCATTATATTACACATACTTACACCTTTCGATGTTTTAGGCGAGGTAAAAAACATACCTAACAAGATGGCCACTTGGCCACGTTAGTGAGAAATTCAGAAAATACTTCACCAGGACGCGACCATATTGAAGCGTGCCTGGCCTATGATCGTAGTACGGTTTGGCAACGTCGCATTTTCGAATTAAAAGCGTTGGTTCTTTGTGTACCACTGGGTCATTTTTGGCTACCTTACCCTAATCGAAGCGTGTTTACGATCTTATTCCCTACGGTTTGGCAACGTCGCATTTTCGAATAAAAGCGTTGGTTCTTGTCTACCAATGGATCATTGTTGGCTATCTTACCCTACAGTTTCATTTTGGGGAATAATTCTTTCGTATGTCTGGATATCCGGCTGTTCTCCTCTACAGGTCATGGGGCATGTCTCAACCGATTCCCGTGAGCAGTTTCATTGTTTTGTCGTTTCAGTGCTTGCATTTTTATTTTTTGCCCTAAATAAGACGCACGCGATTTCTACAGCTCACATAGCCAATTGTTTTAAATGCTCTGAATAAGTATTTAGAGTAAAACATGTGCACTTCCTCTAGTTGCAGTACGCTAACGGCGACAATGACGGCTTACGCTAACGAGTATCGAGTTTTCTATCTGTGCATCTCTATTGCACTTTGACAGTACGAGCGGCCGTCTTTGGCGGTGAAAAGGTAATGTTTTTATCTAAGGCCCAACACAAGACTTTTTTTTAGAATACAAATGTGTACAATGTACAACCTATGGTACAGGCTGAACCGGTGCTAGGAGGTATTAAATGAACCGGTCAGGTACACAATGACTCATTGCATAGATTTAGTTTAAATAAAAGCTCTGTATGCAAACCAAATAAGGAAAATATAAGGCCATTGAATGAAATATTACATTAATAATGTGAAAAAAACCAGCAGCAGTAAAGTAATAATTTCTCACAATATTCCACACCCCATGAAAATGTCAAGTCTTGGATTGACTTACTACTACCAGTAGTAAGTGAATAACTGTATGCTCCATCCTTGTGGGCCATTATATTACACATACTTACACCTTTCGATGTTTTAGGCGAGGTAAAAAACATACCTAACAAGATGGCCACTTGGCCACGTTAGTGAGAAATTCAGAAAATACTTCACCAGGACGCGACCATATTGAAGCGTGCCTGGCCTATGATCGTAGTACGGTTTGGCAACGTCGCATTTTCGAATTAAAAGCGTTGGTTCTTTGTGTACCACTGGGTCATTTTTGGCTACCTTACCCTAATCGAAGCGTGTTTACGATCTTATTCCCTACGGTTTGGCAACGTCGCATTTTCGAATAAAAGCGTTGGTTCTTGTCTACCAATGGATCATTGTTGGCTATCTTACCCTACAGTTTCATTTTGGGGAATAATTCTTTCGTATGTCTGGATATCCGGCTGTTCTCCTCTACAGGTCATGGGGCATGTCTCAACCGATTCCCGTGAGCAGTTTCATTGTTTTGTCGTTTCAGTGCTTGCATTTTTATTTTTTGCCCTAAATAAGACGCACGCGATTTCTACAGCTCAAATAGCCAATTGTTTTAGATGCTCTGAATAAGTACTTAGAGTAAAACATGTGCACTTCCTCTAGTTGCAGTACGCTAACGGCGACAATGACGGCTTACGCTAACGAGTATCGAGTTTTCTATCTGTGCATCTCTATTGCACTTTGACAGTACGAGCGGCCGTCTTTGGCGGTGAAAGGGTAATGTTTTTATCTAAGGCCCAACACAAGACTTTTTTTTAGAATACAAATGTGTACAATGTACAACCTATGGTACAGGCTGAACCGGTGCTAGGAGGTATTAAATGAACCGGTCAGGTACACAATGACTCATTGCATAGATTTAGTTTAAATAAAAGCTCTGTATGCAAACCAAATAAGGAAAATATAAGGCCATTGAATGAAATATTACATTAATAATGTGAAAAAAACCAGCAGCAGTAAAGTAATAATTTCTCACAATATTCCACACCCCATGAAAATGTCAAGTCTTGGATTGACTTACTACTACCAGTAGTAAGTGAATAACTGTATGCTCCATCCTTGTGGGCCATTATATTACACATACTTACACCTTTCGATGTTTTAGGCGAGGTAAAAAACATACCTAACAAGATGGCCACTTGGCCACGTTAGTGAGAAATTCAGAAAATACTTCACCAGGACGCGACCATATTGAAGCGTGCCTGGCCTATGATCGTAGTACGGTTTGGCAACGTCGCATTTTCGAATTAAAAGCGTTGGTTCTTTGTGTACCACTGGGTCATTTTTGGCTACCTTACCCTAATCGAAGCGTGTTTACGATCTTATTCCCTACGGTTTGGCAACGTCGCATTTTCAAATAAAAGCGTTGGTTCTTGTCTACCAATGGATCATTGTTGGCTATCTTACCCTACAGTTTCATTTTGGGGAATAATTCTTTCGTATGTCTGGATATCCGGCTGTTCTCCTCTACAGGTCATGGGGCATGTCTCAACCGATTCCCGTGAGCAGTTTCATTGTTTTGTCGTTTCAGTGCTTGCATTTTTATTTTTTGCCCTAAATAAGACGCACGCGATTTCTACAGCTCAAATAGCCAATTGTTTTAGATGCTCTGAATAAGTACTTAGAGTAAAACATGTGCACTTCCTCTAGTTGCAGTACGCTAACGGCGACAATGACGGCTTACGCTAACGAGTATCGAGTTTTCTATCTGTGCATCTCTATTGCACTTTGACAGTACGAGCGGCCGTCTTTGGCGGTGAAAGGGTAATGTTTTTATCTAAGGCCCAACACAAGACTTTTTTTTAGAATACAAATGTGTACAATGTACAACCTATGGTACAGGCTGAACCGGTGCTAGGAGGTATTAAATGAACCGGTCAGGTACACAATGACTCATTGCATAGATTTAGTTTAAATAAAAGCTCTGTATGCAAACCAAATAAGGAAAATATAAGGCCATTGAATGAAATATTACATTAATAATGTGAAAAAAACCAGCAGCAGTAAAGTAATAATTTCTCACAATATTCCACACCCCATGAAAATGTCAAGTCTTGGATTGACTTACTACTACCAGTAGTAAGTGAATAACTGTATGCTCCATCCTTGTGGGCCATTATATTACACATACTTACACCTTTCGATGTTTTAGGCGAGGTAAAAAACATACCTAACAAGATGGCCACTTGGCCACGTCAGTGAGAAATTCAGAAAATACTTCACCAGGACGCGACCATATTGAAGCATGCCTGGCCTATGATCGTAGTACGGTTTGGCAACGTCGCATTTTCGAATTAAAAGCGTTGGTTCTTTGTGTACCACTGGGTCATTTTTGGCTACCTTACCCTAATCGAAGCGTGTTTACGATCGTAGTCCCTACGGTTTGGCAACGTCGCATTTTCGAATAAAAGCGTTGGTTCTTGTCTACCAATGGATCATTGTTGGCTATCTTACCCTACAGTTTCATTTTGGGTAATAATTCTTTCGTATGTCTGGATATCCGGCTGTTCTCCTCTACAGGTCATGGGGGCATGTCTCAACCGATTCTCTTGAGCAGTTTCATTGTGTTGTCGTTTCAGTGCTTGCATTTTTATTTTTTGCCCTAAATAAGACGCACGCGATTTCTACAGCTCACATAGCCAATTGTTTTAAATGCTCTGAATAAGTATTTAGAGTAAAACATGTGCACTTCCTCTAATTGCAGTACGCTTACCATGAGTTTGACAATGACGGCTTACGCTAACGAGTATCGAGTTTTCTATCTGTGCATCTCTATTGCACTTTGACAGTACGAGCGGGATGCACAGATAGAAAACTCGATACTCGTTAGCGTAAGCCGTCATTGTCAAACTCATGGTAAGCGTACAGGTGCCCTGTTTGGCCCGAGCAACCCAAATAGGAGCGTGTACAAAATGAGCTCCAGCATTCTATTCTATAAAATGTAAACGTTCCTTTCACACGTCAAGTCTGTTACCAAATTCGTTGAAGCTAATAGCAAAGTTAGGCATTTACGTCCACCGTCGTAATCCTCTTCAGAAACACCTAAACACACACGATTACAAATTCAGTGTTTGTAACCGTACGCACAGGCCGCTTACGTAACATCGCGTTTATAATTCTCTATTCTCGGACAATTCGTTCTTCTTCAATGTCAAGTCGATTCTCTTGTTCATTAATTGGAATGATAGCGGGCCGAAAACAGCGCTGATCTTTTGCTGGGTTTAAATTTTACATTTGTATCATTCTCTGGCCATGAACTGAGTTTGAAGCGAAAAAAGTCATTGTAATTGTAAATTTTTCGACCGTAGCGTGGTGACCTTTGTTCGGCGCATTTACGACTTTAATGTATCTAAAATGTTATAAAACGTCCTAATACAGGAGGCAATCTTTTAATTTCATCGCATTGTAAACCCATGGAATTAACTTGTCCATAAAGACCACTGAGATTTTGTTTACTTACATCATATAGATCCAATTACAACCGAGAAATCGTGATTTGCGAAGTCCAAAATGAACTTTAATGGCCATTGACAAAAAAATACAATTCACCGGGTGTCAAGTATAAACTTGATACCATGTCGAGGAGTAATCCAGAGTTATTGCATTTGTTCAAGTGTCGGCCCGCTTTGAACCACAATCAATCAAACTCCTCGATTTTTCCATTACAATAACTTTTCATGAATGTTTTAGCCGCGTTATCAGAGTCGACTCAATTAATCCTTGACCTTTAACTTCGAATAACTATTTAAGCATACGTTAAGCTTGAAAACGAGTTATTACATTAGTCCCCTTGACTTCCACCCTCTTGTTTGAACGGATGTGGTATTGTTTTTACGTAAACTTAGCTGTTTGCTGGACAATATAAGCGAGGTGAAGCCGTGTTGTTGTCAAGCGCGTTTCTAGGAAAGTTTTGAATGCATCCCGTCTTCCATTCAAGCCACACGGCAATGACGTGATACGCACATTACTTCTGAATTGATTCAACAATCAGAAAGGGCTGCGCTAGCGCAAGTGGGGAGACGTGACCCTTTGTAGTCTTTGTAATATTAAGAATTATTTTTCTATTTAATATAGAACGAGAGAAATGTGAAAAAAACGATGACGTGAAAGACGAAACGTCAACGATACCCCTAAATATTTCCTTCAAAACCATCTTATTCGATTTAATTGGCGATTTAGCTTCAAGATTGCAAGAATTCTGTAAAAATTCGTCATTAACAAGCGTCCAACGCGGCGAAAAAAACAACCAGTCCCGAAGCCTGGTTCCGACAGGCAGGTAATTATAACACCGCCGCTGGGACCATAAAACTTGATAAAAACGGTGAACGCACCTATCTGCACATTCTGATTCGTCTCGCGTATTGCTACAATAATTGACGTCACTTTTGTAAGTTTGGTAGTTGTGTTGAGGTAGATTTGAATGACAAAGTGGTTTAAAAGAAGCTACAGCTCCGACATTCAATTGGGGAGGGGATATGTAGGTAGTGAGAAGTTGAGAACACACGCAAGCGTTTTGCGACCAGTGATAAGAGAAATGAATAATTGTCTTAACGCGATAACGAATAATTGCCTGATACGGCGCCGGCACGAATTGAAAAGCGGATAGGGAATCGCTACGAACGAATGGAAGTAATTTTTATACCTCGTACTAATTAAATTTCCACGAAAACTAGTAGACAACTTTAATACACTGCGAATCTCGATATCATGCGTACGCAACGGTACATAATTGGTCCCTATCCTAGCACGACAACGGATGCCCGAACTAAGCACGAGCAGATATTTTAGCCATACGCATTCTGCTGTGGGCAAGATAACGTATGAGACTCACTGCGTCCATTCATTTTACGGTCGACAAAGTAGCTACGCAGAATATTCTGCTATTATGGCTTGTGAGCCACTTCTTCAGTTTTCAATTAGGTACGATTAGAGTGGAATTAGGAGTTCATTTGTGGATTGATCACCAACTCCAAATTTAACCATAAAATTGACACTACGTCGAAATCGATCGGTATTAACGAAGAAAAATCCGAGATGTAGATACCTACTCTGAATTAACAGGTTCCCTAGATGACATGAGAGTTCGGTCAACCATACAAATTTACTATTTGAGCGCTATCTAGTGAAGCTGCTATGTTTTTCCTTTTCGCATTATAATGCTATTTAGTTTCTACTCTAGTTCCTGCGGCTTACAGCTACTAATCATCAAACGACGAGGTTTTAGCTTCGCTCAACTCAACGCTTTCATCGTCGCTACGTGGAAAGCGAAGTTTGAAGCTCTGTGGCTATTCTTGGTACTATACAGTACCTGTAAAGGCTGCGGCAATCGATTCAGCCTCTAATTACCGTCAGAGGTCAAACACCCTTTATCTGGGGGCAAAGCAACTATTAAACGTATATCTTTTAGATTTAAAACCGGTTCTGTAGATTTTTACATGTTGAAGCGGTCGCTACGATCAAATCAACATGGCTACCTAATGTGACATTTTGTGTGTTAAATTTTGATAATAACAGGAAAATTACACTGTTGTAGTTACTACTGTCACGAATTATATCGGGTCTTGCTGTGACTTTGCTAAGTACCTAGGTGCAGATAAATTAAGCGATTGTTATTTTTTTATCACAATGACTTACGTATTTAAGTTATAATTATGACGGTTTAATCACTGGATTTCTGGATATTTTTCTCTAGAAGTGTTTCAATGCTAATCTTACTTATAGGTAGGTACATATATCCTTACAATGGCAGTGTATGTGTCTAGTACGATATAAAGCCACATTTTTGGAGTCGCAATACTTTTCTTTGGAAAAGCTAAGAATGATGAGCACTACTATTATATTAGGCATATCCGTTTCTCAATAATGAAAAAATCCTTAGCATGGACAGAGTTACAAAAATATCTAACCACGACTTTGTCGAGGGCATATAGAATATTTATGTCTCCTTAGTAACGAACTTAATAGTTATGACTTTGGCTTTACCCTCTATTGGTAATAACTGCAGAAGAAATGCGACGCCAAACCTATTGATTCCCTGTAATAGGACCCAATCTATTCAGGACGCAAGTTCAATGAATCAGGATTTATTCAGTCTCGTGAAAGCGTATTTTCCAAGTCCCCGGCAGTTAATAAATCAAAAACATTCGACACTAGGGTTACCAGACACAAACGAGCAATTTTCTGATTTTAGTACCTATATACAATGTGTACTCTTGCTGTGATGCTACTTTGAATAACTGTAAAGATTTGCCCAGATGTCTGTTATCGATGCTATTTTAATCTATTACTTATATACTTTAAAAAATAAATTTATATTACATCTATTGTAATAATTACGAATGTTTTACCAGAAACTGGTGAGTTTTTCATCACATTTCATACTTTCCGAAGCTGCAGATGTAAGGTCTTGCAGAATGGACCTGAGCATTTCTAAAAAAGTTTTTATAGATTAAGGATGTCAACCGGGCATACCTACATTTCATTTTCCTGTTTCGTTGTCTGTTGCAAGTTCATCAACAACTTTTCTAGTTCTAAAATACCTACTAGTTTTAAAATTCTGAAGTATTTCAAAATTTAGGTATGTATTAGAACCAACACGGTAGCAAAATAGGAACAAAGTAAATATTGACGCCCTTAATTTGTACAAACTTTATTAGAAATGCTCACCTTCGTGCAGGGTTAATATTTGAATTTTAAAGTGCATAAACAAATAAAAGGCCAATCTCTACGAAATTATTATGTCAATGTCACAAGATTGACCGGTCACTTCAGCCATTATCTTTACATTTTATCAGACAATCCTCTGGTAGGCTGGTAACCCTAGCGGGAGCGAGGTCGGGGGGTCGACGCAACGACTGCGACGCGAGACGTCCTTGGGAAGGACACCCCGGCCAACATCTCCGCAGCCTACGCTATATCTATCTACAGCAAATATTGATGTGCCGCCTTTGGGCTGGCATTCAAGAACAACTCTTATCGGCAACGTCTCGCGACCAGTATCTATGACCTCCGATTACACATAGTTGCAACGGTTCTCGGGGTCTAGTGTTAGGACTGAGTTTTCAGTTGAGTCAGGTTGTAGAAGTTGAATCGCATAGCTGCGTTGACCACAGCTAAGCTACACTTACGCTATCAGTGCTTATCTCCTAAGCAGCTGTCGTTGGAAGCTACGTTAGGTATTTTTACGATTAATTAAAAAACTATGAAATCAATTACCTACCTTACGAGTTACTGCCTACCCTATAAATGTTTCCAAAAATTTAAAAGATCTTTAAGTACCTATTTGGACTAGAATATCTGCAAGTCTGTGATTAACGTTTTGGAAATTAAACTCACCGTATGATGACGTCATACTTACTTTCTACTGTCACTCCTAACTTTTGGTATATTATATACCTAATTGTCCCACGTAATTGACATTCTGCCGCGCTATTCTGTTCTTCGTGTAGAGACAATCAAATATATTTTTTAATTATCTTTGTTTCACAAAATATCTACCAGCGAATTCCGAAGTGGATTGTATGCTAATCGAGTCGGTCGGCCCCATCCTCGTCTGCGACACTGCATCGAAACGGCTATTTTAGCTCGATTGCGCTCGGAATTGCAAAGAGAAACATCGGAGCCGACCCGGGATGGGATAGGCAAGGCACCTAACGCTAATGTTGTGGCAGTCTATTTACTCCTTACTTTGTTAATTGGCTCTGAAACTGGACAGCAACGTTTAATCTCATCAAATTCTTGATAACTGCTGCCCAAGGTCGGTGTTCCACACCAACCTAAACGACCCAGGCGCAACGATACGCTTCCTACAGCTATGTACGTATAAAAATATGAATATGGCTGGTTATCTCAATATTTCTCACGGCGGCGAGCAAAATAGCTTGATTTATAGCCTGTCCTAACACATTTCCGAAACGCGCGAGCGCCAAAAATAATATAGATTAAGATACTAATGACGGACAAACAATAACGACAGCCATTACCCGTCAAGTAACATAAACAAATAAAACTTATTTCTGTGCTACACGCATGCAATATTGAAGCGGTTATAGCGACCTGCCGCGAGACAATATACACAAGATATACTACATTTAGGTACATGGAACACTAATGCCACAGATATTATTATGTATATATTGTAAGTAAATAAGGACACGACGGGGAAAGGATTAAATCGTATATAGAAAAAAAAATAGAGAAATATACAATAAACTCTATTTAAACATGAAATTTATTAAAGAGTAAAAAACATACAATGGTTTGTTTTACACAAAATAAAATACCTGGAGGGTAAAGGCGGGCCGGACGCGGGGCCATGGGCGCCCGGGTACCCAGGCTCTATAGACCCTGCGGGTACCCGGGCCCTACAGGCACCATGGGCAGCCGCGTCCGGCCCCGGACGCGTGCGACAGGCCCATACATAGTTCATAATATAATACCATACAATAATAGAAGTACACATATATGATACTGTCAAGCCAACTAAACCAACTCACAGATAGTCATGTCGCGCTCTCGCGAATATAAAACTATGTTAAATCTTACAAAAATACTTATGCGACTAATCTGAAATGCACATTAGAGGATCTCGCGTCTCGACTACAAAAATATTTTGAGATTGGAATGAATCTTTCTTTAAGCTTTCGGCCTCGGAACGATCACAGGGGGACGGCGGTCAACGTCCGGTCACAATTTAATTGCTCCTCTTCTGCGTCTTAAAGCTAACAGATAGAACCTGGCCATTGAGCGTGTAGCCGTTGAGCGCCTGGATCGCCATCGCGGCCTCGTCGTACTCGCGCATGTTCACGAACGCGAACCCCTTGTTCTTCTTAGTTTCGGGGTCCTTGATCACCTTTATGGAGTCGATCGCCCCGTACGGGCCAAAGAGCTGCCAGAGCGCGAGCTCCTCGGTGTCCTCCCCGATGTTGTATACATACACTGTGGTCTGGTGCGGCGCGGGCGGCGCGCCGAGCAGCGGGACGGGGCTGGCGGGCGCGCCCAGCAGGGGCAGCGGCGAGTGGTTGGCAGCTGCCATGGGGTTGAAGCGCTGCTGGCCCTTGTTGATGAACGGCAGCGCCTTGCCGGGCGACGGCAGCAGCGGCGGCGGCGACGCCTGCGGGTAGCCGGGCGCGAAGGCCGCGGGGCGCGCGCCGAACGCGGCGCTGAGGTTGGTGCCGTTGAAGGCGGCCGGCGAGGCGCCGTTGAACACGGCCGCGCCGTTGTACGCGAGCGGCGGCGCCACGCCGGCGCGCGGCGACGGCCGCGGTGCGTTCTTGTTGGCGTTGGGCTTGTTCGCGAACTTCACCACCACTGCGCCGGCGCCAGGCAGCGGCGTGCTGCCGTTGAGCTGCGTGATCGCCTCCTCGGCCTGCGCGCGCGTCTCGTAGCACACGAACCCGATGCCCTGCGACACGCGGCTGTTCGTGATCGCTCCGAACTGCCCGAATAGCACGTTGAGTCTCTCCAGTGTCATGTCCGGTGGGAGATTGCTGATGTATAGGTTCGACTCAGTGTCGGGCTTGTGGCTGGCCTTGTTCTCCGGGTTGAGCAGCGCGAACGACACTTTGAGCGTCTTCCCCTGCATGAGCAGCCCGTTGAAGGCGGCGCGCGCCTTCTCCGCGTCCTCGTGTTTCTCGTACTCGACGAACCCGTAGCCGCGGTTCGCGATCAGCTTGCAGCTCTCGATCTTGCCCATTGCCGAGAACAGCGCGTACATCATGTCGCGCGTCATTAGCTCCGGTATATAGTTCACCATCAACTTGGTCGGGGACACATTGGAATTATTGGCGTCGCCGCCGCCATTCTCTTCGTGTTTCACGGCGCTCATTTCGTTTTTCATTGTTCTTTACACGTAAAAACTACACTACGGTAAACAAAATACTATTGAAACTCACACTATTGGCGCTTGATTATTTCATTTGCGACACGGTAAATGAACAAAGAACGAACACAAAAAATAGTAGCCGCACGAAAACGCCAACGACGCCGGTTCACAAGTTCATCATCATCGGAGTTTGTTTTTCGAATGTTACCAGGATATCGGACCCTTTTCGCCAAATATGTACCCGAGGACTCTGTTACATTTCCAGAATCCTTCCACTAGTACTCGATCTCACAAATATTGAGTTAAATAACGAGATAAAATAATATTTTGCACGTGTAGCAAATCTTCTGTCAAATTTAATTTAATTATTTTTTGCACATACGTGGCATTATTTAAAAAATATTTTGTCTATGCGATTTTTATTTTTAACTTTTGGCGATACAGATAATCATACGCGTACGAAAATTCTGATACAACTTGGTAACTAGTTTAGTGTTCTGTAGGATGCCTAACATGATTTATCGTAATGTTTACATCTCTACTAGAGGAGCTACCGCGATACGAAAACGAACTTCATTCGTGTATCTTCCTCTCTGTCGCTCGAACTAGCAAGTGCGATAGAGACGGAGACCCACGAACGAAGTTTGTTTTCGTTTCGCGGTAAGTCCTCAGCTTATATCACAATCTATTGAAATATAAATGAACATTATGACAAATTGCATGGTGGTGGCAGCATTGATTACTTTACGGTTGTGGTTGTGGTGCCGTCGTGCGGTTGTCAACTGTCAGTGTCTGGTGTTGTATTATTACTGTTAGTTGGGTTATGTTTATTTTGTGAATTTTTCAAATAAAGGCCCTATTGTTTGAAATACCCTATCTGAAATCATGTTTCTAACAAACATACTATTTAAGAAAGCTAAGAGCAAGTACGTGCTTTTTAAATATTTTCTTACCTAGGTTAGTTAGGTATCAGTTTCGATAGTTTGATATCTAATAAAATCTTTTACTTTTAGGCATATTATGGTGCTAATGGAGAGCATGGTGTCTGGGCATAAGTTCAATGCTATTCGGGAACGACTAGCGGATAAACTAGAGTTAATACGATTCGACCCATTCAGTAAGTAACCTATAATTTTTCTTTCGACCTGCATGACAGAAATTGTGTCCAACCACATTACTGAACACGAACTTCTTTTTACTTCACTTATCTGAACAAGTCGTAGTGGTGCGCATAGTTTGGTCGCTACCATAATCTGAATGAACAACTGATGTCTAATACATTTCAAATCTCTTTATAAAACAATAACTTTTTTTCTGTCTTTGTAAATGTTGAGCTTTGTATCTTGTTCTTGTGTCAAGTAAATAAATAAATCCAGGTATGTGTAAAATATTAAGTATGGGAAAAAAGGTTGGTAATTTTTCTCTAAAAAAAACTATTTTGCGACATACACACAATTTAAGAGGTGTCCTATCGTTAGTGGAGTATTTTCCATTTCTCTCTGTCATACACCAGCCCTTCAATTTGCTGATATGACAGAACACCAGCTTTTTCCTTTATTTCGTCCATATAACTGCACCATGGTCTTCCCCTGCTTTCCTTCCTTCCATGATGGTTTTAAAGAAGTTGTTGTGTTGTACCAAATGACCAATTATTTTCCCCCTTCCAGTGCTGATGGTCTCCTCGCTCGCTCTATTCTCTTTTACCCTACTTTACACATCCTCATTAGTTATACTCTCAGTCCAGCTTATGCCTTCCATCCGTCTCGAAATCCACATTTTGAATGCTTCCAATCTTTCTTGGTCCCTTTGTGTCATTGTCTATGTTTTCATGCCATAAAGGGCAATACTCCAAAGTGTATTTAAGTGTATATTCAAAAATAGGGAAGGGGCAAAAACATTCCACATATAGATTTAGAGAAAAAGTTGATCCAGCGTTGAGCTCCATAGTAAAATGTATAGGTAAAGTGGTCAAGATTCGAAAGAGAAATATATATGTTAAAAAAAATTGTTAATTTAAACAACTTTTTCTAAGAAACATACCAAAAAACGTTTTCGCTTCCCATGAGTCATTTTGAAAAAAATGCAAAACATTTTTAAGAAAATATATGTCACATCTGCAAATATTTTTGTTCCATCCGGTAAGAAAGATAATTTAACCACTTTTTTACCAAAGACAAAAAATTGGAGCAGCCCCCTGCTATATTATATCCTCATAATTATATACAAAGGCCTTTTTTAACCCCCAATGAAAAATGAAGGGTGTTATAAGTTTACCGTGTCTGTCTGTGGTATCGTAGCTCCCAAACGGATGGACCGATTTGAATGTGGCTTTTTGTGTCATACATAATTGTATCCCGAGTGTTCTTAGCCAAGTTTCATCAAAATCTGTTCAGCCATTTTTGAGATAATGGACTTTGGAATGAAAATGTCGGGGTTTTCAACTTTTCTAAGTTGTGGTTATTTTCTTTCAGTTCGACAGCAAAGCCTATACAAGGAGAGGAAAAAAATCAGGAGCATCAAATCATCTTAAATCAGGTTCTCCACATTTAATTTGTAGGTAGTTTGTAAAGTTAAATAATAGTCATTGTGTTTAAAATGTTTTAATTTAATTATTGTACATTAAACAATAAATAAATCTTTGGATACAACATATGTTTATTATAACTAGATTGTAATCTGATAGTTAAGTACTGCAATGATACTAATGATGAATGGTTAGCATTGTAGTTATGTCTATGCACATTGATGCATAAACATACCATAGCTTAAGTATTGTCTATGACATGGCTGATGGCATCCCTTTCATATTAAGTTAAGAAGGGGGTGCTCTCATACCATAAACTCTACGTTATCTATGCCAGCCATTCTGTAAATCCGCTTTTTCACCATAATCCTCCGATAATATAATATGCAGAGTTGTGTGTAACTATGTTTAATAGGTATAATACAATGAATTTAGAATATATGCTTTACTTTAGACCCCTTAATGCTACTCGGTTCATACGGCATGCAATCAAAATACAAAATACATCAAGTGCCGAACACATATTGTTCTGAAAGTGCCTTATTTATATACCAAGCTCTTATAGTGCTAATTGAAAATTATTCATTTTAGTAAATTATATATCAAGATACCAAAATGGTTGACACTATCATGCCAAGGTCTAAGTTTCGTAAACAATCTTAAAAATGATTTCAAGAGCATTGTGAATTCACAATTCACCCCAATAGGCCTATTCCGGATTCCCCCCCCCCTTTCGCCTTCCACTTATATCACAATTCCAAAAACTAACTAGTTTCAAATTGTTAAATTTCGTGTCATCAACAACTACGAAAAGATTTTTTTATCAACATTTTCTCATAATACCTAAACAGTTTTATTATCAAAGTCAATAAAGTGCAATCGTAAATATTTTAGAACATAATGTTGATTAATAATTGTAAATTTTTTGCAATACATTTTCATTATGTTAGAAACACTTATCATTTATTCTCACTATCTTTGTTTTATAAATCTATAATTTAGAATACATACATTTTAGAAAGGATTCATTATCATATAAAAATGTTAACGATCTATGATTTTCTACAATGTTAATTAGCTTTATTTATTTTATCCCATAAATTGAATCTAAAGTAGAAATTCTACCACATTTTGTAGTATAAATAATGTCAAAATATGTCGTGCATCTCTTTATCCTTTACGCGATTGAACTTATGTCATGTACATGTATCCTATAGGTTATGAAATTGACTAGAAATCAACAGATAGGTGAACCTTTAATAGACACCTAAATTATTTGTAAACTACATAGTGGCCAACTCAGCCAGACAAAGAAATAATGTATTAAAAATATATACTTAATTAATATTGACATCAAAAGAGTCCGCCTACCTAATAATTGATTTTAAATCAAATTATACTTCAAATATATTGATTTGATAATATTTCTTTGGCTTAAAATTACGTCATTATAGTTATTCAGTTACCGAATATTACTTATGATTATACTTATGACGAAAGTTACTGTAAATAAAAGTTAATTAATATTCAGTATATTGAGATAGAGTAGTTTGGTCCACTAGCAACAAGACGAGCATGAGAGTATAAAATTGGAATGGAATGATAGTAATTATATTCTTAGATACCTTTATATATGTGGAAGAAAAAAATAGTATGAATAGTACAATTTTAAACAGTCCAAAACTACTGAAAACCAAGGTCTCATAAGTAAAAATCATTCATTCAAATAGCGATTCGGTTGTCTAGGAAAATCACTATGTTCCTAGGTGTTTTATTACTTATTTGCTAAGAATATGAATCATGTTTCAAATAGTAAAGAGTCTGACCAGAACCCTTTTCACGCTACAAGTTACACATTTACAAGTCTAAACTGCCACACTGATGAGCAGGGCCCGTAATGTACGTGCCGATGACGTCAAACCACACAGAATGATTTCAAATAGTATTATCGTACACAGTGACAACTTATCATCCTCTTTAATTAAACGATATTGACACTTGAAATGGTCGTTGATTGACATTATCATTCGGATGAACAACCAGTTGACGTTGTAATATTATATGTATTTATTTTTACTACTGTATAAATAAAAAGTTGGTATATCATAACCCGGTCACCCGGTTACCAGGTCATCAGTCCACCTTGTTTGCCTACCGGGAAGCGGTCGCCACTCGAGAACCTTTCCGCCCCAACGGGCATCGGTTCTACGTGCAATGTGCCCCGCCCACTGCAACTTAAGTTTAGTGAATTGGAGGGCTATATCGGTTACCTTGGTTCTGTTGCGGATCTGATGCGATCGCGCAGTGAAACTCCCAGCATGGCCCTCTCCCACCCTTTGGGTGACTTTGAGCCTTCTTATGAGGCCCATAGTAAGCGACCACACCGAGAATATTGTTACGATATTCCGTTTTTGGAGGTTCGGTAACAAGCTGCATTAAACTTCACACACAACATTGTGTGATAAAGCAAAATGACGTCATTTTTACGTCATCCGCTCTTAAAGTACGAGCCCTGCTTGAGCTGGTGACGCTTGGCAAATAACGACAGGCCTCCACCTGTGTTGCCAAATTAACTAACTGTAATGGGTCAGCGATCTAAAGCGAGTCTTGGCCTATTTAGATTAGTAAAATTGTTACTCGAAGATTCATAAAAAGGGTCACATTTTTTTAAAAGTGCAACTAGCATATAATCTGCCTATTCGCTATGCATTTCATGTTTTTCAAAATGGCCGCTTTCTTGTCGAAACAACTGCAGTCAGACTTCAGAAAAGTATACATGCGTTTCACATGTTTACCCGCACCCAAGAGATCTTTAGTAATAGACATTCCTGTTACTGTAATTATGAGATCTCATGGATGATTCGTAAAATTACGTTATTATTTTCGTGAGATATTTTGGCATTGATCCCTTACCAACGTTTAAATTAATATTTCGTTTAGCATACAACTAGATTTTATAGTACCTATACAGTTATAGGGACGCTGGCATGTGGATAGGAGAAGATTCGTTAAAACGCTACAGTTATAATGTGGGTAAAATTGACAATAATCATTTGAAGAAATATAAAGAACTAAAGACAAGACTATTTTAAAACTGCAACTGTGTGTATCTAAATTAAAAGTGATAATATTAAATCTGTACCCGTAGAAAGAACGTAGATTTCTCCCCATTATCACTAAAACTTACGATTAAAATTAGCTTAAATAAAAATAATCGAAAAGGCCGAGTCAACTTTTCAGTTCAAGTTTTTTCTCGTTAATTTTCTCGTTCCAATTTTGATTACCAATAATCATTGATTACTTTCTAAAACACGTTTTTATTCTATCATAGATAATATTGAAAATTGATTGTACATAAATAGCTCAATGTTATTTTAAGTAAGTAGTTCATTCATGTTCAACAAAAAAAAAACAAAGGCAACTCTGAATGAACTAGCAATATACGGTAATAACAGGGTTGTATGAACAAATTTAAAAAATAAGTAATTAATGTAGAATTTGACACTTACAGTGGTCATAAAAATACGCCAAGTCAACTACATAAATATACTTATTATACTTTTTGAAGTCAACGTTCAGCAAATCCGGTGTTTATGCTTAGACGAATTGTAAACCCCCGCAGGTCAAAACAGTTCCATATATGCCATCCTACATAAAGTAAATATTACAAATAACATCAAACCTCCAACGTTAAACACAATTGGTACAATTCGCTAAAAATATCTAAACACGAATAGAAATCATCTAAACGTCAAATGGTAACTCGATTTTGGATTGACATGGAATTAATCTTAGGTAATAAATAGATCAAGTAAGAGATCACTTCACTGGCCACTGGGCTGGGCCGAGTCACTGGCGCGGTCACTGGCGCGGTCACTGGCCACTGGCACTCAAGTCAATTGCTCGAAGAGTGGAGCAATGTCGGGATACTTTCATGCGAAGAACTCCGTTTTGCTCGAGTTGTCGAACTCTGACTCTTCCATCTTGTACATTTCGATCAGCTGAAAGGGAAAGTACCATTGATTAAAAAATAACAGATAAATTAAAAACTCGCACATGCCTGTCTTTGACACACACCAAGTCAATAGCTCAAATTCAAAGGTGTATGTGAAATCCCCAACCCGCAGTGGGACAGCGTGGGGACTACTACCCGTTCCCTCTCATCTCTCCATGAGAGGAGGCCTGTGCCCAGCAGTGGGTCGTGTATAGGCCCTTCGCCGACTTGAGCGGGTGGTAATAAACAAGTGATATCAAAAGATTTATCAATAAACCCGACATATTTTTTCAAATATTAAAGCCTATGTCCCTTCCACGCTTAAGAGGGATCCAATGACACCTCATACGTCGAAATCCGTTAAACGGTCTAGACTGCAGGGCGTGCCGAAGAATAAGACATACATACGCTCGAAAAACATAACCCTCCTCTCCCTCGGCAGTCGGGTAAAAATAGGACGGGCAGTCAGCCCTCAAGTCGGCGAATATAGATTTCTACAAAGTATGGTAATTAGAATCACGACCAGGCGAAGTGGTGCTCAAGTCGGTGAAGGGCCTAAGTTCGTATTCATAAAAGTTCATCTAACCTATTTTAGCTAAAATGCCGTTAAGATTAGTTTGTCTTTATCTGTCACTTTGACATTTGTGTAAGAAACGGAAAATAGTACATTATTGTCGAAGCAAGGGAAGTAGGCAATTGCCTTCCGGCTGAGACAAATATCTGCTTTCCTCAAAAATAGTGCAAGAAAAAAAAATAAGTACCTAACCACAGGTAAGTTTAATTGAAAATCCTTTTACCCACTTTATGAAATTGTTGTACGCCTTTAGATATTTGTCATTTGACTTTTCTGGGAACAAATTATCAATAACTGAACCTGCAGCTTCTTTTAAATCTAGAGGCGTATATTCCATATGCTCGTCACTCGAACTAAAACTCATTTTCACGTAAATTTTCAATATCTTCCGAAAAAACAACTAGCCACTATGTAACAACTGAATAATTTTTGCATTGCCGCCTTTTTTATTTATTAAAAACAAGTAGTGTATTTTTCTTCCGAAAACGCCATAAGTTATTTGAGACAATTTAAAAGTCGCGATAAGTCGTAGCTGACATAACTGATCTTCCGTTTTACCTATGACTTTGGCTCTTTTTTAACTTTTGACGAACACATTTTGAGAAAAACAAATATTTTAATTTTTTTTTTAAATGAAAGGAAAAATTGAAAAATTTAATGCTCCGAGCCGGATTCGAACCGGCGACCACAGGCATTCATGGCCCGTCGCTACTACCAACTGAGCTATCGGAACAATCGTTACTGACGATTTCTCAACATAATTTGAGACGTTGGTGCCGTAAAGAAGCCTAAGTCTTCTGGTAGATGTCGCTACATACGCCTCCCTAAGGCGTTATATGAAGGAACTGATTGAAGGATTTGGTGCCCGAACCAGATTGTTCCGATAGCTCAGTTGGTAGTAGCGACGGGCCATGAATGCCTGTGGTCGCCGGTTCGAATCCGGCTCGGAGCATTAAATTTTTCAATTTTTCCTTTCATTTAAAAAAATTTATAATTTTCTTTAGCAGCGTTACTGCTTAAAAACAAATATTAATTTAGTATGGGGTGGCGCATCGTTACTGACGATTTCTCAACATAATTTGAGACGTTGGTGCCGTAAAGAAGCCTAAGTCTTCTGGTAGATGTCGCTACATACGCCTCCCTAAGGCGTTATATGAAGGAACTGATTGAAGGATTTGGTGCCCGAACCAGATTGTTCCGATAGCTCAGTTGGTAGTAGCGACGGGCCATGAATGCCTGTGGTCGCCGGTTCGAATCCGGCTCGGAGCATTAAATTTTTCAATTTTTCCTTTCATTTAAAAAAAAATTATAATTTTCTTTAGCAGCGTTACTGCTTAAAAACAAATATTAACATATATTTTATTTAGCAGAGGTAGGAATTGGGGTAGAATTGGCGTCAATTCTACCCCTCTGCCACAAAGCTACTTATATAATCAACTGGACCAATACACCAAAGACCTACACCAAAGATACTGGGAGGAGATAGACATATGCAGACATACTAAAGAGACTTTGTCGAAACGCGACAACAAACTCACAATCGCACTACTGAAGAAACATAGAGACCAACTACGCAAGATAGTTGGAATAATAACAGGACACAACACTTTGAAGAGACACCTCAACAACTTGGGTATCACAGACAGCCCCATGTGCAGAGCGTGCATGGAAGCAGAAGAAACAACCGAACACATTCTACTGTACTACAAGCAGGTAGAAGTATACAGAAAAAAACACTACTAGTATACTACGGGAAGTAGTCATCAATACCAGGGCACAAACTTCCTGGAGGAGCGGGGGTGGTTAGAGTAGAGCTACCCCACCGATTCACACGAAATAGGCACACTGGATGTCGACTTGCGGAAAACGCCCAGTATAACTAACTAACTAACTAACTAGCAGAGGTATTAAGTTTTATGAATAGGGGGGTAAGACTGACAGTGAGTATGCGAATGATGATTGATGACTATGAGTGATAGTGGTATAATTACGTTGTCGACGTCCTTGGAGAGCTCCTCCATCTGCTTGTCGTGCTTGACCTTGAGCTTCTCCTTCTCGCGGTTCTGCTTGATGGTCTGCGTCTGCGCACATTATGAAATATGTCAGAATTACAATGTCAATATTGTGGAGGGATCTCCAAAAAAGCATGAGACAAAACAATAACAAAAAATACTTAAAATGCATTGATAACAAGACATTTATGCTCATCAAACAACTATTTGCCCTTACCGGGATTTGAACCCAGGATCGTCAGCATTGTAGGCCTACCCACGGCTAAACCGGTCGCCAAAGACGTCAAGTGACAACCGGGGTCACTGACCTTCCGCTCGTCCATGAACTTCTTAATGTTGTTCTGCTTCTCCCGCAGCCGGCGGTCCTTCTCCTGCTTGGTCTTCAGCGTCTTGTCGTTGGCCACCTTGCTACTCGCCATGCTGTAACACCGAACCAGGGTCACTGACCTTCCGCTCGTCCATAAACTTCTTGGTGTTGTTCTGCTTCTTCTCCCGCAGCCGACGGTCTTTCTCCTGCTTGGTCTTCAGCGTCTTGTCGTTGGCCACCTCCTTGCTGGTCTCCATGCTGATCTTGGCCTGGCGTCCGTTCATCTCCTTCAGTTCCCTGGAAACAAAATCGACATAGGATATGTCGTCCGGTTCATGAAGCTACGTGTAACTTTACTAGTTTAAGCGGTCCTAATCCCTATGTCTGCTTTATGTCGTTATACCCCGTTTATATTCAGATCCATTCCACGGCAGTGAGCAGGGAAGTAGACAGAGAAGTGGGTAGGACGAGTATGTAAGCACGATACTTCTCATGCCGCTCCCACTGCTACTCGCGCTGCCCTAATGCCGAAGTTACACTCAGCCCTACAGGGCAGGGAAGTGGGTAGGACGGGCGTATTACCGCATTTTACGCCCGTCCAGCCCACTTCCCTGCTCACTTCCCTGCCGTAGGGCTAAGTGTAACTTCGGCATAATGAGCGGTTTTTGTAAGCCAAAAAATGGCCAGAGGATCTCAATAACATGTCCCACCCACTAACAGATCCACGCGGTGCTAAGACGCTCTAGCCCCCTCCAAAAGCATCTGAGTCCTTACCAAAAACCCAAATTGAAATCCTGAATCCGCGACTGCCCTCACCTCTCATGCTTGCCCTCGAGTTGCTTCATCTGCGCCAGAAGTCAAAGGATGCCCAGAGGAGAGATCCTCTGGGCATCCTTTGTTAATGAGAAATAACGGTTATATGCTCTCTCCCACTAACAGATCCAGGGGTTGCTAAGCCGCTCTAGCTCCCCTCCAAAAGCATCTGGGTCCTAACCAAAAGCCCCAAATCCTGAATCGGCGAATGTCCTCACCTCTCATGCTTGCCCTCGAGCTGTTTCATCTGCGCCAGCTGCGTGGTCTCCATCATCTTCTTGAGCAGTTCCCGCTGCTCGTCCAGCCGGCTGCGCGCGGAGCTCCACTCCTCGAGCCGGTGCTTGGCGACCAGCTCGCTCCAGGCGGCCGATTGGTCGGTCACCAGTTTGCGGAAGGCTGCGTCGTTGCTTAGCTGCTCTTTGCTGGAAAGTAAATTTGCGTTTTGGTTCGTCATTATATCAGACGCAAGACGCGAGACGTCCACTGCTTGACAGCCTCCCCTTAAAGAGGGCCATTAATTGAGGGTATAATGCCATAATCGCAAAACGCGTGTTTATCGCGTCTTGGTGGGTGGCCTTTTTAGGCACACCTGCACGGCTATCACGCGACGGCGTGCGAGCTCTCTCGATTTTTCTCGCACTATCCGTCTCTCTCTTACAAGAACACTTAGAGCAAGAGCTAATAGTGCGAGAAAAATCGAGGGTATGTTGTGGCCGTCTCATGATAGTCATGACTCATGATAGCGCACGAGTCTTCGCGGCTACCTGCCTGTTGATCTCCTACGACGCATCAAACACTACCCTGATCTTAGTTGTACTGACTTTTTCCCTTTGATGAGTTTATCTGCGCACGAGTCTTCGCGGCTACCTGCCTATTGATCTCCTACGACACATCAAACACTACCCTGATCTTAGTTGTACTGACTTCTTCCCTTTGATGAGTGTATCTGCGCACGAGTCTTCGCGGCTACCTGCCTATTGATCTCCTACGACGCATCAAAAACTACCCTGATCGTAGTTGTACTGACTTCTTCCCTTTGATGAGTTTATCTGCGCACGAGTATTCGCGGCTACCTGCCTATTGATCTCCTACGACGCATCAAACACTACCCTGATCTTAGTTGTACTCACTTCTTTCCCTTGATGAGTTTCTCGAGCGCGCTGCACTGCGTCTTCTGCATCGCCATCTTCTCCTTGGCGTGGCGCTTGCGCATCGCATCCAGTTCCTTCTGCTGCTTGCGGCCGGTCTTCACGAAGCCTTTCTCCTGGCGAAGGGACTCCACTGTGATGGGCTCGAAGACTAGTGGGGGCTCTGGAAGATTAATACAAATATGTAACTGGGCAACATGGTATAGAATTAACGCACATAGAAAAAGCATATATGTAGACGAACTGAGCGCTTCTTTTCTTCTATAGAAGTCGGTTAAAAAGTTAAACCGTTTGACAGTCGGCTCACGGCTCTACCAGAGGAAGCCTGTTTCAAGGTTTTATGAGGGCAACCAATGCATACACAGAGAAAGAAAGATACGTGGTCGCGGATCATTGGGCCGTATATTACGGGTATCCTAGAACACAAGAGGCATTCATTATTGCAATTTGATAATCAAAGTTTTAACGTCATTTTTGCCTATCCCTGAACTGGTGAACGCAATAAGAAAGCATCGCAAAAGGCTTGTATGAAAACTAGAGATCATTTGAGCTGGCCGAATGTCATCAAAGTAGTACATTCAATAACTACCACTTAGAAAAGTTGAAAAACCCCTCAATCTCAAAAACGGCTGACCAGATTTCCATGAAACATGGCTATAGTAGAATTATTCCTATTTGCGTTATTTGACAGCTGTCATCCCAGTACAGATTATGTCGAATTTGACGTTTATTGTACTGGGATGACAGCTCTGTCATGACGCAAATAGGAATGCACGTACAATAACACGTACTCGAGATAACATTATCTATGACACAAAAAACCGCATTCAAATCGGTCCATCCGTTTGGGAGCTCCGATACCACAGACAGACAGATATACAGATACACAGATACGTTAAACTTATAACACCCCTCTCTTTGCGTCGTGGGTTAAAAAGCAACTGTACCGTCCCAGGTAGTAGATTCCAATTCCAATGTCAGGTTTTTTTTTATACAATGACGGTGGCAAACAAGCGTGCGCAACTCGCGCGCATGCAACTCCAATGGAGTAACATGGGCGTTGCCGACCTTTGATATGTTTGAGGATTCGCCGTGTTGACAGCTGAAGGAACAAATGCCCTCGCTCTCAACACAACGCATCCTCGGGAGCTCTGGCGACCTTGCTCACCACCAGGAACACAACACTACTACAGAGCAAGTAGTAGTGTTATTGTGGCTGTGGTTTTCTGCAAGGCGGAGGTACTTCCCCAGTTGGGCTGCTCCACATTCGAGCGGGATGACATTTCGCTGATCCCTACCTCACTAACCAAAAAAAAAAAAATATAAAAAGCCGGCCACATAATGACAGATTATTTACCTGTATCAATGATTCTTACAGTCCTGACTGTTCTTTGGTACCTCAGCATCTTGTGGCACCACTGAATTATATCTCAACACTACACCGAGTAATTATGTTATGATAGCTGACTCAGGATAAACTAAGTTTTCGACTATTCGACCAAAGCTAACTAAATTAACGGTATAGACCCAAAACTTTCATCAAACTGAAGTTTTCCCCGACGGACTGCAGCGAATCTCGGAAGCGTTTATTTATTTAAGCCACGGTCCAAACACGGAGACGATGGCAGATTCCAAGTGTGAATGTGGGATTATTCGCATCCGTTTATTTGGAAGGAAATAAGTACTTACATACTGCGAAAATAAATTTACAGTACATATGGTGCTACTTTCCCGCACTAGTGCGGAAAAGAGCACTTTCCGGGCATATGTCGAAACTTTAAAGAGCCATATGTACAGTAAAACGTTGTACGATACACATGCGAATAGGTAATTCGCAACTCGTGTTGATTTAAAACACTCCCTTAGGTCGTGTTTTAATTTATCACCACTCCTTGCAAATTTCCTATTTTCGGCAGTTGTATCGTAAATAACTATTTCGAAATGGATTGGTTTGTGAGATAGCGCCCAGGTACACAGCACGTCGTTCCGCTCAGTTTCTGGATGACGTTATTTCGGGTCTGGAGTTTGCGAGCCATACCGGTAAGGTGATGTTTGTAGGTCAGAGAGCGGCCTAGAGTGATGCCGAGGTATTCATGAAATAAGTTGTGTCTCATTGTAGTTCCCTGTACATTGACCTAACTCCAGCGTGGCGCACCGGTTATGCAGGTGGAAACAGATCTTACTTGTGCTGGGTGTAAGTCGCCATATTCGACAGTACCTGGCCAGCTCCTTATCGCTTGATAACATACCTTCCACGTCTTAGAAATCACAGACATATACCGTCGGCGTAGAGATGGAGGTCCTTCAAAGATAACACTGCGTAATTTGTACAGTAGTAAAGTAATCCTGAATGTAGTTTTTTGCTGTACTTTTTCAACATATATCTATTTAGAATATTTTAATGTAGCAAGTACTTAAGCTTGTCTATATTTCAGTTCGTGTGTTCCTCAATCACTCACAAATTAACTGGAAGAGATCCCTTATGGGGATAGCTTCACCCTTAGCTTTAGACCGACATAACCTATTCGTCTGTATTTTTACCAGGTATTTATATAGACACGTGCATATTTCTAGTGAGCAAATGACGATTGTATAGTGTAAACGTGGTAAATGTAATACATGATACAGAATGTGTTAAAGTAAGCCAGTGTGGGTTAGGGAGTTGACATTACCTTTGAGTAAGCAGAAGATTATCCACGCGATATTTTTCATTGAAAAACAATACTTTTCAACTATATTTAATTCCGGGAATATCTTTGGCCAGGATTCGAACCCGGCGCCACCGCTTCAGCTTTTATCTTACACCAGCTTTATAAGTGAAGCGTCTGAAAATATCTCTCCCGCGGCCGCTTTACGCTCCATTTCGATATAAATTATGATTCCACGGCTATTTGTGATGCGTAAACATATCCCGGAATTATGATAACCTTGGATATGGATGCGTCAAAGTCCAGATATTGGTTACCAAAAAAATGCGCGAGCTCATTCGCCCATAACAGAAAGAACGCCTCACTTCTTTTTGCGCACATGTTTGAATAGGGGTGTACACTCGATAGTTATTTGTGTCACAAGGGAGCAAAATAGTATATTTACGGCGAGGGCGGTGTATTGAATCCTGAACATAGCAAGGGGTCCTACAATAGAATCCTGAGCGTAGCGAGGGATTCTGACGTAGGATCCTGAGCGTAGTGAGGGATACAAGTGTTTACGCCCGAGACGAAAATAATTTTGCAACCGAGTGACACATACTATTTTTCACACCGACTATGAGGAAATTTAAAAAAAGCTATTGTTAAAATATATCTAAATTATCTTAATTTTTATTACTAATTTTTAAATATTACGAAATATTTATAAATTTTTATACAACGTTGTTATAGTTAAAACTTGAAATATTTTCGTTTTGAATCGACTACGATGAAATTACAATCGATTATTTTATTAACATCTGTGTTCAATTGGCACATTGCGTACAAATGTTCCAATGCATACATTGGCATTAAAAAAGTAGCTTGAACAGAAAAGTAGCGTTTTGATCCCTCTCGTCGTGGAGCAAAACTTACTTTTCCGAACGAATGGTGTGAAAAAATTATTATCACCCCAAAAGAAAGAAGGCAAAAAAAATATGCCAAGTGAAGAAAATCCCATTCAGATATCTCAAAGAATTACGAAGCTACAACCGTTTTAATATTGCTAGTTACAAAGTGAAAACGCAAACAGTGTGTGACGTCACACTATGGGATGCTGCCGGGGGGCCGCGTCGGCGGGGCGCGGCACGTTGCCGTCTATTAGTGACGTCACAATCTTCACGTGCCATCGTTTCACATGAAGTTGCGTTTTGCCAAAAAGGGACGAAGATACCCCTTCTTAAAACTTTGTACACTCATAACTTCGTGATTATTTAACCTTTTGCGTTGATTTTTTCTCTATTTGAGTACATTTTTAATCCTATTTCGAGAAAATATGACATTATTGATTACTTTATTTAGTTACCCCTACAAATACAAATACAAATTATTTATTGTTTGAATGTGAGTGGTTATAAATGGTGGTAGGGTTAGGGCGGGTTGCATCGACTTACGATTACAGACCGATCAACGTTAAATATGGCGTTGACAGCTGTCAGTCCATAGAAACTTGTCAAACGTTCCATACATTCAGATTTTAACGAACACCGCTTACGATTACAGACGGTTTGGTGCAACCCACCCTTAGTATATGTTATATCACAATCAGCCATAGTGTGGCATACAATAATTTGACTCTCAATATGCATGTCATTGAAATTATAAATCTATTGTTTTATTAATGTAAAATCAAAATGTAAGCAAAAAAGCAAAGTCCTATTGTGTCCACACCGTAGAAAGAAGTAGGTAGGCTTTTTCGTGGATAAAATAAAACGATGTAATTGATCTCTTTTAGACGGGACCGTTAATGACAAATACAAGGCCGGTAGCGCCTGGTATCAACATCATCATCATGAGCCTGCTCGGATACCGACCTTCCTTCTTATCCTCGATCTGAACCTTCTTCTCCGGGCCGCTCTCCTCGATGCCCATCTGCTTCATGTTGTCCGTGCGTTCCTTAGCAGCGCCCATGAAGGCTCGCGGGTCCGACAGCGCCGCCATGAAATCTGCACAAACACGAGACGGTTACAAAGGAAAAATAACATTTAACAAGGAATAACTACAACTTAGAAAAGTTGAAAAACCCCCCGACATTTTCATTTCAAAGTCCAATATCTCAAAAATGGCTGAACAGATATTCATGAAACATGGCTAAAAACACTCGGTATAAAATTATCTATGACAAAAACCGCATTCAAATCGGTCCATCCGTTAGGGAGCTACCACAGACAGATACACAGATACACAGACAGACACGTTCAACTTATAACACCCCTCTTTTTGCGTCGGGGGTTAAAAACGGCTCAGAAAACTACCACAATGGAGCTAGGAATTTCCTACTTTACGTGTATTACACGGAAACTACATAAAATTACTCAATTTTATTTCTGACTGATACATGATTGGATTAAATTGCTTCTATAGAATAATGTCGACAAGTCAGCTCTGGATTTGCGTTTTTTTGTAGGTCGAGTTGACGTTGATTTGGTAAGTAAATGCGGTCTAATTCCAATACGGTCTCCCAACCCTAATACCCCAGACCACCCACCCAGACTAACCCAGAGGGGTTGGAAGGTCAGATGGCAGTCCGTTTCGTAAAACTAGTGACTATGCCAAATCTTACCTCCCAAAGCGGACTCCGGGCTTTGCCGGGAAAAACGTTAGGAGGATGGAACAGGTGGGTTCATTTAAGCATGAGCTCAATCTTCTGCTCAAGGACCAGTCATGTGTTTAATGGATGAAGAATCTTCAAAGCCGTCAGGCACGTAGATCTTTAGCTCGGATGCAGAACACCATGGGCAAGTAGGCTTTCGTCCGCAGGATCCGCTGCCCGAGCAACTGATCTGCTGCCAATCTCATCTTACTCGGAGATCTTAAGAAGCAAGTATTACTCTCGCCACTAAGAGTGTGATATTGAGCTATATGACGCAGAACAGCACCTTTCCTCCTAGGATAGATCTTTCAGTTGGTTTCTTGGGGTATTTATTTATCTTACCGTGTTGACATGGGTTTCTAATCGGTTTTGGTGAGTTTCTGACTAGACCGGTCATGGGTTTAGTTAAAGGATGAAGACTTACCTTCAAAGCCGTCATGTATCTTCGTTGAACAGAATCCTAAATCCTAGCAGGTTGTTGAGACATTTCCTCTTGTTACTGCGTTGAAATTGGTCCCTAGTTATTTTGCGTCATTGGTTCTTAGTTCTTTTGGGTGAGTTTGAAGAACTGCTCGAGGACTTGCCTTCAAAGCCGTCAGGCACGTAGATCTTCAGCTCGATATTGCAAAACAGCATGGGCAGCGACATGGGGAAGTTGGCTTCCGTCCGCAGCGAGATGTGCCGGTAGCCGGCCTGCAGCCCGTCCAGCGGCAGGATGCGCTGCCCGAGCAGTTTGCCGTTCTCGTCGTACACCCCGAAGCGGAGGACGGCCAAGTCTGGGAGCACGACCTGGGGCCAGAGACGGTTGGACATTATAACCGGATAACTTGACGTAAAAGTCCTGACTGACTGACTCACTCATTTAAATCAACGCCTAGCCCAAACCGCTGAATCTAGAAAGCTGATTTTTTCACAATAATTTATATGACGTAAGTACCCACTAAGAAAGGATTTTGGAAATTCCACCTAAAGAGGGTTGAAAGTTTGTATGGGGGTGGAGTAAAAATTCAAGTGAGAGACTTGAAACTTTGTATATGTACTCCTTGTTAGAATACGAAAAAAGTAATTTTAGGGTTTTGGAAAAACCCATCCTTAAGTGGGTTAAATAGGCGCAAAGTTTGTATGAGGGAAACTCTTTTATTGAGCTACAATTTAGATAACATTTGGTATAGAAATAGTTTGAGTGCCGGGGAAGGACATAGGATAGTTTTATCCCAGAAATCATCCCCTGAGGGAAGTTTGTATGGAGCTTCGATATAAACGAGTTCCCGCGTACAGAGTCGCGGGTATTTTATAATTTTACACATTGATCTAACCTCCGAGTTAGCACAATAGGGCTTGTGTTATGGGTACTCATTATCGGCTTTTAAGTCGGTTACGTATTTCTGGGCTGTGTAAGCCAATGCGGGACCGACGACCGGTACTAGATAACGATATGTTTAGTAGATTACACCTAAATACTTAACACAGAAAACACCCAAGGTTCAGAAACCAATCGATCCTGCCAGAAAGAAGGCAGCATCATTCCCCTTCTACTAGGCTAAACCGGCCATCAAACGATGGTAGAACACTGTCAATATACAAGGTGTTTTTTGTTGGCCGGCACCATGCGTGTCCTGAACTCCTTGGGATGGTGTCAGTAGGCAGTCCGTACATGTCCTTCTAATTGAAGCCTTAACCGACTACTATAAGGCTCGTTTCCGCTCACCTTTCTGAACAAGAACGCCTCCTCATTGTACACGGGGTTGAGTCCGTTGGCCGGCACCATGCGTGTCCTGAACTCCTTGGGATGGTGTCAGTAGGCAGTCCGTACATGTCCTTCTAATTGAAGCCTTAACCGACTACTATAAGGCTCGTTTCCGCTCACCTTTCTGAACAAGAACGCCTCCTCATTGTACACGGGGTTGAGTCCGTTGGCCGGCACCATGCGTGTCCTGAACTCCTTGGGATGGTGTCAGTAGGCAGTCCGTACATGTCCTTCTAATTGAAGCCTTAACCGACTACTATAAGGCTCGTTTCCGCTCACCTTTCTGAACAAGAACGCCTCCTCATTGTACACGGGGTTGAGTCCGTTGGCCGGCACCATGCGTGTCCTGAACTCCTTGGGATGGTGTCAGTAGGCAGTCCGTACATGTCCTTCTAATTGAAGCCTTAACCGACTACTATAAGGCTCGTTTCCGCTCACCTTTCTGAACAAGAACGCCTCCTCATTGTACACGGGGTTGAGTCCGTTGGCCGGCACCATGCGTGTCCTGAACTCCTTGGGATGGTGTCAGTAGGCAGTCCGTACATGTCCTTCTAATTGAAGCCTTAACCGACTACTATAAGGCTCGTTTCCGCTCACCTTTCTGAACAAGAACGCCTCCTCATTGTACACGGGGTTGAGTCCGTTGGCCGGCACCATGCGTGTCCTGAACTCCTTGGGATGGTGTCAGTAGGCAGTCCGTACATGTCCTTCTAATTGAAGCCTTAACCGACTACTATAAGGCTCGTTTCCGCTCACCTTTCTGAACAAGAACGCCTCCTCATTGTACACGGGGTTGAGTCCGTTGGCCGGCACCATGCGTGTCCTGAACTCCTTGGGATGGTGTCAGTAGGCAGTCCGTACATGTCCTTCTAATTGAAGCCTTAACCGAATACTATAAGGCTCGTTTCCGCTCACCTTTCTGAACAAGAACGCCTCCTCATTGTACACGGGGTTGAGTCCGTTGGCCGGCACCATGCGTGTCCTGAACTCCTTGGGATGGTGTCAGTAGGCAGTCCGTACATGTCCTTCTAATTGAAGCCTTAACCGACTACTATAAGGCTCGTTTCCGCTCACCTTTCTGAACAAGAACGCCTCCTCATTGTACACGGGGTTGAGTCCGTTGGCCGGCACCATGCGTGTCCTGAACTCCTTGGGATGGTGTCAGTAGGCAGTCCGTACATGTCCTTCTAATTGAAGCCTTAACCGACTACTATAAGGCTCGTTTCCGCTCACCTTTCTGAACAAGAACGCCTCCTCATTGTACACGGGGTTGAGTCCGTTGGCCGGCACCATGCGTGTCCTGAACTCCTTGGGATGGTGTCAGTAGGCAGTCCGTACATGTCCTTCTAATTGAAGCCTTAACCGACTACTATAAGGCTCGTTTCCGCTCACCTTTCTGAACAAGAACGCCTCCTCATTGTACACGGGGTTGAGTCCGTTGGCCGGCACCATGCGTGTCCTGAACTCCTTGGGATGGTGTCAGTAGGCAGTCCGTACATGTCCTTCTAATTGAAGCCTTAACCGACTACTATAAGGCTCGTTTCCGCTCACCTTTCTGAACAAGAACGCCTCCTCATTGTACACGGGGTTGAGTCCGTTGGCCGGCACCATGCGTGTCCGGAACTCCTTGGGATGGTGTCGGTGGGCAGTCCGTACATGTCCTTCTAATTGAAGCCTTAACCGACTACTATAAGGCTCGTTTCCGCTCACCTTTCTGAACAAGAACGCCTCCTCATTGTACACGGGGTTGAGTCCGTTGGCCGGCACCATGCGTGTCCTGAACTCCTTGGGATGGTGTCAGTAGGCAGTCCGTACATGTCCTTCTAATTGAAGCCTTAACCGACTACTATAAGGCTCGTTTCCGCTCACCTTTCTGAACAAGAACGCCTCCTCATTGTACACGGGGTTGAGTCCGTTGGCCGGCACCATGCGTGTCCTGAACTCCTTGGGATGGTGTCAGTAGGCAGTCCGTACATGTCCTTCTAATTGAAGCCTTAACCGACTACTATAAGGCTCGTTTCCGCTCACCTTTCTGAACAAGAACGCCTCCTCATTGTACACGGGGTTGAGTCCGTTGGCCGGCACCATGCGTGTCCGGAACTCCTTGCGGATGGTGTCAGTAGGCAGTCCGTACATGTCCTTCTAATTGAAGCCTTAACCGACTACTATAAGGCTCGTTTCCGCTCACCTTTCTGAACAAGAACGCCTCCTCATTGTACACGGGGTTGAGTCCGTTGGCCGGCACCATGCGTGTCCGGAACTCCTTGGGATGGTGTCAGTAGGCAGTCCGTACATGTCCTTCTAATTGAAGCCTTAACCGACTACTATAAGGCTCGTTTCCGCTCACCTTTCTGAACAAGAACGCCTCCTCATTGTACACGGGGTTGAGTCCGTTGGCCGGCACCATGCGTGTCCTGAACTCCTTGGGATGGTGTCAGTAGGCAGTCCGTACATGTCCTTCTAATTGAAGCCTTAACCGACTACTATAAGGCTCGTTTCCGCTCACCTTTCTGAACAAGAACGCCTCCTCATTGTACACGGGGTTGAGTCCGTTGGCCGGCACCATGCGTGTCCGGAACTCCTTGCAGATGGTGTCAGTAGGCAGTCCGTACATGTCCTTCTAATTGAAGCCTTAACCGACTACTATAAGGCTCGTTTCCGCTCACCTTTCTGAACAAGAACGCCTCCTCATTGTACACGGGGTTGAGTCCGTTGGCCGGCACCATGCGTGTCCGGAACTCCTTGGGATGGTGTCGGTGGGCAGTCCGTACATGTCCTTCTAATTGAAGCCTTAACCGACTACTATAAGGCTCGTTTCCGCTCACCTTTCTGAACAAGAACGCCTCCTCATTGTACACGGGGTTGAGTCCGTTGGCCGGCACCATGCGTGTCCTGAACTCCTTGGGATGGTGTCAGTAGGCAGTCCGTACATGTCCTTCTAATTGAAGCCTTAACCGACTACTATAAGGCTCGTTTCCGCTCACCTTTCTGAACAAGAACGCCTCCTCATTGTACACGGGGTTGAGTCCGTTGGCCGGCACCATGCGTGTCCTGAACTCCTTGGGATGGTGTCAGTAGGCAGTCCGTACATGTCCTTCTAATTGAAGCCTTAACCGACTACTATAAGGCTCGTTTCCGCTCACCTTTCTGAACAAGAACGCCTCCTCATTGTACACGGGGTTGAGTCCGTTGGCCGGCACCATGCGTGTCCTGAACTCCTTGGGATGGTGGCAGTAGGCAGTCCGTACATGTCCTTCCAATTGAAGCCTTAACCGACTACTATAAGGCTCGTTTCCGCTCACCTTTCTGAACAAGAACGCCTCCTCATTGTACACGGGGTTGAGTCCGTTGGCCGGCACCATGCGTGTCCTGAACTCCTTGGGATGGTGTCAGTAGGCAGTCCGTACATGTCCTTCTAATTGAAGCCTTAACCGACTACTATAAGGCTCGTTTCCGCTCACCTTTCTGAACAAGAACGCCTCCTCATTGTACACGGGGTTGAGTCCGTTGGCCGGCACCATGCGTGTCCTGAACTCCTTGGGATGGTGTCAGTAGGCAGTCCGTACATGTCCTTCTAATTGAAGCCTTAACCGACTACTATAAGGCTCGTTTCCGCTCACCTTTCTGAACAAGAACGCCTCCTCATTGTACACGGGGTTGAGTCCGTTGGCCGGCACCATGCGTGTCCTGAACTCCTTGGGATGGTGTCAGTAGGCAGTCCGTACATGTCCTTCTAATTGAAGCCTTAACCGACTACTATAAGGCTCGTTTCCGCTCACCTTTCTGAACAAGAACGCCTCCTCATTGTACACGGGGTTGAGTCCGTTGGCCGGCACCATGCGTGTCCTGAACTCCTTGGGATGGTGTCAGTAGGCAGTCCGTACATGTCCTTCTAATTGAAGCCTTAACCGACTACTATAAGGCTCGTTTCCGCTCACCTTTCTGAACAAGAACGCCTCCTCATTGTACACGGGGTTGAGTCCGTTGGCCGGCACCATGCGTGTCCTGAACTCCTTGGGATGGTGTCAGTAGGCAGTCCGTACATGTCCTTCTAATTGAAGCCTTAACCGACTACTATAAGGCTCGTTTCCGCTCACCTTTCTGAACAAGAACGCCTCCTCATTGTACACGGGGTTGAGTCCGTTGGCCGGCACCATGCGTGTCCTGAACTCCTTGGGATGGTGTCAGTAGGCAGTCCGTACATGTCCTTCTAATTGAAGCCTTAACCGACTACTATAAGGCTCGTTTCCGCTCACCTTTCTGAACAAGAACGCCTCCTCATTGTACACGGGGTTGAGTCCGTTGGCCGGCACCATGCGTGTCCTGAACTCCTTGGGATGGTGTCAGTAGGCAGTCCGTACATGTCCTTCTAATTGAAGCCTTAACCGACTACTATAAGGCTCGTTTCCGCTCACCTTTCTGAACAAGAACGCCTCCTCATTGTACACGGGGTTGAGTCCGTTGGCCGGCACCATGCGTGTCCTGAACTCCTTGGGATGGTGTCAGTAGGCAGTCCGTACATGTCCTTCTAATTGAAGCCTTAACCGACTACTATAAGGCTCGTTTCCGCTCACCTTTCTGAACAAGAACGCCTCCTCATTGTACACGGGGTTGAGTCCGTTGGCCGGCACCATGCGTGTCCTGAACTCCTTGGGATGGTGTCAGTAGGCAGTCCGTACATGTCCTTCTAATTGAAGCCTTAACCGACTACTATAAGGCTCGTTTCCGCTCACCTTTCTGAACAAGAACGCCTCCTCATTGTACACGGGGTTGAGTCCGTTGGCCGGCACCATGCGTGTCCTGAACTCCTTGGGATGGTGTCAGTAGGCAGTCCGTACATGTCCTTCTAATTGAAGCCTTAACCGACTACTATAAGGCTCGTTTCCGCTCACCTTTCTGAACAAGAACGCCTCCTCATTGTACACGGGGTTGAGTCCGTTGGCCGGCACCATGCGTGTCCTGAACTCCTTGGGATGGTGTCAGTAGGCAGTCCGTACATGTCCTTCTAATTGAAGCCTTAACCGACTACTATAAGGCTCGTTTCCGCTCACCTTTCTGAACAAGAACGCCTCCTCATTGTACACGGGGTTGAGTCCGTTGGCCGGCACCATGCGTGTCCTGAACTCCTTGGGATGGTGTCAGTAGGCAGTCCGTACATGTCCTTCTAATTGAAGCCTTAACCGACTACTATAAGGCTCGTTTCCGCTCACCTTTCTGAACAAGAACGCCTCCTCATTGTACACGGGGTTGAGTCCGTTGGCCGGCACCATGCGTGTCCTGAACTCCTTGGGATGGTGTCAGTAGGCAGTCCGTACATGTCCTTCTAATTGAAGCCTTAACCGACTACTATAAGGCTCGTTTCCGCTCACCTTTCTGAACAAGAACGCCTCCTCATTGTACACGGGGTTGAGTCCGTTGGCCGGCACCATGCGTGTCCTGAACTCCTTGGGATGGTGTCAGTAGGCAGTCCGTACATGTCCTTCTAATTGAAGCCTTAACCGACTACTATAAGGCTCGTTTCCGCTCACCTTTCTGAACAAGAACGCCTCCTCATTGTACACGGGGTTGAGTCCGTTGGCCGGCACCATGCGTGTCCTGAACTCCTTGGGATGGTGTCAGTAGGCAGTCCGTACATGTCCTTCTAATTGAAGCTGTTTAGGATTTAGTAACCAGGCTTTTGTCGGGAGCTTAGAGTAATCCATCACTGAAGGCTCCTTCAATGCCAAGCGAATCTCGCCCTTTAAGAATAGCTCCGTCCCGAACACTCGCGGACCAGGAGGCAAATGGCTATCGTCGCGCGCGCATCCCTTACCGCCGCAGAGACTCACCACGGTGCTTTCGTGGCTACTTTCACTACTATCTAGTCTATCTACGTGCTTTACGTTACCCTGTGCTGAACCCAGATCTGCAGGCTACTAAGACCTAGGCATAGCAGAAGGAGAACGGAGCTGGGCTTTCATCCTAACACGAGCAGCTGCCATTGAGGTTCACAAGGTGAGTGGGTTGCTCATTTCTATCGGTAATAGCCTTGGTTACTCTCTCCGGGGAATTCATGCGTTCCAACCCCCCTTTCGCTGTGCTATCGAAGAATACTTAACATATTTGTGGTCCTTCGAACCGGATATATTAATTCGAACAAAATTTTGTATACCTATGGATTACAGTGCAAACTATACGAATAGCATTCTTTATTAGCATACTATTACATTATTGATAAAAATATTTGATGTACTATAAGTATTTCAAGGCAATTTGTTCAAATACTAAAAAAAAGGACGTAACCGCCGTGATATTCGTATGAACTTACGACCTTTTATCCGAGCAGAAACTTGTTTACGAGTTAAAGTGGTTTCTTTCGCTGTCTTAAATCATAATTTTTAATTGTATGTTCTAGTTACACGTTTAACGGTGTAACATTTGCTGTTTTGTTAGTAAATTTCACAAAAAATATACTATATATTGTGCGGGTCACAGGGTAGATATTCGCTGTTTCAAATTCCTTAGCGCGCACACGACGTGTTGCATAATTTGGTTGGTTGCATATTGAAGTTACCTAGTTTATCATGATTGAGTTATAAGTAACTTTTATGTTTGTACATTACGTTCGTGTAAATTGTAGAATTAGAGAAGTTTGTTAAAATTTGTATGTAAGTACGGGAACTTTTTTCTGTAGTTAGTTTGAAAGATAGTGCAGTACGATTTTTGACCGTACCTTTAATATACAAGGTCTAAAATTCTTTCTCGCCTGTTGTCGAGTTATACTTGTAGTAAGATAAGTACCTAATTGTGTTGATCACTTTTGTTTAACTTGCGCGCGCTTTAATAAATTACACTATGAACGAAATGGAAAAATGCCGCCGTACTATCGCTCTTAAGCGTTTAAATGACGCTTATATTTGTGCAAAAAGATGTACAACGAACCCGGAAATGCAACCGCGCTTTAAGGTGCATTTAACGAGATTGGAAAGTTTAGAAGTGTTATTTGACGACAATCATACGAAAATAGTAGCTTCTTTAAAGGATCCTCAGGAGATCGCGGATAATGAGGAGATACGACAGGGGTTTGACGAGACCGTAATAGACATTCTGTCCATCAAATCGCAATTGTTTCCCGAGGCAACACCTCAAGTGCCTCGTGTCGCTTCGCCCGTACCCGCAGGTAGCTCGAGCAGCAATACGGGTCATATTCGCATGCCGCCCATACATATACCTACTTTCGAGGGTGGCTATAAAACGTGGATTACTTTCTATGATCTGTACCGAACCTTGGTACATGACAAACACGAGATCTCTAAAATTGAAAAGTTTCAATATTTAGTCTCGTCATTGAAGGGACCGTTAAACCTAATAAAAGCATTTCCTATATCGTCCGACAATTACGACATGGCGTATGAAACTTTGGTGAAGCGCTATCAGAATAAACGCCAGCTAGCCTTTTTAGCGTGGCAGTCTATTATAACTGTTAAGTTACAGAATAACACAGCGCAAGCCTTTCGGTTTCTTTTGGACACATTCCAAGAAAACTTAGCAATTTTGAAGTCATTAAACCTGCCCATCGATAAATGGGACTTTATAATTTTCTATACGCTCTTATCGAAATTAGAACCAACCATTCGTAAAGAGTTTGAGATGACCGTCACGTCGGAGGACATCCCGACCTATCAATCTTTGGAGACCTTTGTGGAGAACTACTGCAAGGCAGTGGAGCATGCCGGAGCGAGTACATGTTCAGCTCATAACGGAAACATGCGGCCAGCCGTCGTGAACACCATGCGATCCGACCACGTCACGACACCGCCACGACGCTTTAGGCAAACGACTTTGGTGGGTAACCAGTCTACTTCTTCGGCACTGCCTCCGCCTCCGCCTTGTCAATTCTGCTCCAAAAAGCATTTTCTCGCACATTGTCCGGACTTCCAAAACTTAACGGTTGCGCGTCGATCACAAGTAGTTGGTGATAAACAGCTTTGTTTCAATTGTTTGCGCATAGGTCATGTAGTGTCAAACTGTCCTTCACAAGGTTCGTGTCGAACTTGTGGTCGCCGTCATCACTCATTACTACACTTTCAAGACACAGTAGATCGCAAACCAAGTTCATCCAATCCCAACGCCACCTCTAATGCCTTAGGTGTGCAGGGGCTGTCTACAAATACGTCGTCAAATAAAACTGTCCTACTGTCAACGGCTCAAGTAGATATATTGGATAGATGGCGCTCCTTTCACGCCGTGCGCTTGTTGATTGACTCTGGCAGTCAAGCCAATTATATTTCCCAAGGCCTAGCAAATCGCCTAGGTTTACCTGTCTCGAGTAACGCGCCGTCGGTTTTTGGCCTAGGTAACGCTTCCACATCTGTATTGGGTACCGTCCAATGCACTATCCGTCCCGAGAACCATCAGGGCAACGAAATATCTTTCGAGGCAATTGTAATACCCCGCATTTGTCATGACATGCCGTCAGTCACGGTAGAAACTAGCTTTTTAAAGAATTTAGGGTTCATTAGACTCGCGGACCCATCTTTTCATATTCCGGGACCAATTGACCTCCTTCTTGGTTCCGAACTTTGGAATGAGATATTCCTTCAGGGTATGATTCCGGGTGGGAATGACTCCCCTGTTGGTTTAAATACTATATTTGGCTGGGTCTTTTTGGGGCGCTCTCGCTGCCTTGAGAGTATACCATCTTTATATTCCAACCTTTCGTCAGTCCAAACGCTTCACGCGTCACATAGCGACTTGGAAAACGATTTAAAACGGTTGTGGGAGATTGAGGATGTGCATCACCCCGAAGAAATGCTGTCGCCCGAAGATGCGGTTTGTGAACAGAATTTTCTTTCTACCCACAAGCGTGAGGGCTCCGGAAAATTCGTTGTTGAGCTGCCGTTCAAATCTGTTGAGCCGACTTTCCGTAACATGCGGTCCATCGCTGTGCGCCGCTTTAACAAATTGGAAATGCGTCTATCAAATGATGCCGCACTAAGAAAGTCGTACAATGAGTTTATGCAGGACTATCTGGACATTGGTCACATGTCAGAGGTGCCTCCCTCTGACCAAAATACCTCTCGTGCATATTACATCCCACATCACTGCGTGCTGTCACCATCAAGCGTAACCACTAAGTTACGCGTCGTGTTCGATGCTTCCGCTCGTGACGGCGAGGGTCTGTCACTAAACGACACACTGCTGACGGGACCGAAGCTTCAAAAGGACATTTCCCACATACTTTTGCGATTTCGTTTACACGAAGTAGTGTTTACTGCAGATATTCGTCAGATGTACAGGAACATTGTGATGTCAGAGAAACATCGTGACTTTCAGCGCATCGTGTGGCGTTTCCATCCTGATGAGGAACTCCGGGACTACTTTTTAAATACTGTCACATACGGGGTCTCATCTTCTCCCTTCCTGGCCTTGCGGACGATTGAACAGCTAGCTGTGTCGGAGAGCCAAGCTTTCCCGCTGGGGGCGGAGGTACTATCTAGAGACACGTACGTGGACGATATTCCCACAGGTGCGTCTTCTGTTAGTGAGGCTCTTGAGCTGCAAAAGCAATTAATCGCGTTATTAGCCCGAGGAGGCTTTGAGCTCCGCAAGTGGGCAAGCAATCGTCCGGAACTGTTAAGCCAGATCCCACTTGAGCATTGTGTGACTCAAGCAACGTCGTTCGATGCAGACTATAATTCTGTTGTGAAAGTACTTGGTCTAAACTGGGACTCAGCGTCTGATCAGTTTAAGTACAATGTTAATGTGTCTCAAAATCAATGCACGAAGCGGCAGATACTGTCAGAGCTGGCTCGTGTATTTGATCCGTTAGGGCTACTCTGTCCTGTAATTTTTTTGGCAAAATCGTTGATTCAGCGTCTTTGGCTGTTAGGCTTAGATTGGGACCAGAAGCCTCCCGAAGATATAGTAGAATTCTGGTGTCAATTTTCTTCCCAATTGAGTGCTCTATCACATTTTGCTGTCCCACGGAAGATAACGCACTCGCGTGCAGTTGCCTATCAATTGCACGGCTTTGCCGACGCTTCTCTGTCAGGCTATGCCAGTGTCGTCTACTTGCAAGCAGAACTAGATGATGGGACCTTTTCTACCCATCTGGTGTGCGGGAAATCTCGTGTTTCCCCTACCAAACGGATCAGTCTTCCACGTCTGGAATTGTGCGCTGCCGTCCTTCTGGCAGATTTAGTGCACTCGATACTTCCTCATCTATTGTCTTTGATCATAATCAAGAATATCTTTGCTTGGTCCGATTCGACTATAACTCTTTCTTGGATCGCATCTCACCCATCCAAATGGAAAATTTTCGTTGGCAATCGAGTCGCTAAGATTCAACGAAAATTGCCCTCAGCACAATGGAACTACATAAGCACCCATGATAACCCGGCTGATGCAGCCTCGAGAGGCATGCTTCCAAAGGCAATGCTGGAACATTCACTTTGGTGGAATGGTCCGAGTTTTCTGTCCCTCTCGTCTGATCATTGGCCTCGGTTAAAAACTCTTCCCCCATCAATCGACGTAACTACAGAATTACGTCAAGAAGAGAAGAAGTCAGCCCTCGTTGTCACCAACGAGACTGACTCGATACAGCAGCTTTTACTCCGGTTCTCTTCCTTGAAGAAAATCCTGCGAGTAACTGCGACTGTGCTTAGGTTCCTGAGTCTTTTGCAGAAGCAAAGAACATATTCTGGTCCAATATGTGAACAAGAGCTGAATCAAGCGCTTCAAACTCTCGTCAAGTCTTGTCAGCAAGATTGTTTTGTTAATGAGATCAATAATCTCAAAGATAACAAGCCTTTGCCAAAGCCTATGAAAAAATTAAGTCCTTTCCTCTCACAGGACAACGTGTTGCGTGTCGGAGGGAGACTTCGACACTCAGATTTGGAGTTCGATGCAAAGCATCCCGCTATTTTGCCTTCAAATCATCGACTTTCGTCGTTAATTATTGATGATGTGCATGCAAAGTCGTTGCATGGTGGTGCACAAATGGTGCATTTCCTACTGTCTCAAAACTTTTGGGTACTTTCTGCTCGGCGTGCTATTGCCAAACGTCTTTCTCGTTGTATCCCGTGCTTTCGGGCTAAACCAACGACATCTCAACCCATCATGGGGGACCTTCCCCGCGTCAGGGTTACTGCTGTCAAAGCCTTTCAACGTGTGGGCTGTGACTACGCTGGTCCTTTTCATGTCATCCTTGGTCGCCGTCGCCGAGGAGCGCGCTCTGACAAGGTATATCTTTGTCTGTTTGTCTGTCTGTCGAGCAAGGCCCTGCATCTGGAGATTGCCAATGATCTTTCGGCTGAATCTTTTATCGCTGCCTTACGTCGCTTCGTTGCTCGCCGGGGCCGGTGCTCCCTGATAATGAGCGATTGTGGGACCAACTTTGTCGGTGCAAGAAATCAGCTAGCGGGGCTGATGAAGGCTGCCGCTACATCACAGACCATTGAATTTTTGACGGTTCCGCCCTCTTCCCCCCACTTTGGTGGAGTCTGGGAGGCCGGGGTACGCTCAGTTAAGGGACACCTTGCCAAGGTAGTGGGAAGTCATCTGCTAACGTTAGAAGAGTTCCATACCGTCCTCGTGCAGATAGAGGCAGTACTGAACTCACGTCCTTTGTGTGCAGTCAGTAATGATCCAAATGATTTTTCTGTCCTGACGCCAGGCCATTTTTTAACGCTTTCTCCTTTAACGTCTGTCCCGGACGATAATAATGAGACCACAAAGATTTCATTACTGAATCGTTGGCAATTGTTACAGCGCTTACATGCTGATTTTTGGAAGCGTTGGCACCGTGACTATTTACATACTTTAAATCAGAGAAACAAATGGACAGACAATTCTCGGGCGGTGAGAGTTGGTGATTTAGTCATCATTAAGGACGACAACCTTCGACCGTTGTTGTGGTCGGTGGCACGCGTCGTCAACGTGCATCCAGGTCAGGATGGGATAGTACGGGTGGTAACAGTTCGTACCGCAGATGCTGAATCGCGTAATAGAGAATTTAAACGACCCGTCGTCAAGCTCTGCGTACTTCCTATTAGCAATAACTAATACTTCAAAAACACACTGTCTTTATACGTTTACGCTACTTTAGTTTGTTCTTTTGCCACTAGGGTTCATTTTACAGCTTTTAAATTCTGTCTCGTTGTTTTACTTATTACTGCTATTAATTTAATTCATATGCATGTTATCTATAATGAAACTCTTGTAACAAGAATACTATTCGGCCGTCTGTCACTGTGCCACTTTAGGCGATTCTTTTTTTTAATTCCTATCATTTCTGGAAATTGAGATTTCGCAGCAGGGGGGAGTATGTTTAGGATTTAGTAACCAGGCTTTTGTCGGGAGCTTAGAGTAATCCATCACTGAAGGCTCCTTCAATGCCAAGCGAATCTCGCCCTTTAAGAATAGCTCCGTCCCGAACACTCGCGGACCAGGAGGCAAATGGCTATCGTCGCGCGCGCATCCCTTACCGCCGCAGAGACTCACCACGGTGCTTTCGTGGCTACTTTCACTACTATCTAGTCTATCTACGTGCTTTACGTTACCCTGTGCTGAACCCAGATCTGCAGGCTACTAAGACCTAGGCATAGCAGAAGGAGAACGGAGCTGGGCTTTCATCCTAACACGAGCAGCTGCCATTGAGGTTCACAAGGTGAGTGGGTTGCTCATTTCTATCGGTAATAGCCTTGGTTACTCTCTCCGGGGAATTCATGCGTTCCAACCCCCCTTTCGCTGTGCTATCGAAGAATACTTAACAGAAGCCTTAACCGACTACTATAAGGCTCGTTTCCGCTCACCTTTCTGAACAAGAACGCCTCCTCATTGTACACGGGGTTGAGTCCGTTGGCCGGCACCATGCGTGTCCTGAACTCCTTGGGATGGTGTCAGTAGGCAGTCCGTACATGTCCTTCTAATTGAAGCCTTAACCGACTACTATAAGGCTCGTTTCCGCTCACCTTTCTGAACAAGAACGCCTCCTCATTGTACACGGGGTTGAGTCCGTTGGCCGGCACCATGCGTGTCCTGAACTCCTTGGGATGGTGTCAGTAGGCAGTCCGTACATGTCCTTCTAATTGAAGCCTTAACCGACTACTATAAGGCTCGTTTCCGCTCACCTTTCTGAACAAGAACGCCTCCTCATTGTACACGGGGTTGAGTCCGTTGGCCGGCACCATGCGTGTCCTGAACTCCTTGGGATGGTGTCAGTAGGCAGTCCGTACATGTCCTTCTAATTGAAGCCTTAACCGACTACTATAAGGCTCGTTTCCGCTCACCTTTCTGAACAAGAACGCCTCCTCATTGTACACGGGGTTGAGTCCGTTGGCCGGCACCATGCGTGTCCTGAACTCCTTGGGATGGTGTCAGTAGGCAGTCCGTACATGTCCTTCTAATTGAAGCCTTAACCGACTACTATAAGGCTCGTTTCCGCTCACCTTTCTGAACAAGAACGCCTCCTCATTGTACACGGGGTTGAGTCCGTTGGCCGGCACCATGCGTGTCCTGAACTCCTTGGGATGGTGTCAGTAGGCAGTCCGTACATGTCCTTCTAATTGAAGCCTTAACCGACTACTATAAGGCTCGTTTCCGCTCACCTTTCTGAACAAGAACGCCTCCTCATTGTACACGGGGTTGAGTCCGTTGGCCGGCACCATGCGTGTCCGGAACTCCTTGCGGATGGTGTCGGTGGGCAGTCCGTACATGTCCACTTCCACGTACGTTCCGATCTTCTTGTCGGACAAGAACTGACCCGCTATCACCTGGGAAGAAGATACAGTTTTGTAACGAAACGTTAATGTTTTTGACTTAGACCATTCAATATGAACATCTCAGTTCTGCAATGGAATTCAACTGCATACCCATGCAACGAAATAAAGTAGATAAGCAGACCTTTTTAATGACCTAACTCTTGACTCTGTTCGTGCGTTCGGTCCTTTGTTTGACAGAATTAACTCTTACAGTTTCGGATTTTTTATAACTGAAGGCCAATGTTCGGCAAGTACTTACTTGCACGGAACACTGTGCAGCGATCACGCCATCTACCGGCGCGTCGGCGAACGGGTCGAAACTGCGATCAGCGCGCCGCATGAAATCCGGTTTGAGCAGGTACCCACAATTGCCATTGTACTCAAACTTGCCCTGGTTGAGTTGCATGGGTAGGTCGGAGGTCTGGAAGTTGAGGGAGACCATCTGGCAGCCCGCGTTCCAGAACACCTGGGGAGGATTTAGAGTTTAGGAATTGCGTGCGCTGATTCCTAAATGTTCGTTGAACGTGGTTGTGCTAAAATGCCTTAAAAATTCGCTGTTGTCAACTAGAATCCCCAAGCCTGATCCCCCAGGGGAAAACGGTTAGGTGAACTGCGACCCTTAAGCGCGCGAGCCGAGCGTGACGCGGTAGCGTCCGGTGAAGCGCCATAACCGAACATTACCATTTTTCCTGGTTGAATATAAAATAATTGCCGCTAGGTTCCCCTGGGTGATCGGGGGCAGGTGATTAACGTGAAAAATTCTATGTAACTTTTTTTTTACTTTGACTTTGACAAACAATTCTCTGAATGAAATTTTTTGCAGAATTTTCATTTTATCGATTTTTTTCTCTTTAAACCGTTCACTTTTTAGGTACAGTTAAAAGGTAGAACCCATTTGGTTAGGTTTTATAACAATCTTCAAAAGTTTACCGTTTCTGAAAATAACATCAGTCACCTTCATGCCTTCATATTCAAACGCTTATGGAATAGTTATTTACGATACAAGTGCCGAAAATAGGAAATTTGCAACGAGTGGTGATAAATTAAAACACGTCCGAAGGGAGTGAGTGTAATTATTGTTTGTAATTAGTATAAACTAAAGTAAAAACGATTCAGTAGCTGTTTTTTTATGTTTTTTTCAACATTTTGGTCGCAAAATAATGGTAAATAGGTATTATAAAGTCAGAGGCGTCTCTAGCCTATGTCGCGCCCGGGTGCAATCATTACCGTAGCGCCCTCTAGCACCCCCCCCCTAGTGCGCGCTAGCGCCCGAGTCGAGGCGCTCTGTGAGTGACGCTCGGCGCCCCCTAGGACCGTGCGCCCGGGTGCAACGCACCCCCTGCACTATAGGTAAAGCTGCCCCTGTATAAAGTCCGTACCTGGGGCATGTAATTGGATGAGTCAGCCCGGGTGCCTTTAGGATAGATCCTCGACATCTGTCTCTTGTTGTAGTTGACGAAGTCGATGGCCTGCGTCTTGAGGTAGTTCATGCCGGTCGTCTCAGCGAACGACGACATGTTGTGGTAGATGTTCTTTTCTGTCAACAGGTTAAGCCGTAAATATCATATTCATGACGCGCCCCGTCGGCGCGTGCGTCACGCGCTGCACGGCGTTCGCAACGGGCGCGGGCAGTGATTCAAGCGACACCACCGCGAAAACACTCATGCTGAAGAAGAACTCCCGAGGAGTTCGAAACATGTCGCCCGATGTCACATTGAATACGTGAGTTGAACCGTGTAATTTTTAGTATTATTTCAACATGTCTCACGAAAGTTTACATTCGAAAACATAATATTATTATTGCGAAAGTGCGTTTGTCTGTCTGTTGCGTCTTCACGCCTAAGCCCCTGAACCGATTTACATGGAATTTTGGTATTGAGATAGTTTACAGCCCGGATTAAAATATAGGATAGTTTTTATCCCGGGTCCACGTAGACGAAGTCGCGAGTGGAAGCTAGTAAAAATATATAACTTGATTGATGCAAGTCAAACTTAGAAGTCGGGTCCAACTGTGGTTTATCTAGCTTAAGCTTATCGTTCTATCTGTGCATGGTTAAGAATAAGTACTACCACATTTTATTTATCAGTCGCCATTTGTACTAGATAAAAATCAGTGTTGCTTGTAAATTACATTACTGGACAACGATCTACTCACTGTCGGCCTCCTCGAAGCCCTGGAACTTGATGGGCTGCGCGTAGTTGACCATGGAGGACAGCCAGGGGTGCACGTTGGTGGTGGAGCCGGTGTACGCCACGGCCGCTTCCAACACGAGTATACTTACTGTCGGCCTCCTCGAAGCCCTGGAACTTGATGGGCTGCGCGTAGTTGACCATGGAGGACAGCCAGGGGTGCACGTTGGTGGTGGAGCCGGTGTACGCCACGGCCGCTTCCAACACGAGTATACTTACTGTCGGCCTCCTCGAAGCCCTGGAACTTGATGGGCTGCCGTAGTTGACCATGGAGGACAGCCAGGGGTGCACGTTGGTGGTGGAGCCGGTGTACGCCACGGCCGCTTCCAACACGAGTATACTCACTGTCGGCCTCCTCGAAGCCCTGGAACTTGATGGGCTGCGCGTAGTTGACCATGGAGGACAGCCAGGGGTGCACGTTGGTGGTGGAGCCGGTGTACGCCACGGCCGCTTCCAACACGAGTATACTCACTGTCGGCCTCCTCGAAGCCCTGGAACTTGATGGGCTGCGCGTAGTTGACCATGGAGGACAGCTAGGGGTGCACGTTGGTGGTGGAGCCGGTGTACGCCACGGCCGCTTCCAACACGAGTATACTTACTGTCGGCCTCCTCGAAGCCCTGGAACTTGATGGGCTGCGCGTAGTTGACCATGGAGGACAGCCAGGGGTGCACGTTGGTGGTGGAGCCGGTGTACGCCACGGCCGCTTCCAACACGAGTATACTTACTGTCGGCCTCCTCGAAGCCCTGGAACTTGATGGGCTGCGCGTAGTTGACCATGGAGGACAGCCAGGGGTGCACGTTGGTGGTGGAGCCGGTGTACGCCACGGCCGCTTCCAACACGAGTATACTTACTGTCGGCCTCCTCGAAGCCCTGGAACTTGATGGGCTGCGCGTAGTTGACCATGGAGGACAGCCAGGGGTGCACGTTGGTGGTGGAGCCGGTGTACGCCACGGCCGCTTCCAACACGAGTATACTTACTGTCGGCCTCCTCGAAGCCCTGGAACTTGATGGGCTGCGCGTAGTTGACCATGGAGGACAGCCAGGGGTGCACGTTGGTGGTGGAGCCGGTGTACGCCACGGCCGCTTCCAACACGAGTATACTTACTGTCGGCCTCCTCGAAGCCCTGGAACTTGATGGGCTGCGCGTAGTTGACCATGGAGGACAGCCAGGGGTGCACGTTGGTGGTGGAGCCGGTGTACGCCACGGGCGGCGGCGCGTCGTCGCCGGCCGTTGCCGCCTCCGCCACGATCTCCTCCGGCTATTTACAGAATTCATTCTCATTACCACGTCAAATCCCAGCGTAACTTACATCCAAGGAAATGTCTTTTTATCAAGAATCATATCACTGAAACTCGATCACATTATATCACTCTCGCAAACGTCTAAGGCACAAGCTCAGCCTAGTTTGGTGACTAATGGATATATTATGTTTTGAATGCCTGTTTCTGTTAAATTAACTATTTGTATTTGTAAAGCTGATGTGTAGATCCAAAGTCAACCAGCGTACCTAAGCCTAACTACCGAGAACTATATGAAATAGGGTTTCTCAGAGGGCAGCACTCTGCAGTCTAGATGCCTTTTCGAGAACAGCTTACAACTTCCACCAATTACATTCATGATCAATAAACATCAAAGACCTCTCAAGGCATCCCATCTGATATCATAATGTCTTCTCAGAAACCCTCATTGTGTGTAGTTGACACCCGATGTACATGAGTAGCAGTGGTGTGGCGTCATGCCATAGGCATAACCCAAACTACCGTGAACTACTTATGTTCAGTAAGATTTCGCTCGACCGACGATCGAAGTTCCACCTTGGGATTCACCAGAGGCGTCTCTAGCCCATGTAGCGCCCGTGTGCAAACATTACTCTAGCGCCCCCTAGTAAGCGCGCGGTCAAAATGGACTGGTAGCGGGCGGCGCTCGGCGCCCCCTAGGACCGCCGCGCCAGTGTGCAACGCACACCCTGCACCATAGGTCAAGACGCCTCTGGGATTCACAATAGTATAGACAGGTAAGCAAGTAAAGTGAACTGTATTGCGGTGTTACCTTCTTATCCAACACAGCGACCGCCGAAGCGTCTTCCTTCACTTCGTCCTCGATGACGAATTGTCCCTGGCGAAATAGTTCCAACTCCTGGCGTTCCACTTCTTGCTTCAGCCGTTTGTTCTTGATCATGATCTTGCGTTTTAACGCCGAGGGCGGTGGTAATGGCTGACCTGGCTCCAGCTGTAAAATAATGTGTCCCAAGTGAGCATAAACGGTCCTGTCATTTTATTTCCACATGTATGGAAATAGCTGTTTTTTATTTATTTTTTGAAAAATTCTTAATACTATAATAGACGTCAATCCGAATAAGCTCCACTTTTCCCGCGGATTGGAAGGTCAGATGGAAAGCTTGGGATAGGCATCTCCAAAACAAACCCCAGGCTCCTTTAGGGCACAACCGGTGCTAGGAAGATGACGACTTTAATAGAAGCTAAAAACTCACCGGATGCTCAGGCAGTGGTTCTTTCAGTAGCAAATCCCCCAGGATCTCATCACAGTACTTCGCCAGCTTGTACTGCTGGGCTTTGCAGCAGTGGTTTTCGAACGACAGTATGATGGGGTAGTCCGACGTGACGAAAGCCGTGTCCCTAAGCGCGTAGATCACGTCCTTGAAGAGAATGTCCGTGCACATAGCCATCCCGTGGGTGATGATTGGCTCCTCGTCTTCACCTTTGCCGTCCCAGCAGTCAAGTTCTACGCAGCTGGAAAGATGAAAGAAAGTCGATAATAAGCAATCATCATCATATCAGCCGAAGGACGTTCACTGCTGGCATAGGCCTCCCCCAAAGAGTGACACAACCTATCCTGCGCAACACAACTCTGACGGAGATGATGTTTGTAGGTGCAAATAATTTATGTAAAGTAAACGTCCGAGTCAACGCTGTACTAGAGTATGGCATGGGTACTCTATGTCAAAGTGTCATGGCTTAAATTCGAATGAAGAAAAATCCTCCTAGTTCGATTAAACCCTTGCTTAAGCTGACATAAAGTGCCCATGCCATATACTAATACAGCAGCGTCAAGCACCTGGACGTTACACGTAAGAAATATTTGAATTTTCGCTCAAACAGCAACCGAATGTCGTGAGTTTCGTTTCGGCATACTTTATGAACAGTAGAGCGACATAGGATATTTCATACTAAAAAAACGTTTTCAAGGGAGACCCAGTACTGTTCTGCTGTATACATCATCAAACTCAAAAGAACAAACACAAGAAGAATGCCTTCTTCCTCAAGAGCTACAGCTACAGCGTTATATTAGAGAAACTTCTCTGAAAAACTTTTCCTTATCCTTACCAAAATGCCTAAGTTCATGTGTCTTCTGGAAGCGATGTAACGGCGGATCGAGGTTAAATGCTTATTTCCTGGAGAAACCCAAGGTTTCTGTAGAAACATTTGCCTTACCTTTTTCTTCAAGACAATTCTTCAAAGCAATTAAAGATGTATAAGATTACCCACCGCCTCTAGTCAAGAACGCGACGGGTAAACTTCTCTAAAGTACTCACCGGCATCCCGCCAGCAGAACCTGCCGATACATCTCCACCGAGCTCTTGCCGCCGAACTGCCGGCCCGACAGGTATGTGTTGTGGGACGAGTTGATGTAGTAGTGGGCTAACGGCTGGTCCATTTCCATGTAGTTGTCCAGTCGGTCCAGGAAGACGGGGGCGTTCTCGTCCGACATGAGGTAGCGGATGAGGCCGTCTTTGGTGAGGCACTCTGGAGAGATGGAATCAGTGTTTAATCTAGCAGTTGTATTGCGAGTGTGTAGGATGGTACCGACATGTGTGTGGGAGGGTCGCGTTTATTGCATGTTCATGACAAAATATCCGCTTCCGCGGAACCTACGCCAACTTTTTGCGCATAAGAAGTAATATATAGGGGAAAAGAGAGTATGAACGACAATTGACCAGCCAGCGTCAGACCAGCGCTGGCTGCAAAGCTAGCAACATGCTGAGGTCCATTTAGTGGCAAAGAAAAATGTGCTTTTATGTTATTTCTTTTACGTATTATCTGTGTTGTGTTTGCCACGAATAAATGTTTTGATTTGATTTAATTTGAATTGAATGCACGAAGCCTTACAACGTGTAGGAATATATTTAAGGGAGAGTACTCACTGTCAGTCTTCGCAACCTCATCCTGTTCGTAAGTGTTGATGATCTCTATTGCTCTCTTGTCCTCGTACAGCGGGTAGAGGATCTCGTTAAGCCGAGGGTCACGCTGCTTCTCGTTAAGGAAGTTCACGAACTGCTCCAGGTTGATGCGGTCGGATTTGCCCTGGGTGCTGAAAGAGTTTGTGAACGTCTCACAAGTAACTGTTTGAATCAGCAGTACGTATATGTACCTACTCATGACAATTGAGAAAGCGTATCGAAACTTTTGGTTGATTTTTCTCCCGCCACTAAACAATAGATGAACAATCGAACCACACACTTTTTGATCTAATAATTCCCAATTTAAATACTTTGAATTGGGTCTAGGTCTGTGCGCTTTGACTTATACGTGGTTCACGAATAAATGCTTCATGTTTTACATTTGGTTCAGATTCAAAGCTAACAGATTGAAGCACAAGGACGTACAACCAGATACCAATTTGTCATTGGCTTCTATCTGGACGGACTGGATGCTCAGCGTACATGAAAAGATCAAAAGGCGATTCTCGATTAAGTAAAATAAAACTTACATAGATCTAAACAGCTCTTCTATATCATTCCTCGGACAGATCTTATGGTACAGCGCGTAGAACTTATCAAACGTGAAGGCCTCCCTCTCCATCGCCTCGTTCTTTCCAGCAGGCAGACCCAGATCAGACAGGCACTGGTAGACCAGCTTCTCAGTCTTCCCCGACGCGAAGGTTCGGGCTACCACCTTCACAGGGACCTTCCCTCGAGGGTCCGTGAGGAAACAGAGGCGCATCCAACTAGAATGAGGTAGCGGGATTAGAAATTGTTCGTTGATAGTGAGATCGTTGGGTGTTCCTAGCAGACCACAAATACGATATTTTTATATGTATGACATGCATATATGTTAATCTTGCCGTCTACACGAAGCGCCTAAAGTTTACAAGCGACTTCAAAAGGACGAGAAGGAATATCTTTCTCAGATTTGACCGTTCATGGCTATATGCCGAGTTTAAACAACAATTTTGTACCTACCTGATAAAGAATACTTCAAAAGGGTTTCTATAAAGATTTTGTCCTGGTCGATTCGTTAGGTTGGCATGGCATCCATTTTTAATTAGGTTCTTTGCACAAATGGCCTGCCATGACAAATATGTTTCTCATGTGAATCAAAACTAGATTAATTTCACATTTACACTAATTCTTCGTGTCGTAAACGATTTTCAACAGACTTCAAAAAGGAAGCCTCTCCATTCAACTATATTTTGTAAATCTCAGTATTCCTCGGCTTTTGTATCAGAAATTTAGAAAATATAATCCTTCTAAGTTACTTTAGTATTCTAGACAAAAGACAGACAAGTTAATTATCTCCTACACCGGCAGGGTCATGGCTAAGTAGGCGATGCCCGAGGGGTTAGGTGTTCTTTGACGTGAAACGCGGGGGCGAGATCTCCGGGATTCTACGGGTATTATATGCCTTTTGGTCCTGGGGCACTTAAGACCTGTATCAATCTATCCAATGAAAAGTACACTAGATGCCTTGTCAAGGATTTGCTTTGACTAATCTATGTAAGAAACAGGATATTTCCTTCAAAAACGTGGTGGGCTCCTCGAAAGTTGAAGATAACATTAAAACTGAATTCGTTATATAATTTTTACAACTTAACACATTTATTATTATATAACATTTTTATTGTAACTTTATAAACATTTATGATGTCATAATAATTGCGTCAGCCTAAAATCAAAGTAAATGACATCCCAAAAAATCCGATAATTTAATATTATTTTATATTATGTCAATTGCCCTTTATTTACAATTTAAAATATTGAATTAATATTGTTACACGTAATCATGGACAGAAATTAAGAGGATTTCATGCCCAACTTATCTTTGAAATTAATACAACAACCCCGCCTAATACGAAAGTGAAAATATGAAAACAAGCTATCATCCAAACAGTTTTCATTTAAGACAACGATCCGCTGAAATTGCTCGGGAAATCCGCGCCACGATATTTTGTTTTAAAAATATTGTGGTCTTTAATGAATGTGGGGTTATTAAAGAACAAGGATAAAGAAAACACTTTGTGTGATTATTGTGTACACTAGTTTGTGATTTTTTTGTTTCACTAGGCTTTTTAAGCACTAAATATATGCCTTGGCGCTTAAACTTACCTTATAAAAACACAATTAGTATACAAGTTGTATAACGATTTTTAAATGTTAAAGAATTGTAAACACCATGCAAATACGTGCAGATAATCATACATTTCATTACAATAATAAACAGTTACAAAACAAAATATAATGTTAAACTAACGTGTATTAAAAATTCAGAACTGCCAGAAAAGCGTTAATCACTAAACATATATTCTGTTGTTCTATTGTGTATTTAGTAATAGCTCATATTAGTGATAAGAATTATGAAAGGGTTATATACGCCTTCCTAATTTATTATCTCTTTCTTCAGAGACGTAGCAATACGCCCGGAGCGAGCGGGAAATTGAACATCTATGATAATATTAAGGTTCCGGTTCTCTCGTCAGACACTAAATTAGGAAAGTGATTTTAAATTAACACCTAGAATAAACTTTTTCAGGTCCTCATTCACAACTTTTAATCCACATTGTTTGCGTCCAACAAACGGTTAAACTCAAACTCAAAAGCGTCATGTCGCAACGCAAACTGAAACTCCCCGTAACTCAAACCAGAACTAAATTGGGAACCGCAGGAACTTCGGGTGCAGTGGGAGGGTTAGTTTGCAGTGTTTTTCTGAGAATCGGTGCAGTTCAAATGAACACTAATCCAATTTAAGGTTATTTCATTTAGAAAAAGCGTAATAGTCAACTTAGATTGGTCTCTCTTGATATCTCCTTCCGTTGCATATGTTAACTTTAAAAACGTCTGGTTTGTATAATCATGTATAATATTGAAAGGGTTTACCTTGTTACTTTCGGAATACTCATTTAGTTGCATAAACATACTTTACTTTTATTTCACAGACTCTTTTTACGCGCCATATTATTTTATAATGGTGTGAAATATTTAGCAATTTCCAGTCTTACGGTATATAAAAAAGCGAAGAAAACAATTTTCTTTATCGGTGGAACATTTTTCGTATCAAATCAAGAAATGAATTTCGCTGTTCTTGTTCAAAGCCGCTTCAAGCGTCGGACTACAAAAGAATTCGAAAGCCATTGCTTATTAGAATTCTTGTATTATTCTTTACAGACTGAACGGAACATTGAAACGAGGGTTATTGGGGAATCTCTGAATATGAATGAAAGGAATATTGAACTGTTTCATAAACGCTTTGAGTTGTTTACGTAAAAGGAACAATTTAAATATGATGCTTCATTTTTTTTGCCCCAATGCATACACAAATTATTTCGTGTATTTCAATGATATAAGTCATAAAAACGTTAAACTAAATAAAAGAATCTAATTCAATAGAACATATTGTACGTAACTTAGACAACGCGAAAACTTCGAATAAACATACTTTTAATTGGATAATTGTATAATTGTATAGCAAGGTGTATCTAGGCAGCGGGCCGCGCACGTGAAAAACACACACAAGTTTTAGATATGTACAGTTTATTTACAAGTAGTAACATACTTTTCGCGAAAACGACGAAGAAAGCACAGAATGATACAAGGTTCACTATTTACACTATAAGCGTAAATAGTAACGCAAATCAATAATAGAAGATCAAGCCTCTGAGAAAAAAAACAATGAGCTGAAAAACACCCGTCGCGAGTTTTTAAATCGAGTATTTTAATTTCATTCAAAGACTAAATGAATGAGCTCGAGCCTTATCTTTGTCACACGGCAACGTCTAATCTTGTTATTTCTTGCATTAAAAACAACCAGAGGTTGGAAATTGTTCGCGTCCTACGTGTCTCAACTTTTCTCATAACGTTGAAAAAAAAAAACAATTTATAAAAAACACGTGCTTTTAATGACGCCATTTTTTCACAGCGAATGTAGGTCAATTTTAACTAAGCGTTTTTAAACATTTATGGGTGCCACACAGCCATTATTCACACACCTTTTTAAATTTTGCGCGTTTGAAAAGCTTCAGTTTTACAAATGAGTTTTGGAGATTCAGGTCACATTAAAGCACTAAATAATACCTAAAATCTGGCACGGGGACGCGAAGCTGTTATGGGATATAGACTACAGCAAATAAAATTGGACTCTACGTACTGCTTCATAAGGTTGGTTCTTGGACAGACATTGTTGATTTTGTTGTTGTGAGTGACGGCTCGAAGACTCTCCTTCCATACCTTTACAGAAAGCAAATAAACAAACAAATGAACATGCAATTAAAACGTGCTAGAATACATGCGTGAAATAAAAATAAAAACTTTTCAATGATTTTCTGATCTACGGTCAAGTCCGTGTTCGAATTTCAATATAAGTACAATGTTAGTTTTAATTTTACGCATATTGTGCAACATAAAAGCTAAAAGTAGTTAAAGCGCTATAAGTACCCAAAATGTAACAACATTTAGAAATTAAGTAAAAACCCTGAATACGGTTTAACCAACAATTAAAATGCTTTCATTTCTCTTACAAATGGCTATATTATTTGTAAATTTACTTTGATTTTTTGGCAGCATTTGAATGATGCTGCCAACATTATAATGTTTTATTCATTTTCCGGCACAAATGATAACTCGATAAATTCCACTTCGTTGATTTCGGACACAAGACACAAAAACTGCCCACGTCGCTCAAACCCGGGAATGGTAGATACCTCTAGTGTGGGATTCTTTATTTGAATTCAACAGCTTTACACACTGGAATTTTATCTAACTTTTAATATTCTGGATAGACATTATTATTACGAGAAATAGTCACTTTGATTTTGGCATGACTGTAAGATGAAAAAGTATCCCATCTTCATTATCATGATTTCTCATCTTTATATAACCTATTAAAAGGCGTTTCATAAAGGCTCTTGAAAACAAACTCCATTCATATTGTCCAAAGCACTGCATTAATTATATTTTGTAAATTCTCACATAGCCCTAAGATTAGAGTTTCGATCTTTGAATATTATAGTGTTGGCAACATCCTGGTGTGCTCATTAAGAAATGTGTTTCACATGCGTATAATTTACGTGCTTTCTTTAATTAGTCAAACATCCGATTGGTGCATTGTTAAACCCAAAGGCATTCGGACGAATCCAACTGGCCCACATCCGCGTATAAAACACGTATAACAAATTTAAAAATATGGAGAAATACATTAATTGTTGGTTAAAATTGACAACAACCATCCTACACACAACAAAGCCATGCGCTTGGTCATGCCACGCGACTTACTGCTTCTTGAGACAGGTCATGGGACACACGTTGTTCGCTTTCACATTGTGGGTGATCCGTCTGAGGCCTTCCAGCCAAACCTTGTGGCGCAAAACATGTTAGTTATCTAGTCTGTGGTCGGAGTTGCCAGGGGAGAAAATGTGTAACACAAAGCAAACTATAGTCTGGACAGTGAAGCCTCTCACAGACTGGCGCGGCCTGCGGTAGCGGTCAAACGAAATAAGTTATTGCTGCAAATTCCTGCTCATTGATCCAGCAGTAGTAGCCATATTCTGTTACTGATACGGATGAGTAGCCAAACTATATTCAGCCTTATGTCACTTTATGTCAAAGTATTGCACAAGTATAAAATTGGCAAATGGATGTTAGAATAAAAAAATAGTATCGCTTTAACACAATCTTATTTTGCCAATTTTATACCGGAACAATAAACTTGTCTTTAAATAGGCTCTCTCTTTAAGTAGTCCATAAACTGTTCGACAGACATTCTATATTTAATAAATTCGTCTCTTTCTAGCAATCATGTAAGTGCGAGAGGGACGAAATTAATTAAATGTGCTCAGGGGGCAGGACAGCACTAAAATATAAATTATATAACCTTGTATAAATTACACTAAGATAACCACTGATAGAAATATAAAATAGACACATTACGTAATGAAGCACTGTGGTTAAAGCTAACGTCCACTGAAATCGCATCCGTTCGAACAATAATACCACTGATGGAGTCGTTAACGGTTTTATGGCGTCCGGCCCGCTTCACTTGTTTATTAAACGGACGTATACAGATATATCTGTCGAAATACCTGGGTCACACAGATTGAGTAGACAAAAGCCGTCTCTCCTATGGTTGAGTCATTGTCAGAATTAAGTTAGCGTCTCTTCCGAGTTCATTGCCAAAGTTAAGGACTATAATTATGATACAAAGCTTACATACAATTTAACACACAAGAGAGACTGAATAATATGTATATAGCGATGTCGATTTGACCTGCCCAATCCAATACTGGAGTATAGGACCGTCAAACACATTAGCCATGATTTTCAGGATGCTGTTAGTACCAACTTTTTCTCAGTTGAGCCATCAGGGATGAAAAAAAAATATTTCGCATAATCGCATGGAACTCATTAGTACGTGCACATGCCCGAGACACTTCACCATTTGGGACTTCCTAACAGCATCCTCAGCGGAGAGCCGCGACCCTAAACCTCAGTATAGCCCACATACATACGTTCCTTTTTTTGGGAGCGGAATAGGGGGGTAGACACTAAAAAAAACATAAATGTCATATTTTCTCGAAAAAAGACTAAAAATGTAGTAAAATGGCAAAAAAAAACGCAACGGGTTAAATAATCACGAAGTAATAAGTGTCCAAAGTTTTAAGAAGTTTGGTTGTTATACGAGTATATGCCCCCCTCCCCTCTCCCCCAAAATATCCACGTGTGTTTTCCCAACACCGATTCAAATCCCTCAATTTATACCTCATTGTTTACGGAAAGCGGTGTAGGTAGCATTACTTAGTACATTAGCCATTGTTCATAAATATATCCGCAATTTTACATATATTAAACACAATTTTACGAGTTTTTATAAGAATAACCCTGACCTAAGCTAGGGTTGGGAAACTGCAATTTATAAGTAAGCGTAAGTCCACGCGGAAAATTGCCATTTTCTTCCCTAGTCGTTAGTAAAGTCGAGGAAAAATTACGTTCTTCAATGGGCTCTGCGAACTTTTAACGGTTCTAACAAAGTACTTTTTCACACCTGTTATTCGACAAGAGCCATTGTTTCCCTAAATGAGGTAAACCATTTTCCTCACAGAAGGTGTGAAAAGCAGTATGTGCCACTCGGTAGCAAAATAATTTTCATCTTGGGCGTAAACACTTGAATCCTTCGTTACGCTGAGGATTACATTGCAGAATCGTTCGCCGAGTTGATACTGAATATTCAATATACCGCCCGCCCTAGTCGTTAATATATAATTTTGCTCCCTTGTGACACAATCTACTATTATACCTCGCTTGTACCATAAGTTAGAAAGAGATGGATGTTAAGGCTTGACCAGAATACGACCGCCTCAAAGCAAATCTGATGTAGCTTGAGTGTCTTAACTCAAGTCATACTGGACTTGAGTTAAGACACTCTTAAGCTTTAGTCAAGTTTAGAAATTTACCTGTGCTTTAAATTAGAATGACATAATATTTTCGTTGACCATAGTAGCTAGATTCTTCCAAACAGGAAAAAGAGCTTAAGGGTTGCCAGGACGCTGGACTCTCCATACAAACGTAGCTTGGTTCTCATTTTAAAACGACATGCTACAATAGGGTAGGGGTCGGGTTGCATAAAGTTTAAAGTCATATTTTTGGTAGGCATACGTGGATTCCTCATACTCATCATTACGCATAACTGTAAATAGTCATACATTTATGCGCATTACGTTTTTAGTCATAATGTTTAAGAACATATTGTGTAATGCGCATAAATTTGATGCGCATAAAATTATTTGAGCATACTTTATAATGGACATAAATTGGTTGCTCATAAAATAATTTAACCATACTGTATAAACGCATAAACTGCAAAACGCATAAGCCTGTTTTTCTTAGTAGTAAATGAAGATCTCGAATCAGAAGCAAGTAAGTTACAAAGTTGTCTTTTATGTTGGGTCACAGTAGCAAAGGGCGATCAGTATAAAAGTTTACAAACAAGTTTTTATCTAATAACAAGTTTTTCTGCTCTTTTATAAAAAAAATAACCTCGAAGACGAAAGCGGGAGCAAAGCTCCCGCTTTCGTCTTCTAACCTATCCGCGATCCGAGTAGGTTTTGCCACTAAGTCCCTGTTTCCTACTGCCTACGTGAAAACATGAACTTTATACACCACTAGTAGCATTGGTTGATCTCAGAGAATAGTTTATTTGACGGCCACCCTTTGTTTTGTTTTTTGATCAAATATTATCATCAATAGTATGGCTTGATAAATGTATGACATTTACAATTATTACTAAAAATAATTATAATTATCAATATTATGACTAAATAAATGTATGACATTTTACATTATGGTTAAACAAATTAGGACTCCGTATAATTATGACGGAACAATTATGCCATAAAAAAATTATGAGCATCAACTTTATGCGTAATGTTGTATGACAATCGATATTATGACAATAGTTGTTATGCCACCAGACGGCCACCCGCTACAATAACATGGAACTTTGTATTGACAATAAGATTCGCCATATCTATATCCTGTCCAAGATAACGAGCTAGTACTATAAAACTGAGAAAGCACGTAATTGGTCAGCGATAAGGGCGATGCATGTGCATTGGGCGGGTTTACATGGCGGTCAAAATTCAGTCGACATCTGGGTCTTTTACGGTGCGGACGCGTTATAGTGCTCATTCTCTATTGTTTCCGGTGTTTCCTTAATCTATGACTCGGCTTGTTTACTGGACTATCTTCTGCTTACTTTGGGACTCGGCTTGTTACTCCAGGAAGATATTTCTAAACTAAACGCTGAGTCGTGGAAGAGAATAATCGTAAGGTATACCTAAAAAATATAAAAATAAATATTCCAAGCGACGGCATGTAAACCGAGCCTGAAAGTAAGGTGCCATTGTTCACGCCCACTGCCGATTTTTGTCCTTTTCATCTGCATACAAAAGTGCAAATGAGAGGCCGCTATACTAGCTCGTTATCGTGGACAGGGTATAGGTCAGCAACAATTTCAAAAAATAAACAATTATTTATTCTGCAAATAAGCCGGCCACAACGGCATTTTTACATGTCAAACGGTAGTTTACAATAAAAATTTTATAATCTTACACATAAACGGTTATTAAACGGTTAATGAAAACAAAACAAAATTGCAAGATATGCCCATTACATTGGATAAAAGGTCTGTATCAGCGGTTGGACCCTGTTTTACGGACAATGTTCCATCGAATGTATGATTCGCAGAATTTTCATTCCATAAACCATTTTTTTCAGAATCAGTAAATTTTTCATTTATGTTATAAAACAAACCTAACCTAACCTAATGGCTTCCACAGAATTGCCTTTTAACTGTACCTAAAAAGTTAACGGTTTCTAAGTAACAGAAATTCGATGAAACGAAAATTCGGCGAAACCATGCATTCGGTGAAACATTTGTCGGTGAAATAAGGGGATAGCCTGTATCAGCATTAACAAGAAGTTAATAATATTAATTCAGTATTCCAGAGATGTATAAGATCTCTTTGCGTACAAATACAATTAATAATAAATAATTATCTTTTATTATAATTTATAGCAACTAGTTTCCAATCTAGATATAGCGGATCCCATTGTGTAGAAAATGAAAGGTATCAATCCCGGGATCAAGTAAATTAAAAGAACCCGCGATTGATAATATTGAGAAACCCGGGATCATCTACCTTTATCAACAATCCCGGGATCTTCTAAATTAAAATCCCGGGATGTATAAACTTTGTCTAAAGAGCCCGGGATCGGAAGTGCTTGTACCTTGGCCGTGTTCGCATCCGGGCAGACGACGTGCTGGTAGTTGATGTTGATGTAGTCCGTGCCGCTGCAGATGGTCAGGGATTTGTCCTCCAGACCGTCTCCATGTTTGTTCACCAGGTTCGTGCTGAGCTTGGAGTCCTGGGACGAAAGGATTTTTAGTAAGGGAGAGACAATACAATTTTTTATGGAAAATCTCCCGTGAGTTTGAGACATTGAAATAAAGGCGTATCGTCGACAGGGTCGTTCTTTAATTTAACACATTCACTGGCAAGAATATCTACGCGCGCTACGTTCATAGCTGATTCCGGTTTTCCTCGTGTGAAGTGGAAAGCGACTATGCCGTAGGCGCCCGTCAGGCGGGTTCCTGGCAGTGTAATAAGTGTTAAAATCGAATATCATACATATAATAATACGTGATAACCATTGTCAGCGCTCATTAATAAGAACCGAGTATCGGTACGAAACATGTCTAGCGATATTTCGAGTTTAAAGTCGTTAGTAACCCGTTTCATTATATTTTAATATGAGAGGCTAACACATACAATAACTTAATATCCAACTGCAAATAAACAAAAATGTCCATTCCTGGTGACATCGTTACCTCCATTAAGTTGAGACAGAACACAACACACATTGAGGTAGCATTACTCTTAATGACCCTCGGGCGACCCTACTTCGAGAACAGGCGAGTTTCACTTACTTCATGGGAGACATTAAACATAACATTATACATTACATCCCACTTCTGAGGGGTAGTCACGTAACTTTCTGAACGCGCGTTAGGAAAATTTAACTATAAAAAGTGACATTTAGATTTACCTGGCGCGCGTACAATGCGTTACGTTATCGACCTGACACTTGGTCGTTAAAGTACTGTTTTCCGGACAAAGATTGTGCACAGTAGACGTATAAAATGGGTACATTTCCCGCTATAGAACAAATCTTGACGCTTACTGCACAATGCACAGTCACACCTTTTTTTTCTTAATGGAATAAGGCGCAAAAGTGTTAATAAACAAATATTTTTGAAAACGATTGTTCTATACTAGTGCGGTGCTCAGATTGCATACATATTGGCCTCGCCTCCAGCTCAACACAAATAGGTATTGGGTTTTGAGAATGAGGTGAGTAATCCCAGTTCCTGAAGTAAGCTTTTCATATCAAAGTATAGATATACAGATAGTTGGGCGGAAGATGCATTTGATGCATCACACTCTGCTATTAAAATAAATCATTTCAATTTTGCTGATAGAAGGTGTAAAAAGCAGCATGTGCCACTCGGTAGCAAAATTATTTCCGTCTAGTGCGTAAATACTTACATCCTTCGTTACGCTCAAGATTTTACTCTAAAATCCCTCGTTACGGTCAAGATTTTATTGTAGAATCTTTTGCTTCATTCATGATTCTATATAGATACCGCCCTCGCCGTAAATATGAAATTTTGCTCCCTTGAGACGAAATCTACTATTCCTACCCTAAAGTAGAAAGTATTACTTATAGAACGCTGTAACTACTTTTGTTAAATAATCGCAGTATGACATCAAACAGTCAACAATATAATATTTCGGTAGAAGGTTTATCTACTATATTCATCATGTAAGTTACCTAACACCTATGCCTCGTTGCTTTACTCAGCCATTAATATTTCTCTATAAAAACCCAAAGCAAATTTCGCCATTACGCATGACAACATACCGCTTCGCTAATATTTGTGTGGCCATTTTGTGGCGTGACGTCATGGTGTGCTGTCAGAGACATGAGAAGGTTTTGACGGGGCGATAATGGCTTGGATATTAGGGCACGTGGACCGGAACATATAATAAATTCTAAGGGACAATAACTATTACAAAAATCTAAGTAGTCCCATATTTAGTGAGCTCAATATGGCTTGTGTTATGAGTACTAGACGACGATATATATAATACATATAAATACATAGAAAGCATCCAAGACTAAGAAACAAATATTCATGCTCATCACACAAATATTTGCCCTTACCAGGATTCGAATCCAGGACCTTTATCTTCACAGGCACTATGCTAACGGGTTGACCAATTTTGAAGTTGGGCATTCGCTTTGAGATTTTGGTAGGTACCTGACTCGATAATTGTACATTTATATACCTATTGACTTTATTATTAAAAAATGTTGGCACTGTATGATCAGTACCAATAAGTAAATCTATCTATCTAAAGTTATTAATATGAGTAGGAAAGCGGACCCAGGCAAAAGCCGCGACAACGCTACGTAGAAGAAAAATGATTATTAAAATTTTATTTAGAAGAAAATTGATTATTTAAAGTTATTGTTCGTTGTTATTAGGAAGTTCAGAAGAACGATCACAAGTATTTTGCTTACGTAATGTAGGTAAGATCTTTGTGTAAATAAGTATTTGGGCAATCGGGATCTGCTCAGATACACACAATAATAACTACAACTTAGAAAAGTTGAAAAGCCCCCGACATTTTCATTTCAAAGTTCAATTTCTCAAAACTGGCTGAAAAGATTTAAATTATCTATGACACAAACAAAACCACATTCAAATCGGTCCATCCGTTTGGGAGCTACTATACCACAGACAGATACACAGATACACATACTCGCATACACAGACAATTACACGTTAAACTTGTAACACCCCTCTTTTTTCGTCGGGGGTTAAAACTTATTTCCAAAAAATAGTTTTAGCTCGGCGATTAAAACTCTTTTATCGCCGTGAAAATTAATTAAACTTACGGCAAAAGTGCCTTACCTAGTCCTAATTTCTTTCGTCCTAACTTGTTTGTTCCTAAATTTGTGTAACTATCATTGGAAGTCATAATGATCAGTTGTCCTAAAATTTTTCTTCATAATTTCAGTACTAAGAACTTTCTTGGAGTCATAATTTTGATTATTTGGCTTCATTATATGATATGTTTTTTATTTCCATTTTCATGTTAGAAATCATCGTAGTGCATTAGTCAGTCGTGCTACTAATACACTTTTATTATTATACTTACCACAAAATATTCTCGAAGGTGACCGCAACCTAACCCATAGATATTCTAGAAAGTGTTTTATCGGAGAATAACGATGACGGATAGTTTCCGTTTTCGATCGAGACTACCATAAACCAAAGAGCGGCTAAACAAATGGATTACCTTTGGCACACCTCCAGAGCGTACGTCACTGACTTGGCACAGCTCGATGACGTCACCGTCCTGGAACAAAAAGTTTGGGTTTAGTCTATGGAACATACTATCAAGTGTAGAGGCCGTCTTTGCCACCTCTACAGAGCTGGCTGTATAGCACTATTATGTATTAACTCTTGCGCTACCAAGAATAGCTACGCGCTACGCTCGTAGCCGATCCTGTGGTTTTCCTCGTATGTAGCGGAAAGCGACTACGGCGTAGGCGCCCGCTAGGCGGGTTCTTTGTTGCGAAAGTGTTAAATCAGTGCTGGATGTAAAGCACTATTAACAATCCCAATGAAGCTGCCTGGAAGTTCATAAATACAAGGAGATTCGAAGCCATCAACAGTCGCCCCGAGGGTTTAGCCTCTGGGCCATATTTATTAATGGCTCTCGCAACGTACTTGAATAAATACAATAATTAAATAAGTCTATTGTGTTTTCGTTACTCTGCATCTGGTTGGACCTTCCCCACAAGAACTATTTTGATAAACTTTTCAGTACAGCACGTCCGGCAAGCTAACCTAATCTATACAGCAACAAAATATCTCTCTACCTTCCCCTGAAAAAAAAAGGGAGAGATACACCTTCCCGAGTGCAGTCGTGCGCTAGATTTTGGCCTACATTTAGCTACTTCATCTTCAAAGAACTCTCAATACTTTCCTCGTAAATGATCGAGTACACAGGCGGTCCCAAAATTCAACGTCAAGCCGAAAACGCGCGATGAGCCAAGTCATATCAGAAAAATCGAATCGAAGTGTTTTTAATGCTTGCACCTACTATTTTTTTATGCCTTTTTTATTTGTTTATCGCCACATAATAAGAATAAACCATTTATTTTAGGCATCTAGGGCCCATACTAATAAATACCTTAAAGACTAACATAACATACAACTATGTCATACAATTATAAAATGAAAAATAAACGAATTAATTCTATATTTATTTAATTATTTAAAATTGACTGCACAAAAAAATAAAGTTCAAAAGGTGAATTAAATGCCTCAAGCATGTTTCTCTACCGGTCAACCATACAACCCGTTTTTGGCCTGACGTAGACTTCTAGGACAGCCTGTATAGTAGGGAATATATTATCTTGACGGTTCAAGATTTCCATAAAGATACTAAACCTGGAAATAACAACAATATGTGGACCCGAGACGCTTCATATCCTCGATTACCCCCGTATCACGATTTTCCCCAAAAGATCTCTCAAGTAAATATGTAAATGCGAGAAGTTTTCCTCTTGACGACTGAGAGAGGAAAACAAGTTACATATGTAGCCGTAGGGTATTGTGGACTAGGTAACTTGGATTCTTTCGTATTCTGGCTTCGACTGAAGATACTCTTACTCAACTTAATCAACTTCAAAAGAATGAACTTTTCAACTCAATGTTCCGCAAAGGCCGTGTTTTATCGACGTAAATCTCCTTTAATGATGCTGATATTATATAGTTATATAGTTTATAGATAGTATAAGTATTTGTATAGACGATTATGATAGTAAGTACCTAACTCATGCTATTTTTGCTCTCTTAGGCCCTTTACACACTGCGACTTTTAGCAGCGATGCAGTCGCGATGCTGTCGCGATGCAGTCGCAAATGGCCCAACTTTATATTGCTGGTGTCGCGATGCAGTCGCGCGATTCCAAAAACGCGCGACAGCATCGCTGGGCATTTTCGCGAGAAGAGATGCATCGTTAGTGACGTCACCGAGTATAAGTTAAAAATGTTCCACCTTGTAACTAAAATTAACCATGCAATTTGTATGACAAATACAAGTTACAAAACGGAACACTTTTAACTTATACTCGGTGACGTCACTAACGATGCATCTATCTCTTGTCGCGAAAATACCCCGCTGCTAAAAGTCGCAGTGTGTAAAGGGCCTTAAGAAGGAAGTACCTATATAGCTAGCAGCTCGCACCTGACAATAGGTACTTTTTATATAAAATTTCTATTTCGGTAGAAAACGGTTTCACCTAACTAAATCTTAACAAATCACTTTGATTTTGATGTCGATCGCTTCAGTATAATAATACTAGGTTTATGTAGGTGGCTACTTATACATTTTAATTTATTGAAAATAAGAATAGACTCATAAATCTAGTCTTTCATTGTGTCAATAACGTACTAAAAATCATTGAGATTGGAAAATATTTTAAACTGCAAAAACTCTTCTTTTTTTTTTCTCTTTTTGTATGGACGAGTACGTAGTATTCCAAAGGTATACCTACTATATATAGGTATGTAGGTGTACTATATATAGGTATATATATACAGTACGAGAGTAGCGCGTAGCGATTCTCGGCAGTGAATGTGTTACGGCCCGGCCACGACATTGCGCGGCGGCGGGAGCGGCAGCGGTTTTTCTAATTCATTGCGTGTGATCCCAACAAACCGCAGTGCGTTGCGCGTCTCGACCGCGCAATGAACAGATAAAACGCTTGTCGCGCCGCAATTCGCGCAATGTCGTGGCCGGGCCGTTAAGCTGCTACGGACTACGGCGTAGCGCTACGAGCGTAGCGTGGCGGTGAATGGATTAGGAAAGGAAAGTTCTGTACTTTTTGCTCCCTCGTAAACGTTCTAACGCTTTTTTTTTTTCACCCGAACTCGAATCCAGTTTTAAGAGCTCACAGATAAGATTTTTTGTTTAATTTTGTGTAATATTGCTCACAAACAGAAGACCGTAGCCATAATAGCACTGCTACTTGTTTTGTGAGCATTTGATATTGATCCCCTGTATATTGAGAGTGAGATCTGCATTTGTGTCTAGCAGTCAACACAACGAATCCTCAAATCAATAACGGGTCGGCAGCGCGCTTGTGATTTTTCAGCACGGCTATCACTGGGCCCGCGAGTTGTATCGCGTCGAGATAAATTATCGCTCTCTTTCTAATTAGAACACTTAAAACTTAGAAAGAGACAGATACTGCGTATATGTCGCCGCGACACAGCTCGCACGCCGTTTAATAATACTCTTTATTGCATCATCATATCAGCCGAAACACGTCCACTGCTGGACATTGGCCTCCCCCAAAGAGTGCCACAATGACCGGTCCTGCGCCACCCGCATTCACCGGACTCCCGCGACCTTTACCAGGTGATGACCTACCAGACCAGGTCAGTCAACCTTGGGCCTGTACGTGGCGGCGTGGTCGTGGTGCACATGACTCAAATATACATAAATACTTATGACTACAACTTTAAAAAGTTGAAAAACTCAAAAACGGCTGAACAGATATTGATAAAACATAGCTAAGAACACTCAGGGTAAAATTTTCTAGACACAAAAAAACCGCATTCAAATCGATCCATCCGTTTGGCAGCTACGATACCACAGACAAATACACAGATACATAGACAGACAGACACGTTAAACTTATAACACCCCTCTTTTTTCGTCGGGGGTTAAAAATAGAGGCAAGCATCTATAGGCAACGGTGTCTGCTTACCATCAGGCAGACCCTATGTATGTTTACCAACACCGTACTATAATAAAAACACGCTGCTGTTATTGTCTAACACATCACTTTATTTACCCGAGCAATGCTTGTTTAACTGCCCGTTCATATAGTATCTGCAAGTTCTTATATTATGATAAAATTAACGCTGAACCAAGCTAGTGCAATTACGTTGAGACATCATAACAACATAGTAAATAATTCTACTTATAAAACAGTAACACCCGAACTCTAATTGGTTTACAATGTTTACATTGTATCTAAGGCCGTGTTGTATCAGTGAGCGAAGCGGACGGCGGCGCGGACCGCGCAAACACATACTCGTAAAGCCTAAAAAATGAAATAATGTTCAGGCGTCAGCGTTTAATGCATCATGTCATTACTCGAATCTCAGCATAGCAGCAGATAATAGTACATTGTTTAACGAGGGGCGTAGGCGGAATATTGCGAACAAGAGTCTATCAGAAGCACGACGCCGAAAGCGGAGGGCTTTTGTTGACTCGAGTTTGCAATATGCTTCGGTATTTCATTACATTTGCATCAAAATAATAACTACAAGAGACAGAAAAATACAACCGACCCATCAAAAATTTACAAAGACCATTGCGAGTGGAGCGCGCAGCTTCAATATTTCAACACAATCACAGAGCAGTGTAGTAGTATTCTTGTGGCGCGTGGCCAACTAGATTTTTTTCAACCAATCACACAGCAGAATTATAGTGGCGCGCGATCAATTAGATTTGCTTAAACCAATCAGATCACACACAAGCTCATAACTCCCTAGAGAGTTAGTTTAGGCCATTGTCCTTCTGTATACAGGCATGGAGTAACAACATTTACGAGCAAGTGTTATGAAAATATATAAAATAAATATTAGGTGACAATCTTACACAAATCTAATTAGCCCCAGATTACTATACCAGCTTACGCTTAATAAGGCTTGTGGGTACTAGAATTTTTTCATATGAATACTTCATCAACTCATCATATATCAGCTGAAAGACGTCCACTGCTGGACATAGTCCTCCCCCAAAGAGTGCCGCAATGACCGGTCCTGCGCCGCCCACATCCAGCGGACTCTCGCGACCTTTACCAGGTGATGACCTACCAGACCAGGTGAATCAACCTTGGGCCTGTACGTGGCGGCGTGGTCGTGGTGCACATGACTCAAATAGACATAAATACTTTACCAGGCCAGGATGAATACTTAAATAGATAGAAAACATCCATGACTCAGAAACAAGTATTCATGCCCACCACTAGAATATATGCCCTCACCGGGATTCGAACCCTGGAACGTCAGCTTCGCAGACAGGGTCACTACCGGCTAGGCTGTTATATATGAATCAGCGGGTAGCATAAGAGATGTCACCTGTCACGCGTCAGTCGCGAATATACGTTGCATGAGTCTCAAGAGTGTGTTTCATTGCTGCCTATTTAACAGTGGCGACGAATGGATAAAAGTATTAATAACTCGATTAATACGTGCAAGTATTAACTAAGTAGTGTTATTAAGTGTGCACGATGTCTATCGGAAAAATGAAAGAGTTCGACGTGGTCAGTGGGAACTGGTTATGGTACTGTGATCGACTTAAAATGTACTTTACGGCGAACGGCATTAAGCCGGAATTACATCTGCCAACGTTAATTTCATTAGTGGGTGATCAAACATACGAACTGATTGCAAACCTCACGAGTCCCAAAAATGTATCGGAATATAAGTTTGAAGAAGTGGTTGATATTGTGGGCAATCACCTACAACCGAGACCTTCTACGATGGCTGAGCGGTATAAATTCCGGCAGCGGCGGCAGCAGGCCGGTGAAAACGTGGCGCGGTACGTGGCCGAACTCAAGCGATTATCTAGGTATTGTGAATTTGGGGCAGCTCTGGAGGAGAACTTGCGCGACCAACTGGTGTGCGGGATCACTAGTGAAGTCATCCAGCAAAGGCTTTTTGCGGATCGGCATCTTACTTACAATAGGGCCGTGACCCTGGCGACGTCGTTAGAAACCGCCGAGAAGGATGCCGCCTTGGTCGAGGGCGGCCATCTACAAACGCAGGAGGGGGTCAACGCCATGTACGGTGGCGCGGGGACTTCGCGAGGCGCTGACCAGTGTTCAGCGTGCGGCGGCTATAATCACGTTGCTAGAGGCTGCAAGTTCACCACGTACCAGTGCAGCGAGTGCCGAGCTGTAGGGCATTTACGAAGAGTGTGCCCGCATCTGCGACAGGCGGGCGACGGGCCGCCCACCGCCGGCGCGGCGACCAGGGGCTCCAGCAGCCGCGGCCGGGGACGGGCCGGGCCGCGAGGGAGCCGGGACCGGCGTAGGGGGCAACCTACCCATTTTGTGACGGATTCGCGCGCTAAGGACGAGGAGGAAGACGAGGTGTCCTCCGAGGAGGAGCCGATTTACCAAATGTCCTTAAGGAATTATCCCGCGGTGAGCATTCTTATCAATATAGATGACAGAGAAGTGCCTATGGAAGTGGACACCGGAAGCGCGTGTTCGTGTATTGGTAGTGACACTTATAAAAGATATTTTAAGCACTTATCCTTACAAACGTGCACAGTTACACTTAGATTTTACGATGGAAGTATTGTAAGACCCTTAGGTATTTTACGTACGAATGTAAAGTACAATAATATTGAAAAGTTCTTGGATTTATATGTAATAGACGGGGGAACAACATCGTTGCTAGGTCGCCAGTGGTTGGCCGAACTGTGCATAAAACTACCAATATTCCAGACTAACAGTGTAAGTGTAGGCCCCTCTTTGTCTATGGTTAAAAACACGAATATTGATTCGGATGTGTGTGCGCTTGTTGACAGATATTCTAGTTTGTTCGACGGGACGCTCGGGCGGTACACGGGCGGGCGCGCGACGTTGCGCGTGCGCGCCGACGCCGTGCCCGTGTACTGCCGCGCGCGCCCGCTGCCGTACTCGCTGCGCGGCCAAGTGGATGCCGAATTGGACACCATGCTACAGAGTGGTGTTATCGAACCTGTTGACTTTTCGGACTGGGCTACGCCACTGGTGCCTGTGGTTAAACCTAATGGTAAAATAAGGCTATGTGCAGATTTTAAGGTCACTCTGAACCCCGTTTTAATGGTCGATAGGTACCCATTGCCAAAGGTCGAGGACCTATTTGCGGGGCTAAGTGGGGGTCAACATTTCACTAAAATCGATTTGTCGTCCGCTTACAACCAAATTGAGTTGGACGAAGGTTCAAAACAGTACACTGTGGTCAACACTCACCGGGGTCTTTTCCGTTACAATCGATTGGTCTTTGGGGTATCAAGTAGTCCCGGTATTTTCCAAAGGACTATGATTAACTTAATGAGAGATATACCTAATGTGTCCGTATTTTGTGACGATCTGTTAGTAACGGGAAAGGACCGGAAATCTCATTTGACTTCGTTGGCAGCAGTATTTAATACGTTAAATGCAAATGGCCTGAAATTGAATAAAAGTAAGTGTGTATTTTTTGCAAGTTCAGTTTCGTATTTGGGGCACATTGTGGACAAGGGTGGTATTAGGACGGACCCGGATAAGGTTAGGGCGATTCAGGAAATCCCGGAACCAAACAATGTGTCAGAATTGCGATCCTTTCTTGGCCTTGTAAATTTTTATGGCAGATTCGTAAGGAATTTAAGTAGTCTTTTATCGCCCTTACACATCTTACTGAAAAAGGGAACGCGATGGGAATGGTCGCGTGAATGTAAATTCGTTTTTAATGAAGTTAAGTCGTTGCTAACGGGCGCTGAGGTATTGAAGCATTACGATCAGGACGATCAGCTGATTGTAACGTGTGATGCGTCAGCGGTCGGGCTCGGGAGTGTGTTATCGCAGCCAGCGCGGAGTGGGGGCGCGGGCGCGGACGGGGAGCGCCCGGTCGCTTACGCATCCCGCGCGCTGACGTCGGCCGAGCGGCAATATAGCCAGATTCAGCGGGAAGCGCTTGCTATTATTTTTGCGGTAAAAAAATACCATCAATACTTATATGGCAGACGTTTCTTACTCCGGACTGATCATAAACCGTTAGTGTCTATTTTCGGCCCGAAGGCTGGGGTCCCTTCCATGGCTGCAAGCAGGTTGCAAAGGTGGGCAGTTATTTTATCAGCGTACGATTATGATATAGAATATGTGCGTACTAACAACAATGGTGCAGACGGGCTATCGCGATTACCGTTGCCTTTCAACAAAAATACAGACCCGGAACAGACTTATTTACATTTGGCTCGCGACGCATTTTTATTGGATTACAATATTCTTAAAAGGGAAACGTGTAAAGATCCGATATTAAGCAGAGTGGTATGTTTTGTGCGGGACGGTTGGCCGGTTGACAATGAGATTCGCCAACTTCAACCATATTTCAATAGGCGGGCTGAAATTTATCTTGAATTAGGCTGTCTCATGTGGGGCCATCGGGTGATAGTGCCGGAAAAGTGCAGAGAGCGCGTATTAAAGGAGCTGCATGAAACTCATATGGGCATGGTTAAGATGAAGAGTCTTGCCCGTAGTTATGTGTGGTGGGCCGGCATCGACGAAGCTATCGAGAGCGTATGCCGCGCGTGCGCGACATGCGCTGCGCATGCTGCCGCGCCACCGGCGCACGCGCCACGCCCATGGCCGTATTGTATTAAGCCTTGGTCTCGACTGCACTGTGATTTTCTGGGGCCAATTGCGGGCATGAAGTTTTTAGTTATAGTTGACTCCACTTCGAAGTGGATAGAAATTTTTAAAATGAAAACCACTACGGCTTCCGATGTTATTAGCAGATTTCGACGTCTTTTCTCGCAATTTGGATTGCCTACTCAAATTGTTTCTGACAATGGGCCACCATTTAACAGTGAAGCTTTTAAGTCCTTCTTGAGTTGGAACCACATTGAACAAAGTTTGACAGCGCCTTACCACCCATCTTCAAATGGCGCCGCAGAAGTTGCAGTCCGCGTATGCAAAAGTGTAATTAAAAAAGCCTTAAGCGATGGGGTGGACGTGGAGACCGCCTTAGATAGGTTTATGTTGTTGTATAGGACTACAGAACACGCGACTACCGGAGAGAGTCCCGCCAAGCTTTTACAAAACAGGTCGTTAAGGACACGTCTCGACGTCATTAAACCAGATAGATCGAAAAGGGTGGAACAAAAACAGCAATTGCAGGTAGAGGCGGCAGGAGGAAGCTGTCGAGATTTTAGAACGGGAGATGAGGTATATGTTAAGGATTTCCGTCGAGATAGGGCAGGGGACTGGACGCCTGGTCAGGTAGTTCAACGCGTTGGTTCTACCAACTACAGAGTGAGGGATAGTGTTGGCAATGAGGGTCACCGTCACATCGATCAATTAAAGCGGAGGTCCAGATCGTCTTTAGGCATTCCTGTGACGTTAGTTGGGGATACAACGGGTTCGGTAGGTGCGGATACTCGAAACGATATGGCCGGCAATAAAATAGCGGCACCTGGCACAGATGTGATAAGTGGCAAGGGAAATGAGCCAACTAGAATATCTACCAACTTGACGACTGGCGAGCTTTCACCTCGGAGCGAGCCCTCGGCTCAGAAGGCGCTCCCAGCTACAGATACTCAGAGTGGTGATGGCGACTTATCTACCAAGGGTCATTCACCACAACATATCCCAGTTCCTATATCACCTATGCTATGTCAAAATCGCCCCAAGAGGGATAAAACAGTTGTAAAACGTTATGGTTTTGACTTTGATTAAATATGTTGTGATATCTGACTTTGAACATACATAACATAACTATGGATATATTCAATGATGTTTATTATTAGCGCCAACTTAGTAGTAAGATGTATTAACATAGTAAGTATATACAAGTGTTAATTAAGTGGTGAGGTGTTATATATGAATAAGCGGGTAGCATAAGAGATGTCACCTGTCACGCGTCAGTCGCGAATATACGTTGCATGAGTCTCAAGAGTGTGTTTCATTGCTGCCTATTTAAAAACGGTCGTTAAATAATACAATATCGATCGTTCAAGCGCCTTAATCCCTACTGAGATCAACAAAAAATCCCTAAACATTAAATCCTTTTGATTAATAGAGCCAAGTCTCAACTCATCCCAGCTGGTTAAAACTTGTAATTAAAGGTTTGAGTTTCCCCGATACCCCCTTTGTCCGATTCTCTCTGATTTTGGACTGCCTTTGCGCTGGGTCAGCTTTCAAACAGTTTAGTTACCTTGTTTTACTGTTAAAACAATAATTGGAGGAAGAGTTTGCCTTACGGAATAATTATATTTTGTCTTGTTACACTCAAAGCACGTACCAGGAGCTCAAAGCATTGGCAGAGCGTAGAGCTGAATGGCGGTTACTCCGCCGACAAGAGCAGAGATCTTAAGTTGAAGAAGAGAAGACACTCAAAGCATTTCTACAGCGAAACTCCCAGCAATAGCACTCTCCATTGCTCTTTGAGTGACTTAGACGCTTCTTATGAAGCCTATAGTAAGGTGGAGTCCGTTGGACACGGAAGGATGCGTAGAACCGGTCAGTGTGGCATTCTTAGGGAGCCCGGATATGATGATGATGAGTCTCAAAGCCCTCGTTAAGTACCGGGGCAAGGATAATTTGGGGGCTAAAAGAGGTCGTAGCAATCGTATGGCTTGTCGTATTGCAGCGCTTTTTGTCTACGAAATGATAATAGGCACTCAGCGCGCTATAACCCCGAGACCTGAGGGGTAAACACGTTACTTTTCGAACGAGCGTTAAGAGGCGAATTTCACCTTCCCATACAAACGTAGTTACGCTCTCATTTTAAAACTACGGGTTGGATTGTGACGAAACTTTGCATATACAATGACATGAGGTATATCTATGTCTGTAATTAGTTTATATGGTTCCAATTTATAAAACAAAGTAAAAACAGCAAAAACTAGTTTTGTATGAAAATTTAAATTCGCTGTATCTTTTTTATTATGGTATCTGAAGCTACGTAAACTAATTTCAGACATAGATATACCTCATTTCATTGAACATGCAAAGTTTCGTTACAATATGGTAACAATCCAACACGTAGTTTCAAAATGAGAGCGTAACTACGTTTGTATGGAGAATCGAGCTTACTGCGGACTCTTAAGACAAATCAACTGTCATTTTAGCATACCGACATTTAGATTTGCCTAGTGTATGTACTAAGTGTTACGTAATCCACCAGATGATCATTGAACCTCATCCGGGAACTTGAGGGGTAAACACGTAACTTTTCGAACGAGCGTTAGGAAAATTCAACTGTCATTTTCCCATACTAAAAGTGACATTTAGATCTACTTCACGCACGGATCATGCAACTCAATCGACCAGTTGATATCCATACTGATATTATAAATGGGAAAGTGTATGTGTGTGTTTGTTGTTCCTTCTTTCACGGCAAAACGGAGCGACGAATTGACGTGCTTTTTTAAGTGGAGATAGTTGAAGGGATGGAGAGTGTTATAGGATAGTTTTTATCTCCGAAATCATCCCCTCAGGGGGTGCAATGGCGGGGTCAAAAATTGTATGGAGCTGCGATATAAACGAGTTCTACGCGGACGCAGTCGCGGGCAGAAGCTATATGTATATATTAGTAGTACTAATACTAGTGGCTCTATGAGCTGTAGCATTCGCGAGCCTGTCTTTAAATATAAACTCTTAATTTCGGTAAATGGTTTTCTTTCTTTCTTTAAACTGAATCAACAAAAAAAATTATACTAGTAAACCTGCTCACAAAATTTCACGAGAATCAGTTCAGAAATGCTGCCAGCAGAGGAGAACCGCTTGACAAACGGACATACGAATGAATTTAGACCCAAGCAGAAAACTTCGTTCGCTTCGCTCCCTCGTTCAATTATAGAGACCTCCACTCCAGTCTACGGGAACATCAATACCCATAGGACACCCAATATCTGGAGCGAAATAAAAGCGTACCTAACTTTCCCTTAAAATCCAACATTCATTAAACATTAACTAGAACAGTTGCTTATTCTCCGGAAAACTCGACTTCCTCAATTAAACTACCCCTAGGAATCGAACCCGGAACTCGCAGAAAGCGGGTCATCGCGAAGTTAAATCGATCACTTGCCAAGTTACTTGCTTTTTGTGTTAATCGGTTTATAAAGTTGGGGCTTATGATAAGCTTGGCGTGATTTATAAGGAAATGGATAGGAAAAAAACCTTCCTTGTAACTTAACAATATGATAATAAACTGAAATGTATACTGCTCTGGGGTCTATTTCAAAAAGGCTAGTTACGTGAATGTTTAAAATAGGCTCCTGAAGTAGCGATTCGATCACATAAAACTTGAGAATCTATTCTACTATAGCATTGAAATGGAATATAACAATACAGCTATACACTCCAAATGTATTATTTAAATACTCCGAAAGAAAGAAGGCAAAGAATATGCCTAGTGACGAAAATCCCATTCAGATATCTCAAAGTACGACCAACCTTGTATATTGCTTGTTAGAGGGAGAAAACGCTCGCAGATCGTGACGTCATGATCTGCGAGCATAGTAAATGACAATCGTTTCATATGAAGGTGCGTTTTGCGTAAAAGAAGCAGAATATACCCCCTCTTAAAACATTGGATACTTATAACTTTTTGATTATTTCATCCCCTGCTTTACTTTTCTCTCCATTTGATAATATGTTTAATTCTTTTTAGGGAAAATTCACATAATTGGTTATTTTTTCATTTGGTGTCTACACTACACCCCTATTGTCACGCGCTGTGTGTATAATCTAATCACCAGTGATCGTAACGTTTGTAGCATTTTTGGTGCAGCGTAAAGGTGCGACCACACCGCTGCTTAAAATACGGCGACGGTACGGAATCGCAGTCACGCATCGTATGCGTACCGTTTTTGACGCATGCTCCACACAGCGCTGCTTAAAAAACGGTGACGGTACGGAAACGCAGTGACGCAGCGTAAGCGTACCGTATTTGACGCAAGCACTCCACACAGCTGTGCTTCAAAAACGGTACGTACCGTCACCGTTTTTTAAGCAGCGCTGCGTGGAGCATGCGTCAAAAACGGTACGCATACGATGCGTCACTGCGATTCCGTAACGTCACCGTTTCCGTCGCATTGGTGTGGGCGTACCTTAAGTGTTGTTAACGGAATTGGTATAGACAATATCAATCAAAATTGTTAATTAAGGTTACTATTAAGGTTATTAACGCTAATTAAGCATTAGGATTGAAATCCTTTATACCAATTCCGTTAACAACACTATGCTGCACCAAAATGCTACAAAAGTTACGATCACTGCTAATCACCCTCTAAAATGAAGCATCAAGAACATCATCAAAACGAGATCCTTTATATATTTCATTTTCATTTTTTTTTAAATTCGTTCGGATTCCGCAAAGCGCACTCCACTGTCGAACAAGTACATCGTGTGTATCACTCTGTCAGACAATGCCTCGAACACAAAAAATACTGCTCAACTGCATTTTTGGACGTACAACAAGCGTTTGACAGAGTATGGCACAAAGGTCTGCTCTGCAAAATCAAGGAAACCCTCCCTCACTCTGTGTACCACATCCTAGAGTCTTACCTTTTCAATAGGCTCTTTCAAGTCAAGCATGGAGAAGCACGGTCTTCATTGTACCCTGTCAAAGCTGGAGTACCCCATGGCTCCGTCCTCGGACCTGTGTTGTACAACATCTATACAGCAGATTTACCGACCAAACATGACGTCACCGTCGCTACTTATGCTGACGACATAGCCTACCTGGCAGCAGACAGCGATCCCATTGCGGCAAGTGCCAAACTACAACAAGTGCTGGACTCCACCTCAGCCTGGCTTCAAAAGTGGCGGATTCAAGCTAGTGCCCAGAAGTCAACTCACATTACCTTCACCCTGAGAAAAGACACCTGTCCCCCGGTATACTTGGCAAACAACATCCTACCACAAACGAACTGCGTAAAATACCTCGGATTCCACTTGGACAGACGCATGACCTGGAAAAATCACATAAAGGCAAAAAGAGACCAAGTGAACTACAAATTCAGAAAACTTTACTGGATGATGGCAAGAAACTCAGTGCTCTCACTGGATAATAAGCTTTTAATTTACTCAGCTATTTTGAAACCCATCTGGTCATACGGCATCGCAATATGGGGAGTAGCCAGTAAGAGTAACATAGCCTGCCTACAAAGAGTACAAAATAACATTCTTAGATGCATCACCAATGCTCCATGGTTCGCGAGGAATGATGAAATTCATGAGCATGTGAAAATGCCAACAGTAGCATCCGAAGTCGCCCGCTACAAGGAACAACACATATATAGTTCACCTTACCCATCACTCCAATCCATTGGCCTGTGGATTGCTTAATAATGTCAATGTGGTTAAGAGACTGAAACGCAACCATATTCTATAAGTAGTGAACGAGGCATTGGCCTCTAAATCTACGACCCGCCATCCTTCATTCCACTAATCTGATCATAGTCTGGAGACTGATTGCAGATAACGAAAAAAAAAAAAAAGTTTTTTTTTAACTACATAGATATTCATAAATGAATGAAATGAATTTTATTCTGCAAGTACCTATTCGGAATCAAACTTGACGACACATTTGAAATCGACTACAGTAATCCCCTGATCACATTTAATACCCACGTGTACCACACGCCCGTATCCGAACGCGAAATCAACTCCCCTAACACTTTTACCGCGCTATACAAAATCCATTTCCGCAAAATCAGATCGGACATAAAACGTAATAACCAAAATGGCAGCCTGTCTCCCGTCAATCATGTTATCGGTTGTCATTTCCAGTTGATTCGGCTCGTGTCAGGCGGGAACCGGATATCCGTGAAGCGGGGAAGATGCAGTTTTCGCTAAAAAGGAAGAATACAAGGCTAGATAAAGTAAAGTTACTGTTTGGCCGGGAAGTAAAATTGATAGGACTTGTGTGTGTGTGTAGTAGAGTGTGATATTACGGATTATTTTTCTAGACCGGATCTTATTTTAAGACCCATCGGTCCAACAAAGCAATTGACAACATTTCAAATTATGTAATGATGCCTAAATCGAAAACCATTTCGGTAATTATCTTATCTGCACGTAATAAAGTGGTTTTCCCATTTTTATTCTTGCTCGTTTCGGAGAAAATCACTAAAATCTGTAAAACGCGGTATACCCCGTGCGTGACGTCATTCCTACGTCTGTTAGTGAAAGATGTGGACAGTTGCCATAGAGAGACATAATAATGACGTCACATTTTACTTACGACCTATTGGAATTCACTACTTTTAATTTTGTTATATTTGAATGAAAATAAACATATAGGGAGAAACAAAAAAAACACGTACCTTAAATTTTCATTTTCTATCGAACTAAATCATACAATGAACCACTTAAAAAAATTAAATGTTGTCAATTGTTAAGCTACGCGTCACAAAAATTTCGAAATGAAAAGGACATGTTTAAAAAAAACTCGCATAGTGAATCTATTGTAAAGGTAGTTTTGTTTTAAATACAAATTGGTCAACCCTACCACTATAAGTACCTAGTATTTTTTATTTATGTAGCCGTTGTTTTGTTTTTTTTTTTATACATATTTATTTTCATACTCGCTAGTTTTCTATAACTAAGGTATATAAATTGTCTAGGTAAATAAAGCTACGCTAAGCATTTCAAATAAAGCTACGCATTTCCTGATTCATATTTTGATGTGAAACAACAATTGCGGCATTTTGAAACTCCTGACGTACAATGAGTGTTAAGTTTAACAAGTGTATTTGTGTGTATGTTTGTGGCATTGTAGCTCCCCAATTGACAAACCGATTTGAGTGTGGTTTTTTTAAATAGATACTTATACTTGTCTGTCGAGACGGTTCCTCGATGAAGATTCTTAGCATATGTGTTGTTGTTATTAAAAAAAAAAAAATTGCCTATGTTTTGCTGCACTCTAACTAGACTTTCTGGCATTTGTCACAATCACGTAACGATCACAGACACAAGTATTTTTAAGTAAGCTGCGGGTCAAAATAAAAAAAAAAACATCACCAACCGCTAAAACCATTTATCAATCTTCACATAATATATTTATGCCAATCACAAAATAAAACGACCTTGGCACACAAAAAAATTGTTTACCAAACCAATTAAAACAGCATTCATTATTCTTCAAAAACCACCGCCAGAACAGGTGAACCCACAAACCCGCGCAAAACTCGCGAATGTCGCTTTTCTTCCTGAATAATGAATCGCATACAAACTGCGAATTCGTCGGAAATTACACTAAAAAACACATACCTTACTAACCTACCGGATTTCACAGTACTATCCTTTTTTTGGAAAATATGAACTTATTAGGAAACCTTTAAAGTCGCTTTTACAATGACCATGTAAGTAAGTTACGTGGTCCGGGAAGTAAATAATTCGTGTCCTACGGGCCCGGACAGTGTTAAATATTCAAGGTTGAAACCTTTGGGAAATAACAGTTGGTAATGGAGGCACATTTGCACGGCGTTAAATATGATGGATGTATGTGGGTAATGTATAAAGTGTGATGAGAGCTTAGTTTTAGCAGGCCCGGAATAGTGCGAATACCGAATCCCGTTTCTAGAACGGATCTTATCTTAAGACTTAAGACTCATCGGTATGTCAAAACCATTTTTTAGCCACGTGCTACCGCTCGAAATGAAAAAGCCGTATTTAAAAAATAATATAGGTACTCGGATAGTGCCTCTATTGTTAAAGCGGCAAGGTTCAAATTAAAACTTAAGGTATGTCGGTATTAGCAGTTGCATTATACTTAGTACCGAGTAAACAATTAGCGGTTACATTTAACAATGAAAACCAATGGCTTTGTCTTCTCTTTTTGCCATGGAGAATTGAATTCGTTCTAGAAAAAGGATGTGTATGTGAAGGACTATAAACTTAGTGTGAAATGGCAATCGAAAAATATACAATGCAAACGTAGCTTAAAAGTCCGTCTCAGCCATAGACACAGATACTACGCGTAGACTGGCTACTTATAATATTTTTCTTGACGTCTTCCATCACGCCGCCATCTTGGATTATTATTATAGCGCCCGCCATAGACTAAGCAAAGTGATGCCGACTACCCTCAATGTCATACGCAAACTTAAGATAGAGGACGTTTGCTTTATAAATTTTACTCAATGATATCAGCATATTTCGATAACTAATTTATAGAGATCTATTTTTTTCGACAAACAGGTTTACCATTGAATTGCCGACAGACATTTAACCGAATATTATTTCAAAGACAACGTTTCAGGTATTTCATCGACTAGTCATTGCGTCGAGGACTCGATACTTTTAGGTAATTTGAACCGAGGTCTTTTAATTGGTAGTTGACTTATTTCAATAAAATTCATGTCATGGCTTTTCATTTCGGGTGTTTATATTATTTTATAAATATTATTATATTTAATTCCGCATCATGTTTTTCGGAATCCCTAACGTTTTTTAAACTATTTTTTCCGAGCAGCGAGTCGACGCCACCGCTGCGCGGGGTGGCTATTTCTGGTCTGGGGGGAAACACAAGTGATCCCTAACCTAGCCGACCTAAAACAGAGTTCGCTTAAAGGCGGGATTCCACCGGCACTGTGCAGCACAAGCATTTTTGTACTGAATATGCATGTGCCGCACAGTGCCGACGATTTACACCAATGATGCTTAGTTTTATTATACATACATATTATATATATTTGTCATTTGTCATGTCCCTGAATTAACTAGATAAATAATTTGAATAATGTATAAATGTGTGTGTGTTTTGTAGTTGTGCCAATTAAGATAATTTGAAACAAATCATCGATTAAGTAATATACGTTGAATAGTATTTCTTACGTAGTAAGATAAATTTAAATAAATAGTAGTTGAAATAAAATAACGCCAAACAATATTACTAGTACTAAAGTTTCGATGAATCGTTGTCGATGAAATAATATTAGATGAAAAGGTTGTCGACAAAACAAGGGTACACCCCTCTACCTAGTTACTACACATCGCGGTGTCAAGATATATTTGTGGGTGAGCTTAAAAAAAGTTACAGAATAGGGGGGCTGGAGCAAAATGAAGCGTGAAGCTCAAGACTGATCGGGTGGGCGACGTATTGTGCCCTGCCTCTGCCCCATCCAGGGGACTTAGGAACTTAAGTCAAAAGTAAGTTATAAGTAATTTTCGTTTCAACAATGCGGATGGAAAATCATCAAAAACATTGTAGTAAACAAGCTTACGCCACGGACAATAGGGAAGCTTCAGCTATAATGTTTACCATTATTTTGTGACCAAAATGTTGAAAAACCATAAAATAATAGGTATTGAAACGTTTTTACTTATACTCATTTCAAACAATAATTACGATTTGAAGTAATGGGTGCGTGCGTCCCACGAGATATAACAACAATATATATAATTTCATATTAATAACGTTCACAAGATATAATGAACGTTAGCTATAACAACAATACCAATACTTTTATAAGGAATAACGGTCAATTGCCATAATAATCATATTACATAACGTTTTTTTCTATAACACTCAAATTGACTAATTTCATTTCGCATAACATACATAACATATAATATCTTTTCGTATAACATACATAACGTATAACGATCATAACGCATAGTTTATTTTCGTATAAGGATTATAATACAGACAATTAGGTTAGGGTAGCCAGGAAAAGGGGGCACGGGGGGGCGGAGCCTGCCACAAAGGAGGCTCGGGGGGCGAAGCCCCACGCAGTAAAAAACAACAAATACTCTTAACAATGGTATTACCTGCAGGTTAGGTTAGGGTTGCCTTGTGTCCCTTAGAGCGGAAATAGACACCCCGCGAAGCGGGATGGCGTCGACACGCTGGCGGTTAGGTAAGGTTAGGTTAAAATAATTGGCGTGATATCGAAATAAATTTAATTTCAATCTTACAAACGTTTAATGTTTTTTTTTTCAAACTCAAATTTGAGGGTCCAGCTCTAAAAAATTCACATTTTCAGTATATGCTCCTTTTTTATTTAGTATATTATCGATATTGCGCTCCTGTTCTATAAACATTATTTTACGCTTAGCAGCCAGTTCACCATTTTTTAATTTTTCTATATCCCCCATAATTTTAATACTCTCCTGTAGAAGCTCCATTGCAAAGTGATAAAAACCAGGTTTCACCTTATCAATGATCTGATTCAAGCGATGATGCCAAAATAACTGAAGGCGATTATACTATACGAGCATTATATTTTTTGATGTTAGATAAATTGAATAATATATGTTATAAACCTTAGGTGTTATGCATATTATACGCTTTAATCGATATATCAATTGATATTATATCTAAAGTACGTTATACTTTACGAAATTATATATTTTGACATTATACCTTTCGTTCGTTATGTGCAATGAACGTTATACTATACAAACTTATACACAGTGAGCGTATATATTATGACCGTTATATGATAAGTTGTTATACCTCGTATTACTTACCCTTGAAGTAATGTGAAATAGAACGTGTTTTAATCCAACAGTCAGTGGTGACGTCACTCCTGTCAAAAGTCAAAACTTAGGCAATTCTATGATACATCTAGGGACGTACCTGTGGTACCACGGACAAACAAATATGGCGAGTGACACACATGAGTGACGTCACAGGAACTGTAGATCCGTTTAGGCGCGAAAGTTTTAAGTGTCAGTTTGTAACAGGAATTTTCGACGATTAATTATTAATTTAAATGTGTTAATACTTTTGTGGTCTATTCTACATGGGTTTCTTTCAAATAAAAGTAAAATTGAAAATATTGCATCTTCCTTATTAGCGCTAGGATCTCCTGAGGATCACGCGTATTGCTGACCCTTTATTGATTTGAGGATTTACAATCGACAGCGAGATACATTTGTCAGACACGTCCCTCTCAGCACAGCGCGAGTTAGCGCGTTGATCCGCGGGAGTTAAAGCGACCTCACTCACTACCAGGGACACAACACTCTGTAATTAAAATTCAAGGAAACCCGTTTTTAAACGCAAAAAGACGGGAGAGGAAGGATTTGATCCAAACAGGTGAAACTAGTAAAATATTTCCTTTTTACATAATAGATAAACGAAGGAAAACATCGTGACGGGCACCGGTCTAATCCCAAATTAAGGTCTAGGTCTCCCTCCGGGTCCGAAGGTCAGGAGGCAGTCGTTTTCGTAAAACTAGTGCTTTCAAATATCGGGATTATGTGCGCGTTAAGCGATTAAGCGGACCCGGGTTCCTTTAGGGCACAGCCGGGAATAACGCTAGTAGGATGATGATCATAGACTAAGAAACGCAGACGTTTTTTCCATTAAAATTGTAATGTTATCTGAAATGAGGAATAGAGTCAGTAATAGCATCTTTATGGCTCCTGTCTTCTAGCTAGTGTTGGGTAGGACATCAAATTAAAATGAGTTTGTATTTCACCTCATTTCCAAAAATGAGGTGGTACAATGTCTTACTTCAAATGAGGTGAGGTACCATCTAATAATTAACATCTATCGGAAGTACAAAAAAGGTTTTTTTCAAGTGTAGTGTACAATAGACCACCAATTGCTTTTATGTTCAATATTCCTATTTACCTTCCTCCACTACATATAATATTGTATTGTAGATGGGGGAAAGTTAGGCGCAAGTGGGGAGTCTGGAGCTCGAGGGGCGAGGCTTTGAGGTTTGAGGGATAAATGAAGCGCGAGGTGAAGACCGAGCGAGTGAGGAACGAGGCGGTGCCTCGTGAGGAATAAAGTAGTACATTTTTCGGGTCTCTATTATTTCCCATAAAATTTAAGATCCGATTTTTTCAGTCCATAACGTTTTCCACCATAATTTTTTCTAGTCATATTGTCGAAAGTCATAAAATTTAACAATATACATTGGAGTTCCGATTTTTGCAGGTCATCATTATTGTTAGTCATAAAATTGGTTAGCCATAACGTTCAATGTCCCGGTGGTATGCAATTACATAATGTTACAGGCAATAATCTAGTTTGTAATAATTATGGTAAGGTATTTTTTCGCAAGTCATAATGATTGGTAGTCATCCGATTAGTTAGCCATATCATTCAATTTCACGGTGGTGTCACTCTTCATAATGTTAAAGCCCATAAACACACTCCCAGAAAAATAATAAAATACATGTTTTTTTTACTACCGAACGTTACTGAACGCGTTCTTCCAGACTGCTTTATAACATACCCACATACCCATTAATTATAATTAATGTGGGTACTTTGGCAAAAATAAAGAGTGATGCGATTGAAAGATATTTATGCCGCTCACTGTTTTGTTTAGTGGTCTGAATACGTTAAAACATGTTAAAATAAGTATGTTTTGTTTTGAAACTTTTTTCTCTAAAATCAAAAATGGACGAAATATTTGACCCGAAAGTTAGGAAAAATATGTACTTGTCAACATTTCGATGAATGTTGTGTCATTATTGGTTCTGGCGCTTCGACGGCCGCTGCCGCGGCACGCTCGCTTCGCTCGCTCGGCTCGCGCGCTTAGGGTCACGGTACAACTAACACTCCTCCTCGCTTCGCTCGTCGTCGTACCTACACCGACCTGCCTTAGAAGTCCAATATCTTGGCCATTTTTAATTCCAGAGAAAAAGTTTCTAATAAAACATGCTTATTTAAACGTATTCTTTACGAAACAGTCATAAACCCTTCGCGCAGTAGTACCTAGTACCCCTTTCAAATGTATGTCTAGAAATGTTTCTGAGTAATTATCTATATGACTTTGGATGTTATAGGTCTCTTAGACGTAATTCACATTAGGCATTAAAACAATATGAATAGCGTACGTTGAAATATATGCCTTAGAATATTTATGAATAATTATCGATAGACCTTTGATCGTTATGGACATCAATTTCTGACTTTTGTGATTATAATGCGATTTGTGTAAGATTGTCCCCATAATATTTATTTATTTATTTATTTATTTATTTATTTATAATACTTAATATTATGGGTCATTAATGTTAGAACTACAAAACGTTATACTTAACAAAGATTATGACTACTGATGTTTATGTCTATAAATTATATGGATATCAATTTCTGACTATCGAAATTCGGAACAATAAGTTTATGGGAAACAAAGGGACCCCACACTTTTCAAGCGTGAAATGATGCGACAATTTAATTAAATGAGTATGACAAATGAGGTGCCTCACGAGTGAGTAACACAACACTACTTCTAGCTCTGTAGGCTACCAATCGGCACTTCGACTTCATTTTATACGGTAGGTACTAATCCGTTTTATGTGCGCTGGCAAGTCACGTGCCAAAAGGACATATAAGCAGTACGTACTGGAGGTTGACGGGATCTTTTATTATTGATGTTAGTCTGCCGAATCTGGCGGCGTATTGAATATAAATATTCGAATTACGATGGTGGTGGTTAATTGTTTGTTTGTAATGGAGTGATTTTGGAAAGTTTTTGAGGCCGCGTATGTACGACTATGTATGTAATAAAACTGACAGACGGACGGAGTCCGAGTGATCGCATCGCATATTTTTATATTAGCAAGTACCTACATCCACATCACATATTACATCATTGACTTTAATTCAATTTATCTTAAAAGTTAATTTATCTTAAAAGGTATGATAAGTTTTCCGTTGGACTTATTTTGGGACGGAACACTACAAGCGACGCATGTTGAATTGAGATGTAAAAGCAGATCGATCTAATTGTTTTCACAGTAGGTACTTATAAGTGAGTTAAACCAATAAAAAGGCTTATATCTCTTTAACTCACTTGTAAGAGTTGTAAGAAGCATAAGTCATAAATGTTTGTGTGACCGCGCTCCTGCGGTTACACATAGGAAAACACTGTGGCAACGCGAAGACAATCATAAATTTTCGTGAATCAGCATCATCATCATAAACTTAAGAGCCGGGCTCTTGTCGGTGGAGTCATCGCCATTCTGTTCTTCTCTCTGCCACTGTTTTGAGCTCTTGATACGACATTAAGTACATTAACTTTCTCTTTAGCTTGGTCCACAAACGTACGTGTTGGTCTTCCCCTGCCTCTCATTCCTTCTATTTTTACTTCAATTATTGTTTTTATGCAATTTTCATCATCATCTGGTGCCCTATCATATGTCCCTTTCTGTTTTCAATAGTTTTTAGTAGACATCTAGATTAATCATCCATAACAATAAGTTTCAAATAAGGTTTCGCTCCTCGTAATAAAGTCAAATAAACATTTCTACCAATTCTTGCTTTGTTGTTCATTGGAAGAATCCAATGAACAACAAAGGTCAAACAAATAAGAATATTTGTCTGACCTAATGACTAAACATACAACTAATTACTGGTGACCTCATTTGGTTGAAATTGGGTTTTTGTAAGATAATGGGTCAGCCTGTCACCTTCAGGCAAATTGTGAAAGCTAACAAAATTCTCCGAACCAACGAAAAAACCAACATGAAAGTAAATTCCACACACCTAAAAATAAAAATAAGGTTAACAATATTTTCTCTCTTTCAATGTATTTTACTTATAACGAAATCCAAATATTTAGTGTAGAAATAGCATTACAAAATCAGCCAATGCCAATGTGTAGGCAACCGAGGTATTTGCTAAAACTTAGGACGTAGTTGTCCGTTGACGTAAATGTCCTAAGACATTTATCAGAAATCTTTAAAAAAAGCAATAGAATGCGAAGGTAAATAGTTCGTGACGAATCAATTAGATTAAAAATTGCATGCTTTTTCACTCGAAAACTGTCATAGAAAATTTCAAAACGAGTGGTATTGACCACTCGCATTCAATTCTATATAGGTAGACAGTAAGTGCCTGTCATTTTTACACCACAATCAGTTTTAGGTCCTTTCATGATATTTTCGAGGATTCGAAAATCAAAAATTAATTAATTTATTTATTTATTTATTTCGTACAATTTCACAGCATTACAGGAACACCAAAGCACTGTGAAACAAAACAAATGTAGATATATATACACAAAAGAAACAAACTATTATTCTCTCTCGTTCTCGCAAAACGTCAAACATTCATCACACACATCTATCCATCGGCTAGGAAATATATCACAATTTGGTGCTGATTCAAGCAACGAGTTCATGAAGTGCAAAGCTCGAATAAGCGGGGACTTTCTGCGAGACAACGTTCGCGCTGCCGGCGCCGCTAGTAAATGTTGACAACGAGGTCGAAAATTATATCTAGAGGGCGAGGGAACATACAGGCGCACCAACTGAGCTACTAATCCGGGACAGTCTGAATCACCACGCAAACTTCTACCAGCTAAGGAAAGAAGACCGAAGTTTCGCCTCACCTCTAGTGAATTGAAACCTAAAACGCCTAGTAAACATTTTGTAGGGTATAGAAATGGGGTAGTAACCGTACATTTTGTACAAAATGGCTTCCTTGATCTCAAAACCGTGTCAAATCATGTATCAGTTCATATGACGTATGCTCGAACGGAGGTAACTCTGAAAGTGCACTTCGGGGATGAAACTGAGTGCACCTGTGCCGTGTCGCAGCGGTCACGTGCGGCATGCGGCTCACGGTCGTAAAACAGTCCAGTTAACGCTCCAATCCGCACGGGAATATTTATGCGTTTATTACTGTACACGTGGCACAGACCAATGATGCTATAGCATCTGAAATAGTCACTAAATTTAGGATACCTAGGATGTAGCTGAGTCAATCACCTTTCTCTGGTCCCTTAGTTTTTTCCATTATCAGTTACCACATCATGTGTATTTTTATCAAATATACATGCATTGTAGTTCTTATAGCTTGATAAACAGTATATTTAAACATACAATAAAATGTTCCATTAGCAATTGTTTGCATGTATTTGCAAGTCATAATTATATAAATTAACTGCGCAATTATTTTTCCAAAATATAAACCTCCAATGGACTAGGTGTATGACGCCGTAATAAACAAAGTACGAAGAGCTGTCAGTTACACGTACTTGTCAATTTACTTTGCTTTACATTGCTGACAATTAAAATTTTGATAGAAAGTTAACGAAGTCTGAGATCTAGTTTATTAATAAAATGAATGTCATGGTTGAGTTACATATCTATGTTATTATAACATCCTTTAAAAAAAAGGCCGGGTGTTGGTAACACACTGTATATGTTGCATCTCGCAAAGAAACGTATTCTAGCAGAAAACATCCAGGGGACAAACCACTATTTTCATAAAAATCCGCTGGGCAACCGGTGAAATTGAGGGCAAATGAATATTTTTAAACATACTTTTCATGTAGTTTCACACTATAATTTATTCAGTAAGGAATGCAACAACAATCAACAACAGCAGACATCGCATTTGCTTATAATCTCCTTTAAAAGCAAATAGTAGAAGCGGGGAGGGCACTAGGGAGCAACGAATATCCGGCGACGACGTAAGCTTTCATTGGATTTCCATATTATCAAGCCCCCACAAAAAAGAGGGAAGTTATAAGTTTAATAGTAGCTCCCAAACAGATGAAGCGATTTGAGTGCGATTATTTTAAATCGGAAGTCTGTCTGTCAAGATTGTTTTTTTAAAAATAAAATACCCTTGATACACCGTTCACTATTTCAAACCAAAAGATATTCAAAATTAAATAGTAAAAATGGCATATACGCTGCGCATAGCCAGCAGATGACCGTCGGAACCTTATCGGTAATTATCCCAGCATCTCCACCATATTACAAAGTCCTAATCATCCATCAGTCCATAATAAAGAGATTTGTTTTGTATGTACAAAACAAATCTCTATTTACACAATGGCCTACTAATTTCTCGCACCTTTTTGTCTAACCCGTAGAAAACTTCGATTATACTACAAAGCAGAATGCATAATTCCCTCTAGCTGTCAACACGAATCCTCAAATTAATAAAAGTAGGCACAGCGCTCGACAGTAACATGTAACACACATGAAATGCAACTTATGTTTGACATATTAATTATGATGTAATCTTATATTGTGAATAAATGAATCCCGATTCTCCTAGCGTCCAAAGCGTCAATAGGCGACGGTGTCTGCTTATGCTTAACACCAGGCAGGCCGGATCCTTGTTAGCCACCGTCGTAGTATAAAAATCATCGGTATATGTGATCTTTCCGGCCGCATTGTTATTCTATGAAACCCTACCTCACAACTGGCCTCATTAAAGCGCCTCAACGTGTCGCTATCGCCTGTCAGGTTCTGCCACGATACGGACGTGAAGCCCGGTTCCGACGGCCTTTGTAAACGACTGAATGTGTTCATTGTGTGCTATTCAAAGCACACGATGACGTGTAGAGCAGCAACAGTTTACCGAGGTTTACAGAGAGTTTTCCAGTATGTTTCTTGAATTACTTTGACAATTGGTCACTTCGAGTAAAGTATTTCATTTCATTTCATTTATTCAATTGTAAAGTCATGTACCTACATGCATACTTATGAAGGTGTCATAATTTTAAAAAGTCGGTCCATGGCGCCCTGTGAGGGCACACAACAATAATCTTAAAGCTAATAAAATTTAAAATAAATAATGTCAAAAATTCATATTCAAAATTCAAATCTTGATTTAAAAAATTGTCTGAATACATTATAAATAAGCCTATACTCTTACCGGAAATAATAAATTAAAAAAATCCTATTGATTACACGGTATTAAAACAGACAAGTCAACACATCTTCTAAATTAAATAGAATTCATTAAGAGATTTAATAAATTTAAACAAATTACGTTAAAATACAATTAAAATTAAGATTATAAATTACTATAATTTATGAAATCCTCAAGCGAATAATAACATTTATCTATTAATATTTTTTTCTATTTCTATTTTTCTCTATCTATCTATTTACTAACACGGCCATGCACATGCCCGCGACATACGTCATTACATAATTGAAAACGAACTCTATTTTACGTGCCTAACGAATGCTGTACAGCTAGTGTTTCCAAGTGTGACCTGGAGCTGGACTCCTGAAGTGTACCCTTGGCCAGTTCCTGTGTGCCAGCGGGATACCTACCTACTAGTTTATTCCCGAGGATCGAGGCCTTCCAGCAGCTCCAGGTATTGTGCTCCAATTCCACCACGAACACTGACAAGCCCCCCTCTTCCCTTAACATTTCGAAGCGTTTGTGGCAAGCTGAGCTAAGAGCTGGTTCCCACTATGTCGGATGTTGGTCCGAATTTTAATCGGTCGTTCCAGAGGCAGAACATTTCATATAAAGCTAGTCACACTTGTCGGACACCAATTTGTATGAGGCACCAACATCCAATAAAAAATCGGGCCGACAGCGGACAAGTGAGAACGGGTACGATCCCTTCTAGAAAAAAAATGCACTATATCATCAAGCGGCTCGTCTTGGTACGCTAGTCTGCCGCCGACTTGGTAAAAAATTACAGATATCGCAAGCGTATGTGTTTATCGTTTCCCTGAGACACACTAAGATTCAGAGCTAAGTCTCTCAGACAAGCATCCTCAAGTCTTCCCTTGGCCGAGTGACCCTTGTGAGGGGTGCCTTGTGCGACCTCGTTGCTAACGAGTGCTTGTTCTCGAGTACCATGAACTGTGAACTGCGGAGAACTCACGGACATCTAGTTTCAAACGTGGCGTGTAACAGCGAATATCTTTCGAATATCTCCATCTCTATCGCACCCGCCTAATCTACTACATGAAAGATTATTTGTTCAAATTAATTTGCACTGCGCACATTTTATCTGCTTTACCTTAAGGTTGGTCGAGAATGCTTTATGCCATTAAGTACGCCTTTTGTACCTTAAGTTTCTCTTTTGTGCAATAAAGATTAAACAAATAAATATACTAATACTAGCTTGCTCTAGCTACACGTGGAACTCTTTTATATCGTAGCTCATTACAAACTTTCACCCCCCATTTCACCCCCTTAAGTGACGATTTCCGGGATAAAAAAATCTGATTTCCTTCCTTCGCATTTATAGTATGAATAGTATGGATCAGAAAGAGGAAACGTCGGTGAGATTTGTAAGTTTGTATGTACAGATGCCGTCAAACTTCTTGAACATGTGACCTTGCATGCGCAAAGGCGAATTGTACCTGCGAGCTGCCCCCCCACTTCGTCCCGCATGTTCAAGTTGTTTGACGGGAACTATAACGTTTAATCTCCGGAACCGCTTATTCGATTCCAAAAATTCTTTCACTTGCGTGTATAATTGACCTTCTGGATGGTTCTAGGCTATAGTTTACCCCGCGTTGATTGCCTACGTTCTTTGCAATACACGGGCAAGCCAGCAAATTGAAAAGTAGCGAAAAAAGAAAGATCGTAATAATATTATGACGGAAAATTATGGCTCTGTGTGGCAGCTTCCACTACGTAGTACCTAATAACGTAATGATTGATAGCGTATTTATACATTTTCACGATTTTCTTTAAAAGTAATAAGAAAAAATTTACTTTAAAAACAAAGTTTTAACCGACTTCAATTTAGTACTCCGCCAAGCCACGAGAACATTTCCTATTTTTTTTTACAATTTACCAAAGGAACTGATTTCCGATAGCAAATGCGTTGATTACTATAGAAAAAAACTGAATCGCTGTATGTGGGCCGATAATATTTGAGGACTTCCATCGATTCCCCAAGATCATTGGCACTTCATTAGTTCCTATTTCAACGGAATCTTACCGTGAAGTACTTTTGCACTTTTAAGTACATAATTGAGGAATTCGATAAGTCATCTGTGGTCTTCATCATCAATTCCTCGCCACCAAATTTATAATTCCGGATGTAAATACACGAGTTATAACAGAAAATACCAAAATCACTACACGCGTGCCTAATAAAATTGAGGAGTGCCCTCAATTCCTCATGGATCCCATCATCTATCGTCATCATCGATCCTGTCGGATCGGAAGCAATATGTAAAGTATGGCCCATACGAATCAGAATGCTATCTCACGCGCTCTGGTGTTAGCCAAGGATCAAACCTAGGACCATTTCTTTTCGTATTGCTCATAAACGACCTATCCGACGAGGTGCGCGGTTCCATGGTGTTGCTGTTCGCTGACGATGTGAAGCTGGTGAAGTCGATTCAAAGCCAGAGTGACCGAGTGGAGTTACAGAGGGACATTGATGCGGTGTATCGGTGGAGTCTCCGTAACAAACTTTATTTTAACACGGAAAAATGCGAAATGCTGACATTTACGCGGTCGAAAACTCAGTACACAATTGGTGGCGTTCCAATAGCGCGTGCGGAAAGTGTGCGGGATTTAGGTGTCCTTTTCGATCCGGGGCTCACGTTCAATGATCACATTCAAGCTGTGGCCAAAACCGCATCGGGGAGACTCGGTTTCATCTTGCGCAATTCTGCACCTCTGACCGTCCACGCTGCCCGCGTGTTGTATGCGGCGCTCGTGCGCAGCGTGCTGGAGTAGAATGCTGTGGTCTGGAGTCCACATGAGAGCAAATACACTCTTACATTGGAACAGGTCCAGAAAATGTTCTTAAGGGCGCTGTACAAGAGGATTCACTTTTATTACCCATACATGTACCCTACCTTATTTTTGCAAGGGCATTTAGGCTATGACTCACTACAATTGCGTCGCTTACTCTCCTTAGCTAAATTTAGCATCGATCTAGTGCGAGGAAAGGTCGATTGTGTGGGTCTCATCGATGCATTCGTGCGTCTCTTTGTCCCTGATCGGTACGGTCGCGCGCGAAGTCACCCCTTGCTGGCCGTACCAGGCGGGCGCGCGCGGGCGCACGCGCCCGATCCCATTGCGCGCGCGTTAGCGTTCCTCAACTCCGTGCTCCAAGCGCACCCACAGTGTGATCTGTTTGCGAGTTCGACCGCGCGACTGATGATTGGATGCAGGAAGGTGGCAGAATGCGAGATGCCTGCGAGTACTATAGTTTAATACACTTAAGAGTCGTTGTTGTTTATGTTTTTCTTTTTCCTAATGTTACATATTCATAAGTTTGTACCGCTTTGGCCTTGCTGTTAAGGTATAAATGTTACTATAAATAAATAAAATAAATAAATCTAACTGAATTTTGAAAAAAATGGGACCCACCTGGAAGTATATACATACTAACAAAAAAAATTATTTCGAATCGGCTTATCAATGACGGAGTTCTGGGGTAACAAACATTGAAAATAATAATTAATAAAAATACAGCCGAATTGAGAACCTCCTCCTTTTTTTTGAAATCGGTTAAAAATAAACGATAAACTACTTTATTGCGTTCAGTGGCCGGTGTCATAAAGCTACAATTTTACCAAACCACACTGGCAACTTTGGTTGAATCCAGCAGAGTAAAAGAACAGCGTATAAGTACGAGTAGGTATACACTTGTATTATACCGACCGCGAAGCTACAGATATTTCGCAATGGCCCACTATAAAGCGCGGTTAAAATATATAACCACATCCCGGATTATATGAAAGCGCAAGACGATCTTTAATGCAATAATTAATTTTATCAATTTAAATTATTTTAATTCAATTTAATTATGAAATCAGTTTATTTTGACATTGCTGTTATATAATAAATTGCCATTCATTTGCACTTTTAAACGATTATGACTGAATGTGTATTTTTCATGATAAATATTACCAGGCTTATATAACATCTTGCAATACCTCACAGGGGTAACATGTTTGTATCTGTATAATATCATTACCTACCATCTAAATGTAACAAAATGAATGCAATTTTGAAATAAATCAAGTCTGGCAGAATATTTGCTGTTAAACTCTGTTTACCTGACGGCGATTAAGAGTATACGTGGACGAAGTCGAGGGAAAATCTAATAACTAATAAATGCTGAACTGTACCACATTCTCGCATGACCTTTCACGTACTAAAAACGATCAGTACGACTCGATTAGGGTCAGCCGGCCCGCATATGTCGATGTCGGCCATTCGGCTATCAATAATATATTAACGTGTATTGCCAGGGAATACAGGACTAATAACTAGAACGAGGAGCACGATTCTATAACTGAGATAAACCAAAGTAACCTCATGTTGGCGCCTTATATTAAGAGCTTTTTCATTGAGTTCATAGGTGGCGATATTGAGAATACAACATTATAGTAAAACAACTTGTATAGGAAAAACAATGCCCGATCCCTTATTACCCCCAAAATTGGCCCCTTAGAGGGGATTTGCTCGTGTTTGACTTTATTTAAGTGATTAGACCATAAATTCCTATATCTATACCAAATTTCAGCTTCATATATCATACGGTCTTCGAGAAAACTGGCTGTGACAGAAGGACTGACTCCGAGTGATTGCTTAAGTGTTCTGAAAAATATTGTGTTTACACCGTTACTATGCAATCAACTGGTTACCAATAAATTATACGACAAGGCGGCTCTGTCCTAAGTAATTCGAATCGAGCAACCGTTATATAGTTTATACTAGTGACAGCGCCATCTAGCGGTCCACAAAGCTAAATCGTCTTAAACAGGTTGGTTGAAATGAGTACGTACCTTGCCGTCGCTTTTCCAGTATATAAAGAAGCCATATTCGTCGACTTTGAAGGTGCAGTTCTGTTCGAACTCTGTGTTGTCCTTTTCTTCCGTCCAGCGGTCGAATACCGCGCCCTGGAACAAACATACATATACATATTGTATATACATCGTATTATTAGGACTAACGAATATTATGGCGTAAAATTTTATGAAGAACATTTTCGGACTTCCAATAATAGGACTTAAAAAAATAGGTGAAACAAAGCGCCCCCTACATTCATAGCCTCGCTCACGCATCTCTTTCCATTACCTACTGGATTTTTCCGTCGTACACAGCTCCGTTACCTCGCAAAAGTCGCAAAGTCCTGGTGGGTACTCACCCTTAATAGTCGTTACTAAACTGCCCGCGCGACTTTGTCGTTCAATGCAAAGAACGCAAGCTAAGCGCGGGATAAAATATAACCTATGGCGACCTAGAAAGTCCATTTTGTACATAGGTGAAATTATTCAATCGTAGAAGCAGTTCCCGAGATTTTCCCATATATACGAACGTACAATTTCTCAAACTTTTCCTCTTTATAAAACTAGTAAAGTTACTACCTATACTTATAATGTGTTTGTTACGTTGTTGCGGTAATTGTGTTGACGTGTATAAACACAAAACTACGTCACACGCCGCCATTGACGGATCACAATCTGTTCCATTCATGCGTTATTTTCACGGGTTCATAAATAATCATAATCTATTTGAAGCTAACACGAATGTCGTCATTTTGGTGAGGGTCACTCATTGTTATTGAGAACGATAAACATAAATCTGAAAGGAAAACTCGGGTACCTGTTTGTGATGACGGATTTTAACGACGCGATTTGACTTAAAATCACAACTAATTGAACGAGCGAGCTTCGAGCGAAGTTCTCCGTTTCAGCTAGGGCCAAAATTCTTTCGTATGTCTGGGTCAAATTAGCCAAACGATGCTTGTGAAATCTTGATAGCCATTTTGTTAGTAACACAGAGGTTTTTGGTGATTCAGTTTTTGTAAAATTTACAAAAAAGAATATTAGTACGCCTACATTGGTTGTCCGTTTGTCTGAGTTGCCAATTATTTCAACCTTTATTCGGCTTCTTCTTCCCCCAAGTTATCCAGTAAGCCTTCTAACTATGTTTCTCAACGTCCCACGGCATAACTATATTTTAATTTACTTTAAAACTAGTTAGAAGCTTTATAAACTTTAAACAAGGCGGTTGTATAAGAAACTTATAAAGTGGGTCAAGATTTCTTATACAGAAATAAGTTAGTTACGAGTGTACTGTCAATGCCACGTTTCATACTAAGAACGAAAAAAAAAACCTTATTATATAATTAATAATGACTTTTGGTAATTATTCAATATGTGTCTCTTATAACTACACCACTTTTATAAACAAATTAGGTCTGTGAGGCTGCTTTGTAAGTTTGTGTGTGAGGAGTAATCTCTGGAACTACCTACTTACCCGATTGAAGAACTAATTCAAGTCTGTAGTCTGTACAGATTCTTTACCGCCCACCTACATTTTATGGACGCAAAATATTGTGAGATCATTTTGTAACCATATTTAAAGCAATAAACGATATGATTATATTGATTATGATTATATTATGATTGAAAACTAGTGCTTCCTGATACCTAAGCGTGAAATGTTGCATGTGTTTACTGTACATGATTGCAATTAAATGAATTGAATAGGTATTACTGCTACTAGAACGTGCTGCTGAAATCTAGCTGACTTTATGCATGGTTAGTGCAGTAATTTGCATGTCGGCCTTTAATGAAGGCACCGTGGCTCGTGAGTCGAGACAAACATGCTCAGGCCTGGCCTGTGCCTTTGTCCTGCCGCCAATTCGTTTTAGCTTAGAGCGCCATCACCTTTTATAAGCGATGCCGCCAAGTTTACCTACAGCGCCTGTTATTCTGCGGCACACAATCTAATCGGTGTGTGGCATTTTGTAATTTGACATGACGCTTACTGATGTCGCACTGATTACCTCACTTGTCACCTTGTGGAAATGCATTATGACGGACTCGCGGTAAAAACCTTGGAGAAGAACACCGCGGGATCGCGTTCAGCATCCGACCGCTTGTGACCCAGCGGGCGCAGGCCACAGACATTATACGCTTGTTGAACGGGCGCGTCCAGCCTTGTGGGATGGTTCTTTGTGGGGTGTCCCCCGACCCTCACGGTCCCATAAGGTGGAGGAAGCAATTGCGCGTAGCGCCTGACTTTGCCTCCTGTTCGTCGCCAGCGGCGCGGATCCGATTGTCGGTATGCCTATAAGCCTGTAACTACTGTCAGTATTATATTTGCGCAATAGTAATATCATGCACGGAAGCGGGGTGCTGCACTTTGCAGTACTGCATTCGTACTGCCCCTCTTCAGCGTATCCCGCGTCAGTCAGGTAGCACTCACTTATATGTAGGCCTGGCTCGCTTCTCACTCGCGTGTCTATAAACACCGCCTAAAAATGGTAAGTGCACAAAGCAGCAATTTACGTCCCATAGTTACGATGATACGATTTGAATACATTCAGACGAATCACTTTTTCAAAGCGTCGAATACACACAGCTGTAAAACCAGTCAGTTGTAAGATAACACTGCGAACTTGTCAGTAGACTCCTAAAATAGTGCATAGAAGAATTTTATGGCGTCTCGGCTGTAAAATGGCAGTTAATTTCGCCATTAAATGCTGCAAAACGAATGACAATGTGTTTAAATGCTTGTTAGAGTAAGAGCAAGCCCTCGTAAAGTGAGAAGTCTTGAAAAAGGTTTCTGATGGTATGCAGTGTTTCAGCATGGCTAGGACTAGACTGCGCGTCAGCTGACTCGCGCGCGAGATAGACTATAGCCTTCTCTTTCCGATTACAATATTTAGAAAGAGAAGATGATCTCGCCTTTTTTACGGAAATGCGATGCTTGCGGCAGCGTAACTATTGGACGCAACTATGGAATCGCTCACGTCTTGTACACGGCTAAGCGAACCTGTATGGTTTGTTTGAGCGCACGCCGCTGCACGCGTTGGCTGACCATAAACGCTACCTTATCTGTAAATTGAACGCAAGCGCAGTTTCAAAATAGTGGTCGAATCAGGGACATTTTAAAAATTTATATTAGCTATGCTGCAGTTTTCAAAACACAGAAAAATTAGGTCACAAAATCCTCAAAAAGATCACTCGTCTTGAGCATCGTCTCAATAGATATCTTGAGTAAACAGCACTTCATTAAATTTGGGACTTGGCCCAAAAGCCAAGGTTATTTGCGTATTACATATTTACCCCGCACTTAGTAGCGCATGCTCTTCCAATACAAATCACTGCCATTTAGATTAAGCGTTTCTCTTATGTTTTGCCAATATTATGGCGCTATTATGACGTCGACTTGCGGAAACCCAGCTCGCGTACACCTATGTGCCAATATTAATTTCACTTATTTACGTGCATTTAGCGAGTTACAGATTTCGTGTGTACAGTGAGGCCAGAAAGTGGTGAATGGGCGACGACGACGAAACGTTTTCACCTTTGCACCTTTATTCCTTAAGTAATAAGGCGAAAAACGTCGACTGCTACTGAGTGTAGATCAACTCTATAAAGGTTCAAAAGACGTAGACCACTTCTTGACCACTGTACCAATAGCTTCTTGGGTGGGCTGAAAAAGCGTCTCGCTCGGTGGCGTACTTTGAATGTTTAAAACACTAAACTAAAGACTTCATTGACTACTCAAAAATACAGTAAAAGTAGGTACTAGTATTTCGAAAAAGAGTTGTGACTAAAGTAATCGTTCTGAATTATTTCAATAGTTTTTTGATATACTTATAACAAAATAAGAACAAGCTCCCAAGTATGCCCAGTGGTTTCGACCAGGGAACAGATTAGGTTAGGTAGATAAGTGTCAATTTGAAGGGAAGCTACTGCACATCTTACGTCCAATATTCTGCAGTGGCTCAAGACGAGTCTTTGACCAGTATGTGTTGCCAGTGATGACGTATGGCACCGAAACGTGGTCGCTTACTATGGGCCTCATAAGAATAGTCAGTCACCCAAACGGCAATGGAGGGCTATGCTTGGCGTTTCTCTGCGTGATTGCATCAGAAATGAGGCTATCCGTAGAACCAAGGTACCTAACCAATATAGCCCTCCGAATCACTAATCTTAAGTGGCAGTGGGCGAGGCACATTGCACGTAGAACCGATGGCCATTGGGATGAAAAGGTTCTCGAGTGGCGACTAGGGACCGGAAGGCGCAGCGTAAGTTTATGGACTGATGACCTGGTAAAGGTCGCGGGAGTCCGTTGGATGCGGGTGCAGCAGGACCGGTCATTGTGGCACTCCTTTGGGGAGGCCTATGTCCAGCAGTGGACGTCTTTCAGCTTATATGATGATGATGATGATGCAATGGCAAGTTTTATATGAAAAAATGCCAGTTGGATCTACCCAACGCGCGTTCAATCCTCAATTCACAAATCAGGGAAATCTGGCGATCTCACTCACCAGCAGGAACACACACAGAGCTACAGAACTGTAAGGTGTGGATACCTCCCCAGTTGGGCAACAGAAAATATGCCCTAAATACTTCTCTGAAAAAAGGTCAAAGCAGGATAATCAATCTACCCATCATCACTATTTACAGCACTAACCGCAAAACACTATCGAGCTTCTTTTAACTCGGATCAATACATTACTCAACACAGTTCGCTATCGATTATTTTGAAATCGATTGAGATGTGGATCGTGGAGTGCATTCGAGAAGCGAACGGTTGTGGGTTATATCCGTTATATCGGTATGATTGATTGCTCTGCCACGGAAATTAGGACGTGGAATTGATGCAAACAAAGTGTATTCCAGGAATGGCCGAATGAGTGGCATTAGCGATCATCAATTTATTCCCGTAATCCGATATGTAGCTCTGTAGCTCAGGTTTTTTATTGTATGTTTAATGGAATTTGCCCTTAACGATCATGTCTGATTAATGCTTATTAATTACAATGAACTCTACGGTGCACCGAGAACACCTAGAACATGCAGTATGTGGTCTGTAAGTGTTTTTAATATTTTTCTATTTTATTTATTTAGGTGTCAAAGCGGACCCCGGGCTCCTTTAGGGGCACAACCGGGAATAACGCTAGGAGGATGATGATTTATTTATTTCGGAAAAATTATGGTACGTTTTAAAGGGCATTGGGTAACCTTATATGAGATTTTTTTTTTTTTGCAGCGGCCACGGATGTTTGTGTAAAAATCTTTTTGAGGAACTCTTAATACGCATATATATATATAAATAAACGCGTTAAAAATATCGGAGCCGAGATGTTTTAGTTTGATTTATAACTTTTCAATATGACCTGAGGAAATATATATTGCAAATATTGGCTCCGATGCATTTTAGAATATTACATTTCATAACAAAATATGTTTTCTCAAACATGCTCTGAAATGTATGCGTTAATATCACGAAATGAAGACAAGAAGTTTCTTGTTTATGGCTCCCTACATTACTTCTTGGCCTTACGCCAAGAAGTAATGTATGAAAACCCTAACTAAAAACATTATTGTCCGCTACTCTAACTTTTTTAATTTGCTTACTAATATTAAACTGACCAAGGAAAAATTACAAACTGCCAACCACTAGACTCTGTAAGCATACTTGCGACATAAAAAAAAACAAAATCTATGGTACTATAGGTACTTATGTACGGTTAAATATGTTGCCCGAAAGGCTTGTTCAAATGGTATGTTTAAAAAATAAAAAAGGCGGCAAATCACACAATTGTTTTCTGAACTTTCGCTCCGATTGTAATTACAACGAACTATTATTTAATTGATTACCTTGTATTTATTTTAATGTTAATATTTCCTCACATTGTTTGAGAATAGCACTATACAATCTTCGGCCGGAACAGGGATTGCTGGACTCGTTGTATCCGTCTACCCCAAGCTCGTCCAGCAATCCCTTACTTCACGGCCTCTGCAGTAATGTACTATTGTTGAAAATAGATCTATCATAATATACCAGTTAAACGAGTGGCCACCCATTTAAAAAAAAATGACAACACATTTACCCGAACCCCTTTATTTCATTTTTGCCAAACATTACGTTTATCGGCGAATGGTACACTCACTTTCATTTGTGTAGGTACCATAGGGGTTGATTACGCAACGCGCGCTAATCCGGTCTAACTGTCATTTTAGCATGGGAAGTGATATATAAATCCCTTTAGATAATCCACCTACGCACGGCAGAGAACGTTACCTAGTCAACCCCTAGATTATCTTATCTAATGATATAATAAGACGATGAAACTTCCGATGACAAAGACGAAGTAGACTCATGCACAACGGCAACGGGGAGAACTGAAGGCCTCCACCCACCGGACGCGTGTGCTGCGCGGCGCGTGTGCTGCGCGGCACACGCGCAAGTTGTAAAGCATTGAAACTACACTTCAAACACACATCGAACGCGGCACACGCGCAGCACCCGCGCAGCTGCAGCGCAGCACCCGCGTGGCACACGCGCAGCACCCGCGTAGCTGCACCGCAGCACACGCGCAAGTTGTAAAGCATTGAAACTACACTTCAAACACACATCGAACACGGCACACGCGCAGCACCCGCGAAGCTGCAGCGCAGCACACGCGTCCGGTGGGTGGAGGCCTTGATTCTTTCCAGTATGCTAGGAATGCATGGTTTGTCCGTGTTTGTGTTTGCCAAGCCGAACACCGATTGTGTGCACTGAACTGCATTTTCCGCCTGATTGCATTGATCAGTTAACCCAGATCATAGACACCGGAGGTCGTTTGTGACTGCAAAATGTCATGTGGAATCTGAACAATAGGACTGTACCAACCTCCAAACAAATATATATGTAGTTTGGTTCCCATAGGTGGATATAATATACCTAGTTAAATAACTACATAGTGTAAAATAAAGTCGCTTCCCGCTGCCTGTCCCCATGTATGCTTAGATCTGTAAAACTACGCAACGGATTTTGGTGCGGTATTTTTTAATAGATAGAGTGATTCAAGAGGAAGGTTTATATGTATAACATTGTACCCGTGCGAAGGCCGCGGGGCGGGTCGCTAGTTGGATAATAAATAGATTAAAAACTTTGTCTTTTAAAACGGCGAACTGAAATATTTTTGCAATTTAATTTGCCTGCACATACCGGAGCCTAGCATGTCGTTTTAAAATGAGCCCCAAACGTTTGTATGGAGAGTCCAGCGTCCAGATGACCCTTAAAGGGAAAACTTTACACAGTTATTCGTGCTCATCATAACATGAGCGAGGTTTGAGGCCTGCTGTAGCCTGTAGCTCGCCTACAGCGGTGGCACACAAGCATTTATCCTGCCTGATGATAAGCAGACACCGTAGTTTATAGGCGCTTGCGACTCTGGAAGACTTACAAGCACGTTACCGACCCTATACTGATTTGAGAATTCGTTGCGTTGACAGCTATAGGCATTATGTTGGTCCCCATACAGGTCCCCCAGTCTCCATACAGGTCATCCGCGGAAGATCTAGACCTTAATTCTGGCACACTCAAGCAATAAACTGCTCACGCCTCACGCTAAAACAAGGTTTTTTTTTCGTTTGATATCAGCCTATATTGTGCCCCCCCCCCCCCCCCACTTTTCCACCATTCATCTCAGTCCTGTGCTAGTCTATGTGCCAATCCGTATCAAATGCCCCCCTATCTCTTATTCGGTCTGCCTACAAATATAATATTAAACGATTTGATACAGAAAACAGATATAATTGCAAAGTAAACATCGTCTGAAGCTCAAGACGTAGACGTAGGTAGACGTTTGTCAACGTAGTTTAACTTAATAATATTGTTTTTAAGCACAATATCATGCTGCTTTGATTGTTTGACGTTTAGTTATTAGTTTAGATATAGATAATAATTTCTACTATGGTGTTTAGTCTGTTTTCTGTTTGTTGGCGCTAGTAGTACTGTTCGCGTATGGGCTGCGTTCACTTTTACCATTAAGGCCCATACGCACGTAGCGGTTTGTTGGGATGCAACTTTTTGCAGGCCAACAAACCATTACTACTACAACTATTTATTTTTTAATTTAATTATTTATAAGTTTTAAGTTTTAATTTTAGTTGAGACGGTATTTTTCCTTTTATTAATTTTTGTTTGTTACTTTCCGTGTCCTCACCAAATGGACCCTGCGGAAGACCAGCGCTGGCTGCAAAGCTAGTACATGCTGAGCTGGGTCCATTTCGTGGCAAAAATGTGTTTTATTTTTTATTATTATTTCTTTTAATCGATGTTGTGTTTGTCACGAATAAATGTTTTGATTTGATTTTGATTTGAAGACAGGACTCGAACCTGTGCACTCTGTATTGCCGGTATAGAGATAAATAAAATATTGGCTACAATTTCTACAAATATATTTTTCTGTCTTTCTTTCTTTCTACAAACAATTGAGGACTACTGTCACTTGACGACAAAACTTACACAAATTGGGAAGGAGAAAAGTTTTAGTAGCAAATCGACAAAACTCCGAATTCAAAGTTTTTAATCACAAACGTAGCAGAAGTACCCACTTAAATAATAAGCTTCCGCATTCACGGAGTTTAAATAGCGTATAATTAGGTTATTCATCAGTGTACAGAATAGTCTATTATTTAAATCAGTTGGCTGGCGGGAGGACACGGCAGTGACAATTACTAATGCGCCTGACATTTAATAACTCTGCTAAATGGGTTTCAATACATTTGTATGTAGTTAACAATGTGTGTTATGTTTAAGGTGTATGTTTCCCTTTGAAATTATGTTTCGCTCGCGAGCTAATGTTAGCTGGATATGCTCGAGCACGGGAACTTGCGAGTTGCGAAACACTTTTTGTCAAAAAGGTATTTTTTCCGAAAAAGTAAACAACGATGTTCTTCGGAGTGGTCATGAGTGATTTTCTATTCATAAAAAGTCTGCCGATTTTTGCGGGGAAGGGGAACGTCAAATGTATGCGTAACGTGAAAATAGCTACGTCAGATAAACGTCAGTCCATACAATGTGTATGACCACTGGTCATATACTTTTGGCAGAGGGGAACGCCTGTCAATGGCCACTCCGGTTGGTTTAATGCTCTAAAGTCTAAGAAAGGTTTGTCAAGATGTAGCAAGTGGAAATCTGTTATATCTGCCTACCTCTCCGGGGAATGGGCGTGATAATATGTATGTATGATGTTTAAGATTAATGTATGATGATTGTTGTTTTAAAATAGTCAATGTGTCTACACAGGTAGCGTCCCACACAAGCATCCGTCCCAAACTCCACGGAACCAGAGACACTCCATCAGGTCTTTTGCCATCATCTCTGACAATGCCAGGCGGCTCAAGAAGAGCAGGCACATTGATGGTGGCAAGAGACCGGCGGATTATGTCATTAAGAGTCGCATGTCTTGCAAAGCGGCCTGCACTTTTTTGACAACATAGCCCGTGGTGATCCAGTCGGTCCACGTCTGTGCCACAAGGTTGACGTAACTGGTGACCGAAGAGCTGGCGGCTTTCTCGCGCAACGCATCAGCATTGCAATTCAGCGAGGAAATGCCGCCAGCATCCTCGGTACAATGCCTCGAGGGCCTTTTTTAGATTTAACTTAGCTTTAATTTAATTTAGTTAATGTTATAGTTATCATCTTGTATATACCTACGTTAACAGTAATTATGTCTAAAAATAAATGATAAAAAAAACCGTAATATATGTAAGTATATGATTACATATAAGTATTACTAACACTGATTGATCCAAGTTGGTCTATGAATAAAGATATTTAAATAGTCAAAATATCATATATATGTAGAAGCAGAAGCGAAATTAAAATGTAAAACCGCCATATTTAAAGTTACAAGATTACAATCACACACGCAGGCAGAGAGAAATACATTTAATTTATTTATTTAAACGTTACTCCACAGTACCAAGTTACAAAGACTAAAGGTGAACTTAATGCCATAAGGCATTATCTACCAGCCAACCTTTTACCAACATATTAGTTAATGCTGGTTATGCAAATAGCATCACTGGTCTACTCCTAACTATTCTCTTATGTAACTTTCAGTACGAAAAACTAATTAAGAAGACATAATCAACGTCACCGCCATCGTCCAGCGAGGGCCTCATATCCTAATGACTCACCGTGAACTCCGGTTATATTAAACTAGCCCGAGGTTGCCCAACGTAAATATTACTACGTTCTGACGGATATCTATAGCTAGATGAGGCGATTAGTTAACTGCTGATTATAAGGTTGAGATTATTGAATAAGGCCGAATTTCTGTAAAACTTTCTTTGGAATTGGAATCTTCTATAAGTACGTCGGTAGAGTCGCTTTTTGAATGGACTCCTTTGATGAAATTAGGCCAAGTCAAATAATCTCAAGTGTACCTATGCTGTAGAACGGGAATATAGTCGGGCTGGTTGTAACACTGAAGAGGGCCGCGATTCCAGATTACAGTTTCATAACAATCATAACAAAGGAACGACATCGCTTTTCTTTTATGTCACTGACGTTCGTCATTTTGAAAACCCAGTGACATGAGTCGTATAGATATGACTTGCGCGGTATGTCGCATTCTGTATTTGGAACGGGACCCTGCTTATTTATGAAACGTAACGTAGTAAAACTAAAATGTGTTGACCGTTTCCTACAAACACAAATGTCACATAAATGTCATAGATAACTCTAATAAAGAGCGTAGAGTAGAACGTCAAATGTACAATTGGTAAGCTGAATTGACCCCACGAGACAGGCCTAGCCTAGTGTGGAGGTCATAGGTAAAATCTTTGTATCTACAACAATACTATCGAAAGTAAAGATACTCCTGTCCGAACAATATTCGCTTGACATACTGTGTCACACTGTGACAGCTGAAGGGTTTACCATTGAATTGCCGACAAACATTTAATCGAATAATGTTTCAAAGACAACGGTTCAAGTATTTTTATTTCATCGACAAGTCATTGCGTCGAGGACTCGATACTAGGTAATTTGAATCGAGGTCTTTTAATTTGTAGTTGACTTATTTCAATAAAATTTATGTCATGGCTTTTCATTTCGGGTTTTTTTAATTATTTTTTTTTTACATGTAATAATATTTTATTCCGCATAAAATTATTTCGGATATATATCTAAATCCCTAACGTTTTTTAACCTATTTTGCCGTGCAGCGAGTCGACGCCACCTGGGGTGTCTATTTCTGGTCTGAGGGGCACAAGTGAACCCTAACCTAACCGACCTAAAACATAGTTCGCTTATGACAAGCCATTTTTGTCCCTGATTTTTTTTTGTAATTAACGATTCTTATTTTTATTATACATACATATTATGCATATATTTATGTATGTCACACAATTAACTACATACAATTTGAATAAAGTATAAATGTGCAGTAGGATATATAAAATTGTATTAAAGTAATAAGTCGAAGAAATGAATTGCAATGTTTTGTAGTTGTGCCAAATAAGATAATTTGAAACAAATCAGCGATCAAGTAATATTCGTTGAATAGTATTTCTACGTAGTAAGATATATTTAACTAAACAGTCGTTGAAATAAAATAACGCCAAACAATATTACTAGTACTAAAGTTTCGATGAATCGTTGTCGATGAAATAATATTCGATGAAAAGGTTGTCGACAAAACAAGGGTACACCCAGCTGAAGACTAAGGCACGGTGGCCCGCGATTGCCCGTGGCGGGCCACCGCATTGGACGAATTACTCGTGGGCGTTGGGCCTATCTTTACGAAGTAATATATACATATATCTATGATCTACAATGTTTTCAAATAGTAAATAAACGATATTTTTTTTTATGCGAAAGTATTAGACCGTGGGCCCACTCCCAATACACCTATGTCACATGACAACATGATAAAAATTGGCAACTTTGACGCCATCTGCCAAGTACTTCCCGGCCATTTCAGGACTGACAGACTTAGCTCTACTCTCTCTACGATTAAAGGGCTAAATTATGCCAAATGTCTCGTACTATTGGCACACGACGTAAATATACCTACCCATACAATTTTTTATCGCAAGTGAACGATTTTCAAAATTGCGGCCAATTTTTTTTTCTCAGCCCAACTTTCTCAACCTGCTGCCATGCATTTTATAATGTTTTCATCTGACGTAGGTGTATTGGGAGTAAGCCCACAGTCTACTTATATGAAATAAACAACCCGCTCACGGCATTTTAGCTAACATAGGGTTGATGAACGCTTCTGAATACGGCTAATGTTTGGCGTGGGCGCCACAACCCTTTGTTTCTTGTTTTGTTGAAGGACATTACCGAAATTCTTATAATTTCGTGTCTAAATACGAAGTACGCTTGGCCTGCCTGTATAAACAGAACAGCAATAGGTACACAACTGCCCATGTATTGATTTATCGTATACTTCTAATGAAAATGAAATTGAATAATAAAAAAAGACCGGCTTGCACTCCGGGAGTGCCGGCAGAAGTGACAACTTGAATAATTTTAATTTTGCAACCCCCCCCCCCCTCATCCACACACCCTCTGCCTCCGCCCCCAAGCCCCGTACGTCTTATATTAAAAGAAAACTTGAATATTATTAGTAAAAAAAAAACACCCCTTGAAAATCCGCGTTTTGAAGTGCAACTCTCGCTTTTTGTATTCCGGCAATTGGCCAGACACAAGTCCTACAGCCACGTGACCGTGACATTGTCTCCATCCCAAAAAGTGCACAGCGCCGCTAAAGAAGTTTTCGCTTCAAAAAAAGTAGATGGACCTTTTCTCAGTGGTGTGAGATTGAATAATATTTGGTCAGGTAGGTCACTAGGTCGCCGACAGTACTACTGTTTTTACTAAGAGCCGAAAACTTCAAAATAAAAAAAACGAATACTTGAACGAAAATATTTCCGAACATTTTATTTCTGACCAAACTGGAAAACAAGTAATAGGTAGCTATTACTTGTTTCCACTTTTCGTTTTTATTACGTTGGAAGTGATATAAATAATGGTATCTAACAGATCGCTGAAATATACTCTCGCCCGATTTGTTCTAAACCCAACCGTAGATCCAAACAAATAAAGTTGAAATTGAAATGGGCTTCAAACCACAATAGCATATGTATCGAATCGTTGCCAAACATCTGACGATCGTCTAGTACATTGACACCTATGATATAGTGTCTAGGTTGCTTCCGAATAGTTTAACACTTTAGCAACCGGACTAAAAACGGAACAATACACCAGAAACAGACAGAACTCGCTACATGTAGGTTTATACTACATCCCGCCCAGCCCCGTACCAGGCGGCTTCTTATTTTTTATTTTTTTATTATTATTACTAAACAATGGGATACAAAACTTAATCTAATGCATTTTCCTGCAAAACTGTTTTAACAGTTTGTCTGCAGGTACGAGTCTCTACATATACTCGTATAGTCTAATAACTATATATCACATATTTTTTTTTTTACTTTTTTACACTGTAATTTTAACCATGTATCTAATATAATTGCATAATGTACGCACACAGAGTGTCGCGCTAAAACATTTACGTGGAATTTGCTTGTTGGCATTTGTCACTAAGTGTTTGAAGAAAGTACTTTTTTAATGAGTTTTTAAATTTAAGCTTATGTGGCGCGTGTCGAATGTCTTCGGGCAAGGTTTAGTAGGTACGGAATTCGTTTAGCTAACATTCTATCTCCAAAATAGTTATTTACACGAGGTACTTCATACTTACCCGCAGACACCGATCTAGTGCCATGCTTATGCTCTATAAGTATTGGACTATGCACCCGACTGCCATGGTTGTTTACTGCAAGTAGATATTTATGTTTTAAACTAATTGGAAGGTGTTAACTGAATGTCGTCAAACGTAATCAATGAGGTAAATTTAGGATGAGAATCTAGCAGAGCCGTGCTAGGTATCGGAGCCATTTAGCCATGGACCTATAATACTCAGGTCAGGACAAGCTATGGTAATAATAATACCACGTCCGAGCGAGATGTAGCATACATATCTCAATAAGTGTGACCGAAAAGGGAAATATCATACGTTGTCTTTCTCACAGTTACACTTTTTATATTATGCCGCAACTTATTTACTTAGTATAAAGGGTTGCGGTTAATAAACCATTACTCGCCCAAATTAAGTAGGTTGTTTGTGGTAGGTAAGCTATCAGCCATTTTAAGACCAGTTCTTAATTTAGTAGTATAGGAGCCTCTCCCTCTCTGATTGTGGCAACACGTATACCTTGTCCAGAGTATTATAGGTCCATTAGCGGAGCCAGTCACCAGTGAGGAAAAAATCGACCATTAGGAAGCGACGCGCGAGCGAGGCAATCAATGCTATAGGTGGATTTTTCCTCACCCTTAGGGCCGGTTCCACCGAATAAAAATTACAGGCCGGTAATCGTTAAATATTACGTCGATTGCTGTAGTCCCATAGACAAGCCCACATGCAATACAAACAGATTTTAACAAATAAATTTATCTAGGTTACTAACAGTTTGAAACAATAGGGCCATGTAGCGATGCATTTACGTAGAACATTCCACATATACATCCTTGTCAGACTCACATCTAATTTAAAAAATATCATGTCATGCGCTTGCATTAACTTTATTAGACTCTGTTGCATAACATAACTACTAAGAAAAGTTGAAAATCCCCCGACATTTTCATTTCAAAGTCCAATAGCTCAAAAACGGCTGAATAGATTTTCATGAAACATGGCTAAGAACACTAGGAACACAAGTATCCATGTCACAAAAAGAACCGCATTCAAATCGGTCCATCCGTTTGGGAGCTACGATACCACAGACAGATACACAGACACGTTACAATTATAACACCCCTCTCTTTGCGTCGGGGGTTAAAATACTCTTTCATCAGTTCATCACAGACAAACAAAAGTTGACATAAATAAACAAACGCTTCTTCAAATTAAAATGTGCCATCCTTGGTTTAAAAATTAAATTAAAAAGCTAAGCAATCGGAACCACTTTGAAACGCTGTTAGGGTCATCAACTCGTCACGGGCGCGCCCTTGAAGGATCAACTAAGTAAAAGATGGTCAAAGGAAAAGGCAGATCAGAGGTTTTCCAATTATAGAGGTTTTTAGTGTTCGGAGTTTCGGTGGCAAATTTCACACAGTGGGTAATGGAGTTGTTTTTATGATTAACTTTTTAAGATTTGAATAAATAAATTATTCATTTACCGAATTGTATAATTGGCGGCAGGTACAAACATTATACAGTCCCGACTGTTTAGGTGACATGTTTGTATGTATGTAATAAGTCAAAATAAATAAATGTATTAAATAATGTTTACTTACATACTTCTGTTATTAGTAGTCCTATGTTATCGTGGTATAAGTAGGTAATGCTCGCAAGATAATTTATAAGGAGTATTGTACAAAATTAATCATTTAATCGTTATTCGTTTAATCAAAAAAATAGATAGATAGATAACTTATTTATTTGGCACTTTGCAACAAAATAAAAACAAAGAAATACAGAAAACACAAGAAACACAGATAAACAACGATAAAAGAACATGTAAAACAATTGTGGTATGGAGAAAGAATTATAAATTAAGGCTAAGACATACTTGTGCGTTGCAATAATGCCAAAAAGGTACTGACTCAGTTTTGCTTTGCTCGTGTGAGCAAGCACTGATATTCTTCCAGTACCTCGGATCACGATGCAGGTGAAATATTTGAAGAAAATAATAATAAATAAATAAAGCTTGCAAATAATATCAAATAAATAAAATAGATCTGTGTGATAGGTGAGTAATAAAAATGACAAAATATAAAGTGTAACTATGTGTCGACATGGAGTGTATATATGAAGAAAAAAAAATTAAATAAAAACGTGTGGTGAGATGTGTGATGTCCCTTAGAAGCACGCCTATGTGACAAAATCTGCAACCAAATAGCCATGAGGAATTCCTGCCACTTGCTTGTCCAAGAGAAATCTTTTAAACTTTAATTTAAAAGATTTCTTGGATGGTAATTGTCGAAGTGGCGGGGGAATGTTATTCCAGCATTTGGTTGCAAGATAACGAAAACTGCCAGTAAAGGCAACCGTCCTGTAGGGGTGTAGTTCTAGGATACATCGCCGTGTTGACCTAGTGCCATACTGTGAGTGAAAAGACGAGACCCTTATTTTTCTGAACAGATAGTCAGGTTGTTGGTATTTAAGTACATCAAACAACAGGCTCGCGAGGTGTAAGTGTCGACCTGATGACATATTTAAAATAGAACCTTTATTAAGGTATGGTGTAATATGACTTCTGGGTGGGATACTATAGCAAAAACGACAACATGCGTTTTGTACACGCTGAACGAGACGACGCGTTTTAGCCAGTAAACGTGGTCCATAAATGATGTCTCCGTAGTTTAATCTGGATAGAATTAGAGATTCACACAGAGCTACTCGTACCTGTTCGCTCAAAAGATTTCGGATTTGGTACAAGACCTTGAGCCGAAAAAAACAAGATTTCACCAGATTTTTTACGTGGCTCTCAAAGCGCAACTGGCTGTCCATTATGATCCCCAGATTCCTAGCCTCCTCTACTCGTTCAATTTGCGTACCACCAATAGTTACTGCTGGGTTACCGTTTAAGATTCGTTAGGCGACTCCATTTACCTCTGTGAAATTTGCCACTGAAACTCCGAACACTATTTATAATAAAGTAGCTTTTGAAGATACCTATGAAAGAACCTATAGATAGGTTTACTTATACTCAGACTAGGTCCAAAGGTATATAATCACACTAATCCTGAAGTATTAAAAACCAGAGGGTGTCGGATTTTTAGAATGTTCGGATTACTGGATTATAGAGAAAAACTCAGGTTAGCCTGCTAGACGACGCGACGCAGCGACCGGAGCGCATAGCCTCAGAGGTGCGAGGGAGGCGTGGGCGGAGGACGCCGGATTATTGGACGTGCCGGTCTATTGAAGTGCCGGATTAGTGAGATTGTATTTTAAAATATCCAGGTTACTTCTTACATTGTTAATTCTAGGAAAGGACTACCACTTGTCCGCGACTTCGTTCATGGATCCGCATCAACTTCCACCCCCATTTCATTTTTAGGATAAAACCTGTCCTACGTTAAATTCATCCAAATCCGTTCAGCCGTTTATGCGTGATTGAGTAACAAATGCATCTTTCTTCTTCTCTTACTCTTCTTTAAAACTTACGATGTCACATGTATATGTTATATTACGCAAGAAGGATAAGTAGGATTAAGGCGGCTACGTAAGATACACTGGGTAATAATATACTGTATGCAAGAACCCTATTAAATTCTGTGCGTGGGTGAAGGCTTCCCACGGACTCCGTTCAATCCCGATATTTCTCAGCGCGCGCTAAATGTATCTTATTCTGTATCTTATTTCCTCAACTTCATATTTTCAAATAGAACCATAAACAGATTCAAGTAATCTGAATAATAACGACATTTCATATTAATTAATGAACAATTAATCAGTTACCTGAAGCAGAGGCTCGGGGACCGGGATTTGCCAGTTGAATTCGAATTTTTTCGTCATCGCGTAAAGTCCAAATCAGCCTGGCGGGATCAACGAGACATCTTGGCCGGGAATCTGCGAAAGAAATTGATATCATAAATACTGCAACCCAGCTGGCAATAGAAGGAAATAAGGGAATAATTACATTTCGCAATTGTTACAAATTGCAGCCCCGACTATACCAACTGATACGGACTCGGGCATAAACACATTCGCAAAATCAAAATGGCGATATCATCAAGGTAAAATATTAGGCCCTTCGCTTTAGTTTTTATTTGTTTGCATAATAATCTAAGACCGCGAAGCTAAAGTGGGACTGGGCTGGACATGTCTGCCGGATGCACGCGGAGCGATGGGCCAAATTAGCCACCGAATGGCTTCCAAAAGATGGCTTCCGAGGTAGAGGCAGACCGAAAAGGAGATGGCGGGACGACCTTGATACGTTTTGTGCAGATTGGCGAACACTGGCACAGGACCGAGACGAGTGGCGGAAAGGAGGGGAGGCTTTTGCTCAGCAGTGGGACACAATATAGGCTATAAAAAAAAACCTGTTCGATTGTCGCGTATTAAAATAATAAAAACACCGAAGCCAAAAAACTGTAAAAAGTAAATTATTAGACACGGATTGACCTTTTAAGAGAGAGGAAATAAATAAATTGTTCCATAACTATATAAATGGAAGTGTAACAAAACTTATCTTTAATACACATTATTTTAAGTAATTTGGACTTAAGGGCTTGCACTCAGATGTCACGGACTTAGCCAGAGGACACATTCCGTGACGCAGATTTTCAGTGAAGCCAGTATTTAAACTGGATGGCATGGCACTGAGAAAATAGTAGATAATAATAAAAGAAACACAATTTTTTAAATCAAAACTAAATATAAAAACCAAAACAAAAACAAAATAAATTACTTTATTTTTACTTTACGTTCTATAGTAGTAGAATATTTTAATACATTCACTGCCACACCTACGTACAACGCTCGTAGCGGATTCCGTGGTTTTTCTGGTGTGTAGCGGAAAAAGCGACTACGGTGTAGGCGCCCGCTACCCTACCCCGCCGTAGTGGAAAGCGACTACGACGTAGGCGCCCGCTTTTCCTGGCAGTGAAAGTGTTAAGCCAGCAACGGTGTCGTAATCGGTGCCTCTTCAGGGGAGGCTATGTCCAACAGTGGACGTCTCGTTCCGTCGACGGACCGCTAAGTAATATCAAACTTTATCTTACAGTAGTAATTAAATATTTTGTTATATTTTATTTACTGCAGCTGTTTTTATCTTCACTTATAGCTAAAATTTTCGGCCGGCAGCCAATACTTTCGATAAAGAGAACTGCACTTAAATCGGTTCACTCATTTGGGAGCTACGATGTTACAGACAAACACACAGATACACATTCTTAATTCGTCGGGGGTAAAACGATAGATACTAAAAGTACAAAGGACACAAAACACTGCATCGTAAGTTTTGAAAATTATAATTAGGTAATAAAAGATACTTTCGACAGTTTCGACACACGCAAGTAAAAGTAAATAACAAAACAAATATTTCCACTTTTATTAGGGACTTTATCTATACCTATATCTACGTTATATTATTGTATTATATAGAAAAACAATATGCAATCGTCCATGACCATGGCACTAATGGATATTAATTGCTAAAACTTACCTACAAATATTTTAGATCCAGGTTTCTCACAAAGCTCAGATATAATCCAACTGGACGCAATTTTTCTCCGGATCTACCGCCGTTCATCCACAGCTAGGTGAGAGTATTCAAGTAATTTACGAAATATTGTGAAGTTTATGTTTACTGACAACACTATTTGGCCCGCTACCTATTTAAGCGCGGCTAAAAGCGATGTACACAGTTTTTCACCGGAGGTGTGGTCACGAACTTTTCGAACGCACGTTAAGACTCAAACATTTCCCCATACAATAACTGATACTTTGTCACCTGACGCGCATACGATGCGTTGCGTGATCGACTTGGTCTATGCGCGGCTCGTTACTGAGAGTGTTGATTAGTTCGCGGCCGAAAGCGCAGGCGCTGGTAATAGCCGCAGCTCGCAGTGAGGCGTGATTCTGTAACGACGGCTGCCGCGTCACTGCCATACAACCCGTCTGATTTGTATGGCTGCATGAAATGCGTGCGCACGTGCAACTATTTACACATCAAAGGGTAAGGCAGCGTAGCTACAGAATAAACTCTGCTCTGTGAGCTGAAGAGCGTTCACTGTTGCCGTAAGGGCCCATACACACGTTGTGGTTTGTTGCGATGCACCTTTTCGCAGGCCAATAAATCATTGTTATTATTCAATGTTATAAAAAAAGCATGTCATTCCCTTTTTCTGTATTTTTAAGTTTGTAGTTTAGTTCTATAATAGTTTCACTTTATTATTATTTCTTTATACATTTTCCGCTTAAGTTAGGTTTGTACATTAATTATATAAAAAGTAAAATGTGAAACTATACGCACAATTTTTTTTCGTGGATAAAACCTGCGAACCAGGTACCCAATCACCGGGGGATGACTGGGTTATGTGGTATTTCTATCCACTAAAAACTCCACGGTGCCCGGCATCTGCGCTCTCAAGCAGGAGACTCCAGGATCTCATGCTGAACGCACTGGAGCCCCCCTCGCGCCTCGCCACATGTGGCTCGTCCTAGGACAAAGAAAATCCCCTTCCCTGGGGTTCTTAAGCGAGTGCCCCAGCCCCCGCCAGAGCACTGCGACCCCGATGACCGCCTTTAGTCGCCTTCTTACGACAGGCGGCGGAGACCGTAGACCTATTCTTGTCCGAGCCTAGGGTACTGCCGGAAGCGGGGCGGGGCCTAAGCTGCCCGTGGTCAGGGCGTCAGAGACAGGGACCTCCTGACTAGCCGCGCAGTATCCAGGAGTACCGACTTCTGCATCAGACCCTTGATCCAGCCATCTAGCGAGGGTCTCTTAAGGTGATGGTCGAATCTCTTCGCTATTAAACCGTTCGCCGAAACGACTATCGGGACGATGATCGTCGAATCAACATCCCACATGGCGGTTACCTCGTGAGCCAGGTCTGGTACTTGCTGGCTTTGTCCTTCTCGGCCTTCAAAAGGTTCTCGTCATGGGCGATGGTGATGTCGACGAGCACTTATTATTATTACTGAATGTTTTTACCTTATCTCGGGACCATGGGGTCCCGGACTTTTGGGAGGCATGCGTGGGGCCGAAGCCAACAGCGCAAAACAAAAATAATCTAAAGTGGAAAGGGATACACATGGCGGATAACATCTCCGAGCGCACAACATGATACACCCGGTGATGGTCCCCGCCAGGTGCAGGACTATTGCAGTGCAACACTGTGCTGCCATGGAAACTAAGGTCATGGGTTTTTGGGTTGAATGGTGGGTGGTCTGGAAAATGGGTTATGGGAGGAGACTAGCGGACACCTGCCGTGACAATTAGACTCACCAACTGCTTAAGTGGGCCCCACAAGCAGTCGCACGCACAGTGCGACAATGGAGCAACACGTCTGAGCGGCTGTGAGGTTGTCCAGAGGTGAGTCTGCGGTGCGCCAGATCCCGGTAATCCGTTCAAGGGTCGCCGGCGTTATGACATTTTACACTTTCAACCTGGAGCATAGGTTCTGCTCTTGCGACTCCACTCCGGCCGGCCGGTCAAGGCAAGCACAGAGGCGAGGGCCAGATCACTCGGGCCCTCTGGAGGTTAGGGGTCCGCGGCGTCGCCACTCACCGTCAGCTCGCCACAAGCTATTATTATTATTATTTTCTTTTTTGATCGCTTGTACATGTCATTGGTGCATCTGTCGCAATTACCCACCGTGCTCTCACCGAATGGACCCTGCGGAAGACCGGCGCTGGCTGTGAAGCTAGCAACATGCTGAGCTGGTTCCATTTCGTGACAAAGCCAAATGTGTTGTTTTTTAATATTTCTTTTTCATTTCTTTTATTTATCTGTGTTGTTTTCGTCACGAATAAAATCTGTTTCCAAATACTAAGGCGAGACTAAAAACTATATTTACAGTACATATTGGTGCTACTTTCCCGCACTAGTGCGGAAAAGAGCACATTCCGTGCATATGTCGAAACTTTAAAGAGCCATATGTACAGTAAAACGCTATACGATACGCGTGCAAATAGGTAATTCGCAACTCGTGTCGATTTAAAATACTCCCTTCGGTCGGATGCGAATTGTAGAGGAGGACAGCATGACAGACATACGAAATCATTTCTGCTGAAGCTAAAACGGAGAACTTCGTTTGCATCGCTTGCTCGTTGTATAATTGTACTTACAGAATTAAGGTCACATTAATTTAACTAAACGGGACTTGATCGCGTATAATTAACTTATTTATAAATAAATTTACCTCACTGGGGTTTCCTGACGTTGCGAGTGATCGGCTGAGGTGTCCCTCTTCAACTTCTGTTAAGAAGTTGAAGAGAGACACCCGCCCGCTACTCTCCCTCGCCATCCCAGTTAAGTGGTCTTCTTAAACTAAACCTTATTCCGTTGCAATAAGGTTTAGTTTAGGACGAACGAAGTACGAGGAAGTTCACTGTGTTCTCGATGGTTCGTGATCGTATTAAGGCTAAATTTCGTAAATTAGTAATTTTTTTTCATTTGCCCGTTAAATATCGAATGAGTTTAACATGCTAAGGATTTTAAGTGGAAAATTATCCTGAGCGTTTCCGAATTTTTATAGCCGAATTTCGGACTTTAAAGCAACCTTACGTAAGTATTTATTTGCGAATTAATGAGGATACTTACTCAGACCATTTCCGTGCAGGCAAAAGGCAGCTGAAATGCAACACGTCTGTAGCGGGCCTTAATGTGATGATGTAGGTTACAATATATTCATTATACATAAAAAAAGAGCTTGTTAAACCTCTTTAGACCGCCGCTCGTTAGAGGAAAGCATGTGAACCTGCGACCCGGCATAATGAGGCACGTATCTCAGCGGATGTTGTTGGAGGAAGGATTCTGAGAGTTTCCTTATCGTTGTAAGTAAATGTTACTCGTACAGAGTACCGATGATACACGAGCGTAGCCATGTATTGAAATGTGATTTTGTCCCTTCGGCTGCCGACGAAACCTTGCTACGTAACCGGTTACGTGTGAAGGATTGTTTTTCTCGCTACGAAACTAGTTACGTACAAAGAGGTTTTTTGTGCCTACGAAACTAGTTAATTATTTTTTTGGTATTTAGCCAGTTTCGAAGGATCCCCGCTCAGACGGCTCTTATTCGAGCATTTCTCAAAAAAAATGCCAGTATTATTAATTGTACTTCTAGGAATTTTATGTTAACTATTTTCACTCAAAATCAGGAGCTCTTTCGACCCTGGTAGGACAAAAAAATGTCCCAAAGAATTTATTCCTATTATGTTACCATTTACGTACCTTAGACTTTGTATGGCGGTAACACAGTAGGAAAGTTCGGTTGTACGTTGTTTCATGTACTACATTTTCATAGAATTTTGCTTCTTAGAAAATGTTTCCCAAATTATCATTTCATAGAATGATCATTTTGTAATGCACTTACTTTGTAGAAGCTTATTTCATAGATTTTTTATTTTTGAGATTATTAATGTTTCGAAATTCATGTCATCGACTTTTAGGTCATATATTATTGTTCCTTATAATATTTAGTTTATAGAATAGTTTTTTCTAAGCCTGTATATTCATAGATTTTTTTTGTCATCTTATTAAGCTTAATATTTTCGTTTCATAGAAGGATAAGTTAAAGAAGGAAATGGAAGTCTTAAAAACAAGTTTTTCCGCTCTTTTATAAAAAAAATAACCACGAAGACGAAAGCGGGAGCAAAGCTCCCACTTCCGTCTTCTAACCTATCCGCGATCCGAGTCGGTTTTGCCACTAAGTTTCTGTTCCTTGATCCTTGTGTACTTGTAATTTAATTTAAGTTCATAAGAATTTTTGAAAACAAAAAAACTGGAATTAAATATTATATGAAACGGTTCCTATGAAACAATAATCTATGAAATTTGTGTATACGAAACAAGAATACACGAAACATAATTCTACAGTTTGATAAGTTTCTGAAGTAAAAAAGTTTGATAGTAATATACATTGAACTGAATTTCTGTGAAATATGTTTCAACCAAGTGAATAGTCTATGAAACAATAATATTGGAACTGAAAGTATATGAACCAAATAATTTATGAACTATTTTCTGAGAAACGAAATTCTATGAAATTTCTGTCTGTGAAATAGGGTGACACCAGGAAAGTTCAAATAGTCCAAAAATGTCTGGAAATTTTGGGACACTTTTTTTCTCCTATTGGGATAGAAAGACATCGTGATTTTGAGTAGAAATACCATAAAAGTTGCAGAAAATCTCCGAAAAAGTGTAGTGGCATTTTTTTTGAGAAACGCTCATTTCTGGTCTGTTTGCCCTTCGGGCATCTGAAGCTACTTTGATTATGCGATCGATTACACAAACGCGATTCTTTCTATTCGTGATTCCCATACAATATGGATTGCACACAATTGCAGTTTACTACATTCGTGATTCCACACAGCCGTTATTTTAACGCAATCGGGATTCTTCCTATTTGTGATTCTACACAATATGGGTTCAACGCAGCTGCAGTTTACTACATTCGTAATTCCTCTCAGTTGTTATTTTTACACAATAATAGCGTTTCATCTTAATAACGTCTGATCTTAATCACTTATACTAGGTAGGGTAGCCTAATAGTAGTGGGTAGTGGGGCAGAGTGCTCGAACAAATTGTCGTAAATGTGGACACGCCGCACAAAAGCACCATTTTTTTCAGGCACTTGTTAGGTTCATAGCTTTAAGTTTTTGATAGGAACCAACTCCTCCGTCATTCATCTTTAATATTTAGACACTTAGTTTGTGATTCTACGTTATTTAGGACTCGAGATATTAATGATATACAGTATTATACGGATTATTAGATGGCTGACGGAGGAGTTGGTTCCTCTCAAAAAAAAAAAACAAAACAGTTGAACAGATTTAGATGAAACATGGCTAAGAACACCCGGGATAAACTTATCTATCTCCACAAAAAAAACACATTCAAATCGGTCCATCCGTTTGGGAGCTACGATACCACAGACAGATACACATATTCAGACAGACACGTTAAACTTATAACACCCCTCTTTTTCGTCGGGGGTTAAAAATAAGATCCGCCATAATTAGGTCAGAAACGAGTGTCTTGCTACAAATTGAAATAAAAGCAAAATAAAGCGAGTAGAACGTATTTTATACACATGTCTCTAATCGGTTTTTTTCGAGATGCATTTCTATTATAATTTATAGCAACATAAACAAGGTTCCGAGTATATATGTTGCAGGGAAATGGTCAAAACAGAGATTTGATCAAATCTCTAAGGGATATGATCAAATCACACAGGATGTTAAAATGGCCAATCCATTTTATCATTTGCCTAATACAAATCAGTAATTTGATCAAATCTCTGAATCTGTTTAGTGAAATTACGAAATCGGACAAAAAAGGCAACTCGTTTTTTCATTTCACTAGACTTGTTTAGTGATTTGATAAAATCCCTGACACGCGTCAGTGAGTTGACGAAACTAACTCATATATCCAATAATACCTAATCGAATCTCACAAAATTGCACGGGAATCGGGTGAGAAATGCGACCTTTAAACGGGAACAGTCGGACTTACGAACACAAAATATGCGCATACAAATGGCCAAAATATGTGTGTTCAAATTGACAAAGGGAACAGTATATAAAGGTACACTTAAGCCGGGAAATCCTCCCTAACGTAGTTAAAGGCTTAGCAAGATGTCTGGAAAGGGACAACAACCCTGGAATGGTCGTAAAAACATCGGAGCGTCGACCTGTCTCCACCTGTATTCACAATTGTACTTATGCACCAGATCATTTGACCCGTAGATTCGTAGCAACTGTACGTGATGAGAGGTCCTACTTACTTTTTATTTTTATTTATTTTTTATAAAATTATTTTTTATAAATTTAAATTTTTGTTTAAGTTAAAAAAAAATATCTTTTATAATTTATTATTAATTTTTGAATTTTTAAATGTATATACTGATTTTATTGACCTAACTAAATTTAAAAGATTTTATTGTGATTTTTTGTACAATTTATATGGCTATCTGTGCATACTACTACTGTTTTTCTATATTGACAATGTATTAACCAATACTGAATAAATAATATGAATATGAACATATATTTATTTAATGGAGAAACAAACAGTCGTTTACAGAAATAATTATTAAACTACTTACATCTTAGACCTGGAGTTTCCTTATTTATACTTACATTGGTTCGTCGGTATATAATGTAAGTAGGACCCATGTGAACGTTTTACGCGGGGCTTCTACGTTCGTAGCCAATGCTGTGTTTTGTTTGCTAATTAGCGGAACCCGCCTACAGCGTAGGCGGGTTCCTCGCAGAAACATCAATTTCGTAGCGCTACGCTCGTAGCCGATAATATGCGAAAACCCGGTCGTAGAGCAAAGCGCCGTTTCACGAGGATCGGGTGAGCAATGAGACCTATTGAGCAGAACAGCCGGAGAGACACCGGACATATACGAAAGAGAACTTTCTATCGCTTCGCTCGCTCATTCAATTAATTAGATTCAATTTCATTGTCTCCCTAAATATTCCCAAGAAAGAGAATGATGACCAATATGTTTTAGGAACTCCCGCGGTCTGCAGGGAAATTAGCTCACATCGTTTGATACATTAAGCTTAAATTGTGGGTTTAAGTAGCAGGTAAATGAGGTAATACCTATATAACAAACTTTCCCTTTTATCATAGTACGCAAAAACAGTTTTGTGTACTTGCCCTTAAAAAATCGGTAAATAACTACAACTTAGAAAAGTTAAAAAACCCACGACATTTTCATTAAGTCCAATATCTCCAAAACGGCTGAACCGATTTTCATGAAACATGGTTAAGAACACTCGGGATAAAATTATCTGTGACACAAAAAAACCGCATTCAAATCGGTCCATTCGTTTGGGAGCTACGATACCACAGACAGATACACAGATACTCAAGACACGTTAAACTTATAACATCCTACTCGGGGGGTTAAAAAAGTTCAGTATCTTAATCGCTAAAACCATACCTATCCCTTCTTTTCGTCCTTGCCGTAGTCGGCGAAAAAGCGTGATTTGGTACGAGTATATTATTATTCAGCACCTATACAAAAAAAATATGATGTCACTCGAACCATTTTTTGGAGAGGAACAAATGTTTGTATGGAGCTACAATTAAAAACATAAAAAAATTGAGATAAAGATTGACCTCGATGTCGGCAGCGCAAAACGCTTCATACTGATATACAGACAGTTATGACGTCACAACTGACAATTGTTAGTACAAAGTATTTGTATCGTTGTATGGAAAATTTCGATTATTTTTTTCGAAGCTTTCAAGGTTTATATCTTTTTAATATTTTAATTATATTTTATAATTTATAGTTTATTACGGTCATCCATTTAGCATTACTACGTTATCAATTTGAACACGAGGCATCATGCCTATTCATATTCATATTAATTTATTATTAAAATCGTATTTTACAGAAAAATGGCTTAATACTAAAATATTATATTAAGGGTTACATATTTGCGAGAGCCTGAACTAGGCTAACCTGTGTTTCAGGCGATAGGGCGGCGGTATTAAACGACGGATATGATGTAAACTACGATTTTTACGTCATAACTCCTTGCAAGTTCTATTTCTCTTTTTCTATAGACGGTCAACATCGGGCGGGCAAAGTTCGCAACTCTTAAGTGGCAAGTTCGCAACTAATGGAACCGACCCCTTGAGTTCCGGAACTTACACTTGAAAGTATACTGGGAAAAGTGTCGTCGACAACGGCAGGCAGTTTCTTAAGGGGCTACCCGAGGTTTCCATCGATTTTTGACAAGTTTTGAATCGTATTTCCTACTTTTGCACTACAGACAGAAGTATAAATCAAACGGTTATTGGTTCTTCAATCTTTTATCTCCATTTTGGTCTCCCGGAGTTTGAAACAAATGAATACTTAATTTTGTATAATCTTTTTAAACATTGTCTAAAATAACACTTATTTTGTATCTCTATTGACGTGAAAGATCTAACACATACGAAATCTACATATTTGGGTTCGTCTGTGACGTCCCTAAAAAATGGTCTAGGGTTTTCATTTTAAACCAATTAACACAAAAGTTATGACCAGAAACCGGTTTTTTGGCCTAAAATTGTTCAACTTTGATGCCAAATATCTCGAAAACAATGAACTTTGAAGTAAATATGGGATACTATATTGGTTAAAGCCGTTGTTGTTAACATACTAAGCTACAAAAAAACCTAAGAAAACCAAGAGATTCAGATCGAAGGTACGATCCCAGACGCCAATTATGGGAGCCCCTTAAACGGAACTCTTTCGTTGCAATTAAACGAAATAACATAATGGAATCCATTTTTATAGGTAACATAATTACAATCAGACTCTTTGTATCTACTGTCAATGTTTAATGTGTGAATAGTTCTACTATTAAACAAATTAATAATAAAAAAAAACATAAGAGACTGTATGAAAACCGTTATACTCGCTTTATTTTACTTACAGATATGGCGGATCGTAGTGTGTATACAAAGTTTCATGTTATTCTACCATGTTGTTTTAAAATAATAACCATTTGTATGGAGAGTCGATCGTCCTGACAACTCTTAACTTACCAAGTGTCTGTTCTAAAGGCATCATACGTAATTTACCGGTATTATTGCGAAGGCATACTTTATTCCGAACTTTTTTCCTAGCTAGATAAATTGACCTTTATAAGATACCGACGCAATTAACAAGCGACTAACCTCCAAGCAATATTGCCGGCAAGTTTTGCCAATATTCCCGCAGGTGGCCCCTGATGATATCTAACTTCCTGCATGCAATATCTCAACTGACTATAAGGTAAGTTCGACCTTCAATTAAGAACATCCCATCTCAGGCGGTTACATACTACCGGCATAACATAGAGTAATGTAGGAGCTCCGTCCACCAGGTATGCGCCTTGCGATGGCGAAGTCTCGGAATGGCCTTCACTGGATCGGCCCTAAGATTTACAACGAAATCCCAGACATCATAAAAACCGGTGCAAACAACAGTAAACAATAAATGTTTACTTGTAAAGTCGTACATGAGATGTTAATATAATACAAAAAGGCTTCCATGACACCCTGTTAGGGTACACAAATGGTCTTATAAGTAACTTAATGCTATTCCAGTATATTATACTGTGTATTTAGAACCATGAGATCTTCATTCTCATCGAAACTCATCCTACTTAGTCTCTCTGAACGATTTCTTGTCTTCTGACAGCCCTTTTTTTTTTGTTTTAATTTTTTACAAGCCGGGACCCTTTTTCTCGAAGCTGGGAGCGTATGTCGACTAGATGGCCACAGATTGACAGCAGATTGATAGCACTAAGTAATAAACCAGTCATAAGACGATAACTCTTCTAGATATGTTAAAAACAAACTTGTATTGTATGACGTGTAAAATTTACATTTTATTAATAAACCAAGTGCCGGCTGTACAGCACTAGTCTCATTCCAAATGAAGCAGTCTGGAAGCCTATTCATACAAAAGATTCGATCAAAAAGACGTCTAGCATTCGTCTCCGAGCGTTCGGCCTCTGGGCCAGGCTGCTCGCATTATAATAATACCTCTTGTTGTACTCCAGGCAAAATATGGTTTTTAAAAACATTAATTTATAATAGCGTTTTTTTGTTGATTTCATTTTAAATTTTTATTCTAAGATGCTTTATTCAAGAATCCGGCAATCAATCCACCCGGAAGTAATTAATTAGATTTTAATGAAGCATGCGTTGTCTTTCTTTGCATGATTTATCTTTAATATTATAGAGCAAATGTAAATGAACCAAAATAAAGAAAAAAATATTCATTAATATTTTTTCTGACTTTTCAGTAGCTACTTAATTTATCATTTTTTTTATGTCTGAAATTTTGTCGGATTCTGTCCCTGGGTGACTATTTAATTGAGAATATATCCGTTACACAGAAAAAATAAGCTATTATAAATTATTACCAAAATTGACATTTTTTCCATACAAGTTGTCAGTTCATTGCCTGGACTATTAAGCCAAGTGAATAAACTTGTTTAAACGTCCATACGTGTTCGTTACTCTACCTCTAAGCTCTTCCCTAGTTCAAAGTTGACCTTTGGCACCGTCTGCCAAGTAGGTACTTCCAGACTGGTTTTTTTTTTGGTTACTGTTTACGATAAGTCTACTGTGACAGCCAGAGTAACTAGTAAGAACTTGGCCAACTTATGCATGCGGCTCGGATGTCGCCGGCGTCGGTGTCACTAGTTTACGGTGTCGGAGTTAGTAACTTTATTATCTTCCCTGTGACTTAGTATGCAGGGTGCATCTTTGCGTTTTTAATAAATATTTCGGCCAATCTACCTAACATTGCAACCTAACACACTGCACCTAGAACCGGTGGCTGTTGGGGCGGAAAGGTTCTCGAGTGGCGACCACGTACCGGAAGGCGCAGCATGGGAAGCCCCCTCACAAGGTGGACTGATGATGCGGTTAGCGCAGGACCTGTCAATGTGGCACAATATGGGGAGGCCTATGTCCAGCAGTGGACGTCTTTCAGCTGACATGATGATGATGATGATTATGACCTAACATGGTCATATGGCTATCCATACTAATATTTTTAATAGATTTTCGATAAAATTCAACATTATTGATTAGTAGCTTCCGCCCGCGGTTGCGTTTGCGTGGACCCAGGATAAAACCTATCCTATATTTTAATCCAGACTATAAACTATCTTCGTGCAAAATTTCACCCAAATCGGTTGAGCCGTTTAAGCTTGATTGAGTACCAAACATCCAAACTTATGTAATAATATTAGTAGAATTTTATTTGGTCTCACCGTCCCTACTCGCATTATTAATCGTTGCCTTCTGTAAGGTGAAGGTACTACATACACTGTACCACAAAGTAAATAGCGGCGGCGCGCGCCGGAGCAGAGAGTCCGCTCAGTACAAAGCGTCATTTTCGCCGCACGCACACAGACGATACATTTACAGGCATACTTAGACGGGACTTGGACAGAGCTTAGGCCTACTGTCCACGGAAGCGTAGCTGCATAGACGCGTATTCGTCATTGTACGCTTGGAGTACGCTTGCTTGCAGCCTACGTACAAAACCGCACAACTCTGTCCACGGAGCGGCAACGTCGCGTCAGCGACGCTGCATGCAAGCTTCATGCCGCCGGGCGTACTGCGTGTTATACGCCGGGCTGCATCGCAAGGAACAGCACGTTGTGTGTTTGTGAGAAAAAATGGCGGGCAAGGCTGCAAAGTTTGTGAAAATAGTTGAAAAACCTCCTCTGTACAATAATAACCTCACGGAATATTCCCGTAAAGATATAACAGACAAGGCATGGAATGAGGTGTCAAAGGAATGCTTTTCTCTATGTATGGATGTATCCAATCGGCATCGACGCCGACTCCGAAGATAAAAATAGGCCAAAATAACGTCTTCATCACTGGACGACATCATCACGAATGAAAGAAAATGCAGGCTACGATACGCTTCGTGGACAACGTCAGTACGCCGAGCTGCATGAATGCTGCACGGCGATAAATGCAGCGTCTATGCAGCTACGCCTCGTGGACAAGTAGGCCTTAGTCGGGCTGTGCGCACGTTGATCAATTGACGTCCCCGCCGGCGCCGCTACCTACGTAGGCACTTTGTATCACGTACGGCAAAATGAATAAACGATCTTATTACAGTTGCAGTGTATTTGGTTGTTTAAATACAACAAAAAACTGTGCCTACAGTTTTTTCAAATTTCCAAACGTTATTGAAAGGTAAGTTAAACTGTTTTCTCATGTTGGTAGGTAGGCCTAGTTAGGTAGGTAATTTTTGGAACTAGCCGCTTTGATAACGAAGATAAACCATTACACATTCATCTTATCGTTCGCTGGTAAAACGCCAGTATTTAGGTAGGTACTATGGTTTAGTTAAGTAGGTACCTAATTAGGTATAGGTATTCTTTGTTGGCGCTCTCGACCGCCGCCGGCCACATGTCACAACTCGCAGCGGGTCATGCATCAATTTATTTACCAAGATACCTACGCTGGTTGATATTTAAATGTCATGTCATGTTGAATTTTTTTCTAGTAAAAGTTGTTAGATTTTCTTTTATCTTAAAAGCAGTGTTAAGTACTTACTTACATTTTAGAGACTCCAGTCATTAAACCCCAAATAACATTTTACTTGCAGTAACGTTATCTTTATCTAGGTGCACGGCAGTGTGCCTGCCAAGTTCAGAAGAGAACGCCGGTCATTATACCCCAAATGACATTTTACTTACAGTAAAGTTTTTTTGACGCACGGCAGTGTGCCAGCCAAGTTCAGGAGAGCATGCCAATCATTAAACCCCAAATAACACGTCACTTTCAGTAAAGTTTTTGCACAAAATTACTTACCAGTTCATTTTAAAAATCAAATGTTTTCTTTTCAGACGAACCTTATGGTTAAGTTTAATTGATCGAGAAGATGTAAAAAACAAATGGTCTACATGTCTCCGAGTTTGTGAGTCCCACTTCGAAACCAATTCTTTAATAAAGATATCGAACCGAACTCTCCTGAAAAAAGGCACAAATCCTAAACTTTTGCTACCTGTTAAAAAAAATGAAAATATAGGATCACAAGCAACTGTGGAGACTAGCGAAGCTAGTACACAATATGAAAAAGATGAACGTCACTCCAGTTCACAAACAGCAGCTCACCTTTCCGCTAATTCTCCCCGAAAAAGAAAGCTGAAAAATGATATTCTTGAGTGCAGGAAGAGACTAAAAACAACGGCTGCACCAGAAACTGGTATTAACTTATTTCATAAATTGTGTGATAAGTTTCTAACCGAAAACTTATCTAAAGTTGTAAAAGAACAAGCAAAATTAAAATTTCATTCTTCTGGAAATAGGTACAATACAGATTATAAAGTATTTTGCCTAAATTTGTTTTACACAAGTCCACAGGCATACAATCTCTTAAGTGAATGTTTACTAAATATGCCGAGCAAAACTACACTCAAGCGAATGTATATGCCAATTAATACAAAAGTAAATAGTCATATAATGGAAGTTCTCAAAACCAAAGCTAATAGTATGACTGATATGGAGAGAAACTGTTCTCTTGTGATAGATTCGATGAGCCTAAAGGCTAATCTATATTATAATATAAAAGAGGACAAAATTTATGGTTTTCATGAAATAGATGGAAAACAATTTCCAGAGCCAGCAACATATGCTTTAGTGGCAATGATACATGGAATTTTCATAAATTACAAGCAGCCTGTAGGATTTGCATTATTATCCAAGTGTAAAAATTCTGAAGACTTATCAAAATGGTTAGATAAACTCATCAGAAAGCTTCTTGAAATTGGCTTCAAAATACGAGTATTAGTGTCAGACATGGGTTCAGACTTCACAAGTAACGCCAAAGAAAGACAAGTCAGCATTGAAACTCCGTTTTTTTTTGGGGATTCTAATAAGATTTTTTATATCTTTGATGCTCCTCATCTGATTAAACTTGTGCGCAATAATTTGATCAACTACAATTTCCAATTTGATAACTATGAAGCTAAGTGGGATCACATCATTCAGTTTTACGAGAAAGACAAAACTCAACAAGTGAGGTCTGCGCCAAAATTAACGGAAAGTCACATTAAGCCTAGCAACTTTGAAAAAATGAAAGTAAAGTTGGCTGTGCAGGTACTAAGTGCTACAGTGGCAGCAGGTTTATCAACATGCAGAGATTTTGGCGCGATCGATTCAACTGCCGAAGGCACAATAAAGCTAATTAGAATTATGAATAATGTGTTCGATTTTTTAAATTCATCTATTCGTTTTGGCTCTACTGAATACCAACACGCCTTCAGTGGTACAGTGTTTCAGATTTCTTTTCTTAACGAAATGATGAATTTTTTTGCATCATTGAAATTAATTAATCCAAAAACGGGTAAAGACGCTACTTCGAGAGTTAAGTTTCTGGAAGGTTTGCAAATTACCTTAAAATCTATTTTGCTTTTGTTCGAGGATTTAAAATCAGAAGGCTACAGTTACATTATGACAAGGCGACTGAACCAAGACTGTTTGGAGAATTTTTTTGGTAGAGTGCGCACCCGTAACGGAAATTCAACGGAACCCACAAGTTGGCAACTTGTGTCGGCATTTCGAAAAATTTTCTTTATTACTATTATCAAACACTCTAAACAGGGCAACTGCAGCGACGATCTGTCAGATATTTTGCTTGAAGGTAACAATTTGTACTCAAGTTTAGCTAGCGACGAACAACAATCAACTTCTAGTGAACAACTGACAAAAGTTCCTGAAGTATCACAACAAGGAGAGATCAACAGCAATGCACCCATACCATCAGCGGATTATAATGCATTAGATATGCCCGAGAAAAACGCATTGGTTTACACATGTGGGTATTTATTAAAAAAATGTTTTGATCAGCACAAGGATTGCAGTCTTTTCAAATCGTATTTAAGTGAGGCCAGTACATTAAACTCGCAAGATACGCGCGCAAGATCGCGTGATACTTTACTGCATTTATTGATTTTTGCATACCTAAAACTATGTAGTATTGTGTGATTGCCAAGTCACAAAATTTTATTTAGCTAGCAATTAAAGATTAATAAGAATGCCTGAGACTTGGTACTACGAAATATCTCACAACTTTTTACGGTGGAAGAGTTTCGAGACTTGGCCTCTTTTTTACATGGAATGTTTTTTTATGGGATCTCATTTCGTTTTGTAGGTTATTGTGTTAGCAATACATACAAATTAAGAATGCAGTCCCATAGTTGCTTTACTGCAAATGTAACTTTGTAATCCTAGATATTTATATGGGATTACAAAGTTATTTATGCAGTTGGTATACCTAGAAAATTGGACCGAAATTCCAAGTTTTTTCAGTTTTCCCTTGGTTTATACATTAAACACTAATTATATTCTAAATTTGAAGCTTCTATGTCTGCTAGAAGTGCCTTAGACTTTTTGTGATCGGTCAGTGAGTGAGTGAGTGAGAGTGAGTGAGTGACAAATTATGAAACTTTGACTAGTTATAATTCTTAAACTACTGGTTCAAATTGAATGAAATTTGAAATATACCGTGTTTATACAATGCCTGCTTGGATACTGAAAATTTTAGCTTCTAGATTTATCCACAACGAAGGTATAGGGGGTCAAAAACGGCCTGAATTGCTTCGAGAAAAGGATGGTACAGCCGTGCCGTTTTGCTCGACTTGGCGGGGGCACTGCCGTGCCCCCAGATTACGTATTTGAAGTCCATAGACGAAATTGTTATTTAAAACAATTATGGAACGTGTAACCCTTCTAGATTTCAACTATTTTGGACTGAACTTGGCACCCTTTTTACATTTATGTTTTTGTCGAACTTTTTCACGTTAGTGTTTTTAGTGGGATCACTATCATAGTTATATCTTGTTAGCTACAAGTTGTTACGCTCTAGTCTTCGTCATGTGTGGTGTCGGGACCTTTAATGGATATTTGATGCTCTTTAACATGTAAGCAGTCTCTAAGGAATGTAAACATGATAAGATGTATGTATAAACGAATCGATGTATGTGTGTCTGTAAACTTATATTACCTACTCCTTTTTAAAATTCGGAATCAATACAGAAGCAACCCTAGTGAGTCGGGCCAGTTTAGGTATGTATTTTCAAGGACGGCGGGAACGGCCCTTCTGTTAATTCTTTATTTTGTGACTGTACTGCTCCAAGTATGAGTAAAATGACATTTCGCTGTGCCCTACCTCTTTTCAAAATCACCTTAACGACCTACTCGCAAATTACCGGATTCCAATTCCGTCCGCCGCCTCGAAGTCGTCTAAGTATAAGCCTACCCTGATCGGTCAAGTTACGTAAAGGGGTAACATTACCCCTTTAATTGGCCGGGTTGAGGGGAACGGCGGGGGAAGCGTGGCCGCGCGCGTGCCGTAACCAACGTGCCTTTTACGTAAATGGTTAGTTATTGGAAACGAATGGGAAATTAGCCGCAGGTGGCGAAGTGATTGTGCAACTTGTTGGCGATTGATTTGTTTTAGTATGGAAACCATAGGAAGACTAATTGCCAATCTTTTCGTGATGCGGGGCTAGCAGCTAGTTTACCGTGGAACTGGCAAATCTTTAATTATTACCTGACTGTCCCAGAATGAGGGTTTTTTTTTACTTTTATCACATTGAAATTCCTTTGTAAATGTCGAATAACGGAATCGACCAAATTATCTAATAGGCACTAGCTGCTCGGCCCGGCTTCGCACGGTTATGTATCCATTTAGAAAATTCGTCATTGGTTGCAGTCGTTCTGAGTTATGCCCGCATCTAAAGTACATAGGAATGAACCATTTTCAAGCGGTAAAAACTAGTAAAAATATTTTTTCAAATCGGCCCAGTACTTTCGGAGCCTATTCAATACAAACACACGAACAATAAAATCTTTCCTCTTTATAATATGAGTGTTGATGAGTGCGGTTGAGAAATGCGACCTGTGGAGGAGAACAGTCAGACACGGGACATACGAAATAATTTTGGTCCAAGCTGAAACGTAGAGCTTCCTTCGTCTCGCTCGCTCGTTCAATAACGACATGTTTTTCCACTATTACCAAACTAACAACATGTTTTTCCACTATTACCAAACTAACAACATGTTTTTCCACTATTACCAAACTCGCTACGAAAACCTGCGCATGTCTGATGCTCGCATATGATGGTGTTGACATATTTATTCCCTGTTTACATTACATATTACGATTAGAAAAATCGAGCGTTGATCGCCATACGATTTCAAGGAAAACACGTGTGAAATGTAATAGTAGATTGTTAACCAAGGGTTGAAAGTGACCCATTGCACCCGAGATATTTCTGGCGCTCGAACGAAGTGAGAGGTCAAATGGGTAATTTCACCCGAGTTAAACACTCTACTTTTCATTTCGACTGTGAGGACAATAATTAAAATAATTGTACTATCCGATATCCAACTTCTTCGCACTGGCTACATTATGCCACGGCCTACTAGACTACACGACTTAAATTGTAATCGAGTAGGCCGCGACGCGACTAATCTAGAGGGCCATGGCGAAACATAAAAAAACAAAAAGTTACATGGCATTATGGCGGGCAGTCGAATAGAGGAATGATTTTGAATAATGATTTTCTGTAATTGCGAATAAAAATAAACGAACTGAAAAACGATTTTACTATCAACCTATAGGTCGTAATAAACACGTCGTTTAATCTAGGTACCTATAGCGTAAGCTAGCGACAGTAATGTCGATTTGTGAAAAGCTTTTATTTTAATACTGTATTATCTTCGACTCCGTGGCTGATCTTACCAATTAAAAAAAAATACTTTCCACCCTAGGGGAGAACACGCAAATTTCCACCCGGCTATATACCCATGAAAACTAAACTTTCAGAACAGGAGAGATGAAAAAATATTAGTACCTACCTATTGTTATGATAGATAAGCACTAAATGATCGAAATAAGTGAAATCAGTAAGAATGTTTCGCTTTGATGATACTTTATTTAATGGTCAAAATTATTTTAATAAACTGTTATTGAATTCCAATTAATTCATATTTTGCATTTTAGTCCCGACTTAATACTATATTGTAATCATATTGAACAACATTTTTTACATAATCGCTTACCATCAGGTGATCCGTCTGCTCGTTTGCCTCCTATCACATAAAATAAAACATAATACAATAAATCAGTCTATATACCGTTCCACTGCTGGGCACAGGCCTCCTCTCATGGATGAGAGGGAACGGGCAGTAGAGGTTGGGGACTTCACACTCACACTTCACTTTAAAAATCGAGTCTGAAAGTCATGCCTACAATTCACGTATAAAAGTATATGTAGCCTTCGCTACATGTATTAATTATTTTCAACTATTAAGTTAGATTAGTTTAGATATATATCCTGCGAAATAAATTGATGAATAACACATTCGAAAAAAGAAGGTAAATAATAAATAAAACCGACGTCAGTTTGACATTTCATTTTCCGTGTACGTTCCGTTTTGCGTTTTCTCCGTTTCAAGATGTTCGGGTAACGTCATCAGTTTAAGCGTTATATAGTAATCTAAAAGCAAGTTAAAAATTCAATAATTGAGATAGTATGTATTTAGTAGAAGAACATCAGTTAATTAATTTGATTTCATTTTGCAACGCATACATTTAGTAATGTCGTTTTTCCCTGAAGCGTGTATTGGAATTTTGGATTGAACTTTTTTCGAATATTGACTTGACATGACAGACAGGATCGGAACAGCGCGGGAGACGGATCGTCCTTGCTGAAAAAAAAACCACGTTTTCGAGAACCGCGTGGTAGCTTCCTCGAGTTTGCCCAACATGTAGTGGCAAGAACGATTGTACAGTAAACAGATCGTGTGAGTGTGAGGTGTTGTGCGTTATGAGCGTGCGTGTCGCGTTAGTGTGATTTAGTGTCGTCGTAGAGGCCTTCCTTTTGCCTCCATCTTCACCGCAGGCTGCGAGTTTTACGAGGCCTGTGGGCTCGCGACCCCGTCTGCGCGCTCGCCTTGGAGGCGCAGCGTACCGAACTCGCGGTTCCAGGACGACCGGCGCAGGCGCGGCATGCCAAGGTGCCTTACGCAGGCCCCCCAACCACCATCCACGCCGAAGACCTTAGGGGCCTAGTCCCGATCCCTAAGCGTACCTGGGTGCGCTTGCGACGGAGCAGCACTTTCGCTCACTGTTAGGCCGTGACCGCACCGGTCACGATGTCAAGGGGATGAACCCGGGACAGCGGGTTATCAACGAGTCGCCGTGTGGCGTCGCGCCTCCTTGCGCCTCCCGCCAGCTCAGATGAGCCGACGCGTGATGACGCTGCCAGCTGGACATCAAGACTTGCGTGTGCGTAATTTCGGACGTTCGCCGACGTAAGTGACCTTTCACATATTTAACCTGGCCAGGCTCGCGCCGCGACACGTTATCGTTCGGTATTATGGGATCCCCGCGTTAGCTTAATCCGTAGCAAATGCTCTGCGAGCATGTATAAGATTTTATACAGAAGTATATAGCATGTTCGATAACCTGTTTTTTTATATTGCCTCCCAGTAGTTATCCCAGTCCAAGGAGAAGCACAAGAGGACCCTTGCACGCAAAAGTTTAACTGTTTGGTCCGACTGAAATCCGAGCAATTATTGAGAAACCTGTAACGTAACTCTTCTACACGTCACATCCAGTGTGACAGGTACGACACCCATACTTTACCACGTTACATACATCAATGAACGCAAGCAGCTTTATTAGACAACTAGCTTCCGCCCGCGACTTGGTCTGCGTTGACCCAGGATAAACTGATCACCTAACTGACCTATATTTTAAACCTGGCTATAAACTATCTTCGTTCAAAATTACATCCAAATCAGTTGAGCCGTTTGAGCGTGGTTGAGTAACAAACATCTAAACGTCAAACATCCAAACTTTCGCATTTATAATATTAGTAGGACTAGTTTTTGCCCGAGGTTACCTGTGTTGTACTTTGACTTGTACTTTCCAAGTCTGACTTGTTTTGGTTATGTATTTCCTCGCAAAAGAGATAGGAAAAGCGGCAGAGAGATTTGTAACTGAAACGTTGCACGCACCAAGTGTGTGTCCGCTTGGTGAGTGTTTGAGTCTTGTATATGATAGAGTAAGGGGAGTGTGTGGCCGCGTTGGCTTGCCGTACGGGCCTTTGGCCCACAGGTTCGCTTGTAAAACACTTGGCGGGTATGGTGTTCAAGAGCGCGCCCTGAAGGGACGTTACAGACCTTCGTCCCTATACGGAGAGCTCGGCCTGCCGCCTCGCTTACCATGCCGCTATCTCTTTCGGGTCTTCGGCCCTCAAGTTGTCCGCGCAGGCTCGCGTGGAGAGCGCGCTCTGAAGTGACGCTTCAGACCTGCGGCCCTCCGGAGCCCAGCCCAGGAGTAAAGTATCCGAGAGCGCACGCACTCTGGAGGGTCGCTTCCGGCCTTTGACTGACTGACTCACGTAGAGAGCGCGCTCTGAAGGGACGGTTCGGGCCTTGCTCTTAGATTCGCTGGTAAGGCACCGCACATTCGCACTTAGGAGTAACAAGGTGTCCGCGTGGGCCCGCCTTTCAGGCCTTTGGCCATCTGGCTTGCGTGGAGAGCCCGCTCTGAAAGAACACTTCGGGCCTTCGACCCCACACAGAGCTCGGCCTGCCGCCTCGCGTGCCATGCTGTTTTTTCGGACCTTCGGCTCTCAGGTTTGCTTGTAGGACACTTAGGAGTAATAAAGAGTCCACGTGAACCCGCCCTTTGGGCCTTTGGCCCTTTGGCTTGCGTCAAGAGCCCACTCTGAAGGAACGATTCGGGCTTTCGGTCCTACGCAGAGCTTGGCCTGCCGCCTCGCGTGCCATACTGCTCTCCTTCGGGCCTTCGGCCCTCAGGTTTGCTTGTAGGTCACTTAGGAGTAGTAAAGTGTCCACGTGGGCCCGCCTTTTGGGCCTTTGGCTCTCTGGCTTGCGTGGACAGCCCGCTTTGAAGGTACGCTTCGGTCCTTCGGCCCTCAGGTTTGTTTGTAATGCATTCAGGAGTAGTAAAATGTCTGCGTGAGCTCGCCCTTCGGGGTCTTTGGCCTTAGTACTCGCGTGAAGAGCACGCTCTTGAGGGAAGCTCCGGGCCTTTGGCCCCGCGAGCCTCACCGCTCGCCTTCGGGCCGTGTTGGTCTGTTCAAACTTGTTGCCTGCGAAACTGCTACTGCTTGCAGCTGCTGAACTATGGAGCTCCATAGTTCGCAACACATATCAGTCGACAAGCTATAAATAAAAATATCTATACGCATCTCCAGAGATAAAATATGTTTAAATATAGCTGTTGCTAGAAAGGTAATGTAACGAATCACCACGTGCAAATGTCTTCAAATTCAACCGCAACTTGCACTCAAATGAAATGAAGTATGCGCGGGTGTGGGGTACTGAAAGAGCGACCTTGTTCCAAGTTTGGCTCCTAGTCTTCGGGCTGGATTTTGGCGAAAGCTTGCGGCCTACAGTCAAAGAAGTTATGAATTTAAAATGCCTCTTTATTGAAACATATTTATCTGTCTAGGGGGCGTGTACGACTCAAATCAAGGCGTCCCCTAAAACACAGTATTTATGAATTCGACTACAGAAACACACATGAAGGCGTGGCTAGAGCTTATGAAGGCCTTAAGGGAATGCCTTGATTTGAGTCGTACACGCTCTCTAGACAGAGACACGCTGATGCCTTTCACCCACGAGAAAAAGAGATGTAACACTTTTCGGGAATCGCTGTTGTGGACTCGATAAATATCTAAGTTGGTGAAGTTTTATAAAAATTTCATAAAGTGAGATTTTAGATGAGATAAAATACTATAGTATTAACTTGATTGTGTCGTAAAATAATGCATCGTTTGAGTAGGCTGAATAAAAAAAGGAAAATACAGACCAAACTTTGGTTTTTTTTTCTAGAGGAAATTTTAAGCAATCATGCATCGATAAAATCAGATGAACAATCATAGAGCCAAGAATCATATATCTGAAAACCTCTTATTGTTTCTTAATCTAGTCAGAACGGCGTTTCAAAGCACGCGATAATTTCTAATGCACCGCCTTAAGCACCACAGGGATGCCCTAGGGCAACAACAACAACAGCAACACCAATAGAAACAACAGTACCTTTCATTTGGGAACACCAAAATTGAACTCTCATAGTATCTCAATCATACGCATTGTGCCGGTTCCCGCGGACTTGCGTTACGGAATTGACCATAAATGACGGGTTTATTATTTAACGACAACAAATTGCAAATTATTGGAAAGCGAATAAAATGTTTGATATTTTTTATAATGACATTTATCACGCTAAAGTATCTCTTTCTCGAATTATGATGGTAAGAAAGCAGAACATTAAGGTAAAAAATCTATTTTTTTAATTATTTTCCAAACGGTTGAATGTACGTTACAGATCTCAAAGAATGAATTATAGAACATTTAATACGCATTCAATTGACACCTCACATGAACCGATCAGAAAAATTAGAACCCGAGATTTGAACAAAAATCGATGACCGTCGGCCGCCATCTTTATGACGTCACAGCTATGTCCGTCCCCCTCTCCCTTAACTAAAACCGGTAGATTCGTACTCTGGAGACAACATGGAACACATCCATACCAGTTTTAGGGATATAGAAGACGTGCCCACGACTTTTATCAATATTGGCCAATTTCCGCCGTACTATCGTACTCGAGGTCATAATGACAATAATCATCATTTTTTTCCTCATAAGACTCACTTGTCCCTTTTATTTAAATTCATAATGACACTAGTCATACATTTTTTAATCCTAAATTGGTTTTTCATAATATTTATCATCATAAATGTTGGCGTTATCGAAGTAAATAAACGTGTGGTTTTTTATCGCAATGTACAAGACGAGGTCACAGGACTCTAGCTAGACGCTAAACAAGCCACCTGTCTGTGCGGACGTAGCCTAAGGCAGGTCCGTGTAGGTACGACGACAAGCGAAGCGAGGAAGAGTGTTAGTCGTACGGCGACCTTAACCGATTTTTTTTATTTACTTAGCGAAAGCTTATATTCATTAGGAAATACAAAATTAGGAGTTGAAGTATGTTCTTAGTTATTATATTAGGATTAACAAAATAATGATGCATGTCCTTTATGAAGAAAATTGTTATGATTAACAAAATTATGACTTCAAGCAAGTACTTAGTAATGAAATTAGGAAGAAATTTTTTAGGACAACTGATCATTATGACTTCCAATGATAGTTACAGAAATTTAGGAACAAAAAAGTTAGGACGAAAAAAATTAGGACTAGCGATGATTATGACTACAATACGTTAGTACAAAAAAAAATAGGATCACGAATTTTATGGCAGCCAATATGGACCCCTCAAGAGCACAAAAATGTACAGAAATGGTGCACAAAATGTACCGGTGTATTTGCTCTTCAGTGATTCCGATTATGATTCAGTGATTGAATTCCGTTCAATGTGAGGCCAGCCTAAGTGCCCACGCCGCTATGAGCGGAGCGGGCAATCAGCCTACTAAAGGTGTTTAAACAGACGTGAGCGTTTTTATACTAGCTTACCCGCGACCCGCGCCGCTGTACGCGTCACCGTCCATAATCAAGGTATATCAGTATCTATCCTTTATCTGCGCACATGTTTAAAGAATCCAATTGTCCTCAATGGCATTAGCGAAGCCCCGTAACTGGATTACCGAGAGCCGAGGGCCGACGCGAAGGCCGAGTAATTCACTTAGGCACCACGGTAAAACATATGCAGACTGATTAGCTTCGATTTCATAAATGCCAGCTCCGGTGGGACTTGAGACGCATACGAACTAGTTTGATCCCGCCTGGGCTGTTATCCACTATGCGAGATGCTCTTTAGTTACACAATTCCAGTACTGCATCTAGACGTAATAGTAGTTTACGTCACACCTGGCCATAATGCGAGGTTTACTGCTCGCTGCGCGTACGGGAAAACTCGCATTGTGGCCAGGTGAAGACGTAAAATTTTGTACTCAATTTCTACTCAAAGCAATACAGCCTTAACTCTAGGATCCCTACGTAAACCTGATGACACCCTCAGCAACTCGCCAGAGGAAACAGAGCGCGTCCTGGTTCAAACGCATTTCCCGGACTGCGTGATATCAAGTCCAACTAGGCAACTGGATGAGGTAACCACCCCCACAGAGGAGGGGTGGAGACTGGCCAGCGAGGTAATAACCACACAAAGAACACAATGGGCCATCGACAGCTTTGACTCTTACAAATCACCAGGGCCAGATGGGATCTTCCCCGCCCTATTAAAATGGGGTGGGGCACTACTGACGCACAGACTCACCATCGTCCTGGGCGCCTGTCTAGCACATACGTTTGTGCCTAGACAATGGAGAGAAGTCAAAGTTATCTTCATACCGAAACCAGGTAAAGGAGATTACACGGACCCCAAATCCTTTAGACCAATAAGCCTACCTCCTCCTGTTGAAGACGCTGGACAGGCTATGTGACAGACATCTGAGTGAGAGAGTGCTAGTTCTGGTGCCTCTGCATCAGAACCAACATGCCTACAGTTCAGGTAAATCAACAGAATCTGCGCTTCATGCGGTGGTTACCGAGGCTGAAGCCGCGATTAAAAACAAGTCAATGTCTCTAGGCACCTTCATCGACATCGAGGGAGCCTTCGATAAGACTAAATTCACCAGCATAACCGCAGCACTGGTAAGACACGGAGTGAGTGATGTTATGACGAAATGGATAAACAACATGTTGAGTCAAAGAGTCATCAGGCTCGGGGAAGACAAAACAAAGCAGGCAAGGGTAGCGAAGGGGTGCCCCCAGGGAGGCGTCCTCTCGCCACTACTTTGGAACATGGTGGTTAACGATTTAATCACCAAGCTAAACAAGGCAAGAAGCCCTGGCGTCAGCCGTACGACTAAAAAAACAGCATCTCTGGAGACCGCCCAGGGTTCCACACACCGAGATATTCTACGAGGCTGTAGGTAGGGAACCCCTCATAGAGGCAGCAACCGACATCATTCCCAAACAGTTCGTCTTCGACAAGAAGTACAAAATCGAACTATACGAAACCCTCCAGGAAGGACTTAACCCCAGGGAGTTAAGAATTTTCACGGATGGGTCCATGACAAGGTCAGGCACCGGATCAGGAGTGTTCTCGGAGGACCTAAACATACAAATCTCGACACCATTAGGAATCCATAACTCAGTCTTCCAGGTAGAGTGTATGGGTATTATAATGGCCGCTCATGCAATCGCATCCAGAAAGGTAAGAGGATATCCCATCCGCATACTTTCCAACAGTCGATCTGTACTGCAAGGCCTGCAAGGTCACATAACAACGTCTGGGCTGATACAAGAGTGCCACAAAATTCTATCAGAGGTATGTGCCAACTGCGACATAACCCTGCAATGGATCAAAGGGCACAGCAATTCACGCGGTAACGATGCAGCGGATGCACTGGCTAGAGAAGGCTCAGAATCAGAAGCTATAGGACCGGAACCTACGATCCCTCTACCCCCTTCATGGCTGCGGAGCACACTGCGACTAAACACCAAAAAATTTGGAACACCCTAGGCACCTGCAGGCAAACCAGGGAGGCCCTCCCGACAATCAATCCCGGATTGTCAAGGAAGCTAAAACAGCTAAAGAGGCCGGCACTCCGTCTCTTGACAGGCGCCATAACTGGTCATGCACTATTAAACAAACACCTTTTCACCTTAGGTATTACAGACAGTCCTCTCTGCAGAGCCTGCATGGAAGAGGAAGAGACAGCCGCCCACGTCATCCTGACGTGCTCTGGGGTGGCAGTACACCGGGCAAAGCACCTCGGAACACCGGGGTCTCTACCGGAGGCCGTCGGCAACACAACGTAACAGTAGTGCCAATAACCCACACGCAAAATAGGCGCAAATATGACGTCGAGTTGCGGAAACCCAGCCCGCGTATACCTATACCTATACCTATATAACTTTACAAAAATCTCATCATTATCCTCCTAGCGTTATTCCCGGTAATGCCCCTAAAGGAGCCGGGGGTTCGCTTTGACACCTATTCCCAAGATCTGGCATAGGCACTAGTTTTACGAAAGCGACTGCCATCTGACCTTCCAACCCAGAGGGAAAACTAGACCTTATTGGGATTAGGATTAGACCGGTTTCCTTCACGATGTTTTCCTCACCGAAAAGCTAACGGTAAATATTCCGTACATAAGGCACGGTCCCACCGTGAGCTAGTAAGCTATGAGCTATCGGCTATAAACACGAACAAAAGATAAGCCCTCCCGTGTAAATAAAAGGGACACGGCGATATTTATACTTACTCGCCCAGCGGTGAGCCGGGATTCGAACTTCGAATCCCGGCTCGTACCAATGAGTTTTTCGGAACTTATTTCGAACCCACGACCGCCGCTTGACAGCCGCATGCCTGAACCACTAGGCTACTGTAGCTCTAGCAACCTTACAAAAAACTACACTACTTCCCAAAGTCAAATCGGTTGTAATAATGCTGGTCATTTCCTACGGTTTCTGAACGCATTTTAGAGCACTAACGATATGTGCGTAGATAAAAGCTAATACTTATACTTAGTAAAACTGTTGTTGTAAAAACCCACTCTTAATTCAGTTTCGGCATTTTAAATCCGAACCATATATCTCTTAAATGCGTTAAAGTATCATGAAACTTATAGTAAAAAAACAAGGTCTATAATTGCTCAGTTATGTTCCTCAGTTTCGGGGAATTCCCGAAATTAAATTCACTGACGTCATCTTATCATCTACGACGGGTCGATGGGCGGGGGGCCTCATTTTAATTCGTCTGTTTACGTTCCTACTGCCCTTCCTAGTACGTACTAGTCCGCAGCGCGCTCCGGTAGAGAACGCTTGTGATAAAGCCCAAGTTATTTTAGATCAGCGTGAGTGGATTCATTGTTACAGCAAACAGATTCCGAGGTGTGTAACTATATAATTTGACATTATGGTTATTTAGTGTTACTGTTAATGTTCACTTTCCACGTTTTTCGGACTACCTATATGTTATTATTGTTTCATCCAGTCAACCAACCTACTCATCCTATCTACACTATACTATATATATATTTTATTTAAAGCATGGATTTTACTCCTTGCTGTTTCAGCAAGGTGGGTTTGCCAATATCAGTTTAAGGTTATTGACATATTTACACACGATGAGAATGTTCGGTATAATTTTGACGGTTTTGGGGAAGGAACAGTCCGAAAACCTAAAACAAATAAAAATAATGGACATCACAGACCATCACATGACATTCACAAACGTTATGAAAAGGAAGTATCTACTATAGATACGGCGATAAATTGAGCATGAATAGTCAAGTTTGAGTTCGTAGAAACGAGATGTTATAAGTACCTACTCAACCCAAATGATAAAGATTCGAGGTTACGCATTTAAATTTGCAAGTGTGACAGAGAGGGAGAAACACAAATTAACATTGTTTTCGTTTCGCGGTAGCGTAGTCGGTCGTAAATTTTTACGATCCGAAAACGTCACGGTGAGGTCACGGTTATTATCAGGGCTGTTAATCGCTACGCACTAACCGCTCGGCCACGACTTTGGTCTTAAGCGACCTGCGACCAGCGTTTTATCTGTTCATTGCGCGTGATCCCAACTAATCACAGTGCGTTGCGCATCTCGACCGCGCAATGAACAGATAAAACGCTGGTCGCAGGTCGCTTAAGACCAAAGTCGTGGCCGAGCGGTAATAATGCGGCTCACCCCGCCGGTCACCCGTCATGAAACTAGACCTCTACCTACGCTTAGTTACTACACATCGCGGTGTCAAGATACATTTGTGGGGGAGCGTTGAGGTGAGCTTAAAGAGCGGGCGTACCGCCAGGAAAATAACAGGGGCCGTAGACAAGGTTACAATCGACAAACGCTAACGCCAAATAGAAAACGAATAAAATGTATGGAAATGACAGAAGCCGTCGAAACACTTTTCGTTGACATCTGTCATTCCCATACATTTTATTCGTTTTCTATTGGCGTTAGCGCTTGTCGATTGTAACCTTGTCTACGGCCCCAGATTTCACCCGCGCGCCTCGCACCTGCCCCGCTGTGCGGATGGGCCACGGCCACGCCCCGATTTGTCTCTCTTATTCTTGCGTAGTATATGCCCATCCAGACAGATGAAACATGATAACATTATAAAACAACAGGTTATGATATGATGTTAGCTGGATTTTAAAGGTTTCATATTAGGTTGCGAAGTTAATTCGAATTAAAATCAATCGAAGGATATCCATTGACTAAGGTGTCAATTGTAAATAAAGAACGTCCATAGACTGCGGTGTCAATTGGAAATTTAGAACGTCTGTTAGGCGTCAGTGTATGAATTAATAAATAAACAGCTTTATAAGAAGGTACCTACTGAGTTTAACGGACGTATACAGGTTGTAACATAACAACTCACAACATGAATTTTGTAGGGACTAAAATCCTAGAATCAAAAATATAAATATATGTTGCATGATTTTGATATTTTTTGTTCGCAAGCAGGTCCATCAGAGAGGTTCATTGTAAATTTGGTGAAAGTCTGACGATGACGACAAAGGAGTTTTTGTAGGTAAATTAAATACTCACATAAGTAGTAACTATTATTCGTCAAAATATACATTTTGATGCGCAGGCGATGATGAATAACTGAATGTAAGCATGGGATCCCTGAGGAGTCGACGAAATGGCTACTGGCAGCATTAACCACCGTATTTGCTGTCACCATATAGCAGTTCATGTGGGAAAGTGGAGTGGGAAGGATATGTGGAAAGGGCATTGGGCAACCTCGTATGGGAAAAAATAACGATTTTATTTTTTGAATAAAAAATATGCTATCCTACTAATATTATAAATGTGAAAGTTTAGATGTTTGGATATTTGGATGTTTGGATGTTTGTTACTCAATCACGCTTAAACGGCTGAACCGATTTGAATGAAATTTTGCACGAATAAAGTTTATAGCCTGGTTTAAAATATAGGATAGTTTTTATCTCGAAATCATCCCTAAAAGGGATGAAATCGGGGGTAAAAATATGGTCCAAAAGCCTGAGTGATACAAATGCAGGCATGCCATTCTAGGCTTTAAGATTCAGATTCATGATGTTTGTTTTGCTAATTGTTTCTAGTGTTTTTTAATCTCAGAGACAAAAAAAAATGATACAGTTTAAAAATCAGCATCTAACTAATAGTCGGTACCTACAATTGAGGTGAAATCAAATTGATTTGTTTCTCATAGATGATATGTTCAAATTTTGAATGTAATCAACAAGAACCATCCATACTAATATTATAAATGTGAAAGTGAATGTGTTTGTTTGTTTGTTTGTTTGTCCGTCTTTCAAGGCAAAACGGAGCGACGATTTGAAGTAATTTTTTAAGTGGAGATAGTTGAAGGGATGGAGAGTGACATAGGATACTTTTTATCTCTTTCTAACCCCCCACTTCCCTAAACTGGGGGGTGGTAATTTATATGGAGCTTTCCGCAATTTTCAAGGTAGAAAGCTAAAAATTTGTATGCGGACTATTTGTGACTAACAAACAAATCGTGCATCATTTTTTTTAAATCTGCCTCTTTACAAAAGGTCCCATGTCACCCACATTTTATATGGGACTTTTCGCAGTCTTCAAGGTAGGAAGCTAAAAATTGGTACACTGGCTTTCTGTTAACCAATGAAAAATACCTGCTTTATTTTATGTTGGAAATCTTCCCCCAGCCCCTAAAATAGGGGATGGAAATTTGTGTGAGACTCTCCTCGGTCCAGGTTCTATGATACAAACGTATAATGAGGTAATTTAATTAAAACAATCTGTAATTTTAGTAAAAATAGCGCACGGGGTGCTATGCTACGTCAGTGCAATCTCTAAGTGTGGGCTGAAAGTACTATGGCGCACAAAAAAGCGGTAAAAGCACTAAATCGAACGCTCCAGGATTTGCGCAACGGTACCGATGTTATGGGAGGGATGGTGGTTTTATTGGCTGATGATTTCCGCCAAACGTTACCAGTCATTCAGAAGGGGACACCTGATGCAGACGAAATGAAGCATGTCTCAAGTCGTCCACTCTATGGGCCACCGTAAGAAAGTTCAGTTTGACTACAAATACGAGAGTGCACTAATATGATGACACAAATGCTGGCAACTATGCCGAAACACTATTGAAAATAGGAGATGGTCGGTTAGAAACTGAGGCTGAGGGCTGTGTGACACTGACGGGAGATTTTTGTCCAGAGTTTACCCAGATTTACAAAACAATATACACCAAAATCAATATTTATATGAAAGAGCAATTTTAGCACCAAAAAATGATGTTGTCAACAAAATAAATTCAGACATATTGAGTAAAGTACCAGGAGATTACAGGAGGAGAACAGAGTATTTATCAGTAGACACAGTTATGGATACAGAACAGAGCACATCATATCCCGTAGAGTTTCTGAATTCGGTTGAGCTGCCAGGTGTACCCTCACACAAGCTTCAATTAAAACTAGGCGTCCCAGTCATGCTAATGCGAAATTTGGATGCCCCGAGATTATGTAATGGGACGAGACTTCGTGTCACACAATTTGGCCGCAATATCATTAGCGCCACTATCTTAACCGGCGGTGGAAAGGGTAAAAATGTAATGATCCCACGAATCCCAATAATTCCCACATATCTCCCGTTCCAGTTTAAAAGGCTACAATTTCCTCTAAAGCTTACTTTTGCTATGACCATTAACAAAGCGCAAGGACAAACATTAAAGGTGGCTGTGGTGGGGTGTACTTAGAATGTTCGCGTGTGTCCAATGCCCAGAATCTTTACATTCTATCCCCAAATGGAAAGACATATGATATCGTATACAACTTAGCGTATTAAAATAATATTCTGTTCCGAGTTCTCTTTTGTGTTCTAAATCAGCAAAGAGGAACCGAACCGTGTTACCCTGAATTTAACGCGAGCGAAGCCGCGGGCAAAAGCTAGTATACTATATAATACAAATGCGGTCTTTAGCAAAGCACCGTGATTAGGACCATTTTTCTTAAACTGGTCCGTGAAAGTGCATTTTTGATATGTTATGGATCATTTAATTGTAATATGTGCAATTCAAAAACATTATCGGTGTATATGGGTGCCTACCCGACACAAAAAAATGTAATAAACCTTAGTTTAACTTTTGAATAAGTGCATCACTTAAATTAAATACGCAAGTTATCATTTATGTGCGCTCACCGATTATGTTGCATGGTATGGTATAAATTCTCATGTAAGTGAATATATGTATGTATGTATGTATGTATGTAAGCACTTTATTGTACACAATAACAGGTCAAGGAATATACATGTCACACAATAGATCAAAGTACAAAGGCGAACTTATCCCTATAAGGGATCTCTTCCAGCTAACCTTTGAGCAATTGAGAGGAAGGTAGGTAGAACGAGATAGGCAAACTTATACCGTGTACAAAAACAGAGAAAATAAAGCAAATCCTAATTAGTATTAATTCTAGACAAATAAAAACATGCCAATACATATATAAATATACAATATAAAATATAATACACACTAACATATGTTACATATATATCGCAAATATACAATAAATAAATAAATACTATATTCAACCAATTCACAATTCATTGGAAAGCCACAACTTCTTCAAATTCATCTTAAGTGACGCAACAGACTGCGACTGTCTCAGCGACAAAGGCAACTCATTCCACAATTTAACAGCGCGCGCAGTAAAAGATCTGGAGTATGTTCGCGTCTTTCTAGACGGTACAGCAAGAGTAAGGTTAGTACTCGACCGCAAGCGGTGGCCACTGCCGTCTGCCATATAACTAAACCGCTCAGAAAGGTAAGGAGGGGAAGTAGGGCTGAACAGTGTATTGAAAAGTAATGACAGGATATGCACATCCCTGCGCCGGCGAATCGGTAACCATCGAAGCTTAGCTTATATGTTGTATTCTTATGAGAAAAATAAAGATCTTTAAACCTATTTAAACATTTGACTGAAACACATTTGTCTTTAGCAGGTGGTGATTTTTTTAAAATTACTGGAAGTGTTGGAGCAGACAGCTAGCCAAACTGCCGTTTTCAAAAGACAGTTCGAGCTGTTTCAAAAGAGTATAGGTACTGTCACTTCTTCCGACATGCCCAATTATACCATCACGTTTGAGGAGATGAAGTGGCTGTGAGTAAACCATATTTTCAATCATCATCATCATCATATCAGCCAAAAGAACTCCACTGCTGAACATAGGCCTCCCCCAAAAGAGTGCCACAATGACCGGGCCTGCGTCACCCGCATCCATAGCGGACTCCCGCTACCTTCACCTGCCACTCAATGCCTTAAAACATTCCAAATGAGATAACGCATAGGGTAGACCGGGGTCAATAGTACCACGGGTCAAAAGTACCATCGCCTATAACTCTGCAACCACATCGAAATATGCATGTTTGTGTATACACCAGTGTGCCTTGAGCGTGTCTCTACCTGCTCACTGGTCGGTCACTGGCTGCCGTGCGAAAAGCATGTGCTATACAACCATTTGCATTATTGACAGACCAAAGTAAATATTTACAATTTACGTTTTGGACTAGTGTTTATAATTAGGTAGTCAAAGTGGTACCATTGCCCCCGGTCTCCCCTATAATTTAACACTTTCAATGCTGAGCATGCCTATAGTTGTTATTATGGAGTACGTTGACAAAGTAACATTCATGATTTCACTGTTTATTTTTAATCGACTTCAATAAAGGAGGAGGTTCTCAATTCATAGGAATGTTTTTAGGGTTCCGTAGTGAACAAGGTTGTTTCTTGTTCTGTTTGAAAGGTTAACCTTTCGAGGCGGCCCCTTAGTCACCAGGTCAGGACCTGATGATGTGATGATGGAATCCTGGAGAAATTGAGGGTACTGATTTGAAGTCGGTTAAATCTTTTGAAGTAAATTATCGTGTGTGATGAATTATTTTAAATACATTTTTTAACAAGGTCGGCTTTGTTAGACACACTACTAACCTATCACAACATCATCCTTACCTTTTGGTTCTGTTCTTCGTTTGACTATAGGTCGACTGCTTAACTCAGTACGTCTAGCACAACTTGCTGCTCAGTCGCTTCGCGCGCGACTTAGCGTCTCCTGTCTCACTCCTACTGTACTAATTAGAAAAAGGAGGATAGATCTTTTTCGAATCGCGTCGCGGCGCGGCGTCAGTTGTGCTAACCTCACAGTCCTCGCCTGTGCGGCGCGCGGGTGCAGGGGTATAACGATAACGGGATGCAAGCACGCCCGCGCCCCGTTAAGTTAAGCCCAGAGTTAGCGGTCTACCTACTACCTAAATTAGTCAACAGCCTTACAAGTACCTCTATACAAGTGCCTCCTTACAAGTGCCTCCTTACAAGTGCCTCCTTACAAGTACCAAGTTGAGACAGGTGACTAGAAAACCTGGGGCCCGTTGCATAACAACTTGTAACCTGTATTACAAGCGGAAGCTCTTTTCAAATCCTTTCATTAGAAAGAGACTTCCGCTCGTGTATAATGGTAAGTTGTAAATTGCAATTCCCGATGCTGATGGTGTCGGGTTAGAATAGCATTCCTGTAGATATTAATTTATTTATTAGGTACATTTTACAGACATCATACCTAAATTATGAGATACACTGGTTCATTATGAATAGCATGACATCCAAGGCAAGTGCACACAGCATGATCAGCAAGTTAGCGCATATGCAAGCAACAGCGACGAATCTGCATTTAATATTATTTATATATATTATTTGTATATATTATTTATATATATTATTTAGTAGATGTCATAAGAGTCGTACTGAAGTGTCGTGTCCTACGCCTCCTTATAACTGCGATATCACTTTTGTCGATCTTTTCTACCCACATTTATGCTAAAAGTGGCACTGGAACACAAGTTTCATATTACGCTCGCCTACACCTTTTAGGGATAAGGGTGTTAATGTATGTATGTAGGTATGTATGTAAATTGGAATGGGCCCCTGAAGGTAATAGATTTGTAATGTGTGTTCATTTTACAGAGAGGAAAACCCAGATATCATGCGCGAATTTCAGGTAAATATGTCATTATGTTTTACTACTAATCCATGGTTTTTAATTGCGTGGAAGCGCCTAAGTAAAGAATCATCATCGTGGTATGTAGCGGAATAGCAAAGCAACATACCTGTAGTAAATTCATAAGAAACGTATATTATTGTAAAAAAAATCGGTTCAGACGCTTCGCCGGCCGCTGCCGCGGCGCGCTCGATTCGCTCGCTCGGCTCGCGCACTGTAGGGTCGCAGCTCTACCTAACATGTGGTTATAATGTTGAATTAAATGATATTTATTCCGATATAAAAATTGTCTCTTTATTTATTACAGACCTATCCGCCGCCGAAAAGGAACATGGATGTTTACGGGGTAAGTTTTGATCGCTAAAAAGTAAAACTCACTTTGATTGCAATTAGAAGTAATATAATTTCTCTATAATAATGCACTTAGTATTAAAATACCATCGACGACAAAATGATCAGCCTGTTAATGCAACGAAATAAGATATACTTAGTAGGATACACTCTCCGTGTGTCCGTTTGTGCAGTTATATTTACATGGTTTCTCCTGTGGTCGTCGAGTCAACTATGGGAATATGATTAGACATCTTGAACAAATCACTTTGACTGAGCAGAAACGAATTATCGCCCTAATAACAGAGCGAACTATTTAAAAAGGAACGCCTCTTTCCTTATGATAACGACACGAAATTATGTTCTTATAATTTCTATATTATACCTACTTTATATATTATTATTATTATTTTAAACTGTTGAACTGGCATGCTTCCTAGCTCTAGCCGAACTAAATGCTTGGCCGAAATATCCATTTCCGGTGTCCAAAATTACGTCAACGCGAATTATGGATAAATGAATTAGTCGTGTGAAAAGTGTTTACCCCGCGGTAAGGTGTCATCACAAAATAGATAGGTACAGAGTACAGAAATCAATCTACATACAAAGTGCGCTCGAGCAACGCATACATAGACACTGCTCACGCACACGATATCTCAGATGTTCGGATCAGAGCGAGCGCGAGTGCCATCCGCTTGAGACGCGTCGTGGACGCGACCTTTTTGTGTTATAATGGAGCAACAAGAAAAAAGTTATTATAACAGTTCAGTGGACGGTTGTTTAAATTCAACATTAAACGGGGAATTGTCGTTTTTTAATATAAAATATTTTAGTCATTATTAATTTATATTTCCTTTCTTCCCGTTTCATTCTCAACAATAAATCAAACAACTGGATACGAGTGCCACTAACACTATAATTGTTGGTGCATAAGCCATAGTTGACAACCTTAGAGCGACCGCCGGTATGAAATGTGAGGTACATACATGTGATTGACTTCTGTTCCTATCTATTTTGTGTTCAATCCCGTAATCCCGCGCAGGAAAATCTCCATGCGAGATACCGGTATTGTGTTCCCAGTGTTCCCTAGCTACGAGTGGCACTCCTTACCGCATCACGAAACATAATATTAAATTAGCTGGAGGATTTTATGTTTTTTTTTTCTTCAGGATGTTGTGCTACATCCGGAACTACCTGCGAGCGAGCCTGAATGGTATGATACGGGCTATTGGGTGTGGCCCTGTCTGATAATGGTGTTGGCGATACTGTGCTCCTGCTGGAATTGCAAGAAAAAACCCAAACCGTTAGGTAAAAGTACCTGAAACAATGAGAATGAATTTGTTATTATATATCGGTACTAGCTTCTGCCCGCGACTCCGTCCGCGTGGAACTCGTTTACATCGCAGCTCCATACAAACTTTTACCACCCCGTGTCACCCCCTTAGGGGTTGATTTCGGGGGTAAAAACCACCCTATGTCACTTTGATATCATATTATTCTCCTAACAAGTAACAGTGCAAGCAAAATGTTACGTTAGCAATAAGATTATTATTATTATTATTATTTCCAATAAATTATCCTTTTTCTTACAGTAAAAAAACGGAAGTCAAATTTAATAGAGAGATAAATCGAAATTACCATTTCAAAGACTTTTTGACCCGAAATTTTCTTTAAATATTAGCCGACGTCCCGTGTGACGCGTTTCTCAAGCTTAAAATGTTCCACAACAAAAATGCCGCCTCTCGCGTGAATAATCGAAAGTTCTGCCATCACAAAAGTTACCACATAAATAAATATATACCTTCCCGTTGGCCGACCCGTAGCAGCCGAAGCGGGATGTCACATTAACGAAGATCTTAATACCGACATTACCAACCATCAGTTGCCACAGACTGGTCCGGACGCACTGCCATGGCAGTCGGTGTACGGCCCGTATCCACCCGATCACGACTCATTACAATCAGGTATGTATTATGTTAAGGCTGATCCGCTGTTCCACACAATGTGCCATCATAGCATCATACAGGACGACGAGGATATATCATTTTAATATCGCGATTAATATTTATTTTGCTTAAAATATTAATTAATTCCTCTCAGATGGTACAAAAAACATAGCCCATGTCACAGACGGTATGAATTTTATAAACTCGAGTCATTAATAGTCGCGTTTGGTTTCTATTATGTATATAGACTCGAACTCAAAATCCTATAGTATCAAACGAGCAATATATTTTTAGTTTTTATGTCTATTAAATTCATGTTTTCAGGTGTGCATTAAGGAGTATAATTTGTATTGTTGCTAAAGTCGTGTACACATATTTTTGCTCATTTTGTCCAGGCCATATTTTCGAACTCGACTTAACGTGGGCAAATCACTCAATTGTTAACGTTAAGAGGAAACAAAAAGGTCGAGATAATTGAGAAATAGACATTTGTAAAATGTATTGCTGTCGCGCAGAGCGCGATAGAGACAACTGCAGCTTGGACCGAAAATACCTATTAAAAGAATATAAAATCAACGTTTCGTAGTCCCCTGATTTCTTCTCCAAAACTTGACCTATTCAACTATTTTTTTATTAAAAATCAAAGAAAGGCTTTGGCCGTGTTACTATGTTTTCCTTTTTTAAATAATCTAGTCAAAATTGTTTTCTGGATGTTTGAACACAACGGAAAATCTGGCATGTTATTATCTCTTTTAAGAATATGAAAAAAAGGAAAACATAGGAACATATCAATAGTAGCCATAGATTTATGGAAAAAAAATTGCTCTAATGCCATTATCCAGGGAGAAAACAAGGGGCTACGTTTCTATATACAGGCAGATTTTATACAATTACTTTTAACTGATTTCAGTTCCTATGTCGTCTGATGAGCGTATAGTCTTTTCGCCCACATGTCCTAACCCCCATATCGACGGAGCTGACACACCTAACCCACGGGCACCAAATGATACTATAGATACGGATATACTGATAATGATAGATAATGAAATGCCGCCTCAAGAAATTGGCCTCAACGGTAAGTCTTGCTTGAAGCATCGAACTCAAGGAACGGCAACAGCTTCCAGTGCCGGCGGCAGCGGTGCGCCACAGGTGGGAGCAAAATGCCACGCTCCCGTCTCGCTCGCTCGTATGGTCACCGTTGCCGCTGCCACTCGATGACGTGGCCGAGCCGTAAAGGTTAAAGCTACTGTTTAGGAAATGAAAACCGGTTAACCAGTTAACAGAGAAACCGGTTAATCTGTATTTTTCGAGCTCACTTATTAACCGGTTTTGGACACTATAAACCGGTTAATAACCGAAACGAGTAAAATTTATAAAACGCCTAATATTGTGACTACTAAGAAAGCGCGTTGCCTCTGGGCAATAATCAATACATTCCATTGAACTATAATGTACTACGTACATACATCGAACATAGAACAGACGGCACGAACAAAATCTGGGTAGCAAGCACGGCAGTGCGGGGCGTGGGGAGGGCGGCTAACTAGCCGTACGATGTCACCGTCGCAGACGTGACACTTTTGTTTACATATATTCTGCCTATTTAATTAGGTACCTACCGGGAACGTGGACGATACATTTAATATAAAGTTACGTTAATATAGTCTGTTTATTACCCGACTGCGCGACGCAAAGGAGGGTAATGTGTTTATCAGCCTATATATGTATGTATGTATGTATGTATGTATGTATGTTTGTTCCTATGTGGCACTCCAGAGACCAAACGCGTGAACCGATTATGATAATTCTTACGTCAATCGAACCGTCTTACTCTTGCGTGTGTCACTAAAGACATGACAGAAATCAAAATTCAATATGGCGACAACCAGACGCCAAAATTGAAAAAAAAAGAAAAAAAAGTGAACGAAATATGTCGAGTGGGGTATCACTGAATAGGTATTTAAAAATCAGTTCTAGGTTTCTTTTACAGTTTTTCATTTAGAGTGACCATTTATATTCTATAACGTTATAAAGTTATAGTAATTCTGTTCAGTATTAATACTGCTCTGCGCGACGCAAAGGAGGGCCAATATGTGACTAATTAAATCTGATTAGAATAGGCACCTAAGAAAAATTAAATAAGCTTCGTGAAGTTATATAAGAATAAAATAAGAAAAAGTAAACGCGGTAGGTAGGGGAGACCGAGGTAAGTTGACACAAAGGTAAGTTGACACAACGTCAAAATCTCAAAAACTATAAGCAGTAGAAATCTGGCATCAACGTAGTTCTAACCGCGCCTTCCCGTTGACCAACTCGTCAGTACACGCCGAGGCCACTAGGCGAATGGTTGTGGAGCCACAGCATCAGTGCTCAAAATTTCACGAAAAGTAGGTTTTTTATGTTTTTTTCTACGCTGTTATATTACTTGTGGCGCGCATTGATCATTTTTAAAGCATATGTAGTTAATTAGGTTTTATGCAGTCACTTTATTTTTTAAATAAATTAATGGCATGTAGCTAAAAATCACGATGATATATACAATACCGTTAATTTCGAGGCAGAGGTAAATTGAAACACCTTGTTTCAACCCACCTCCCTTGTTGCAACTTGCCTCGATTTAGTATTAATTTGTATTAGGTTTTTGCTGACTGCTGACTTATATGAAGGAATGAAGATGAATAGAGGCGAAATCAGTGTTCAGATAAGTATACAAATAGGCCACAGAGGGAGTTACCTTACCTTATAACGAAAATATCTTGGGAATTCAGCAGTGTTAAACTCAAATTATGCATGGCTAATAAAAAGGCACGAAACACCTACTTAATGTTAAACAATGAAAGCACCTTACTCAATTAATGAAGAAAAAACTAGTTTAGGTAGGCAGGTAAGTTACACAAGTAATTGATTATTAGATCTGTAAGAAGTTGTATTCAAGTTTACATAGTTATAGTGACTTTACAGTCTAAATGTCACTTCAGTACAATGGATAATATTATATACCGTATATAACGCATGTCTTTTATTGGAATTTATGGCATTTTAGTATTTCATAATAAGGATATCAGGTACTACTAAGATACTTATTATTGATAACCCACTTAAAATGTGCCTAACTAATTACAATAAAAAATAAATTATTTTATAAAACGATTATACCTACTTATGTATACAGAGTATTGATCTCAGGGAAACTTTTCTCCAATATCAAACATGTATATTTTTGTTCAATAAAACTGATTACTCACATAAATCAGCATTTATTGTTCTCATAATCATAGTCTCTCATTGTGTGTCAACTCACCTTGGTACCTGTTTCAACTCACCTAACTACTAGGAGGGTTGAAACAGCGTGACTCAAAACAAGAACTAATGTATGTAACTTATATAAATATAGATAAGAACAAGCTAGTGAAATTTTGTGAAACTCATACCTACACTTATACGCATACGTCCATACACACTCGTGCGCGAGCACACCCACACACAACCCACCTCCTCACTCACACACACACACACACACACACACACACACACACACACACACACACACACACACACACACACACACACACCCACACACAACCCACCTCCTCACTCACACACACACACACACACACACACACACACACACACACACACACACACACACACACACACACACACACACACACACACTCACACACACTCACACACACACACACTCACACACACACACACACACACACACACACACACACACACACACACACACACACACACACTCACACACACTCACACACACTCACACACACTCACACACACTCACACACACTCACACACCCTCACACACACTCACACACACTCACACACACTCACACTCACTCACACACACACACACACACACACACACACACACACACACACACACACACACACACACACACACACACACACACACACACACACACACACACACACACACACACACACACACACACACACACACACACACACACACACACACACACACACACACACACAACACAATTTTCTTTTTTTCTGTTATGTAAATAAATAACTACTTGTTGCTATGGAGGAGCGGGGCTTCCTAACACAGGTATTGTATACTTAACAGGAAGTCCCCACCTAGTATTATGTACACTGCTTAATAGTGAAATAAATATTTTTCATTTTTCATTTCATTTTCATTTTCATAAGCTACAAGGAACGACTTTAGACCGAGCTGTGGTTGATTTAAGTTCACGCATTTTTGCAAAAGGTTAAGCATATGTAGCTTTGAGCCGCGTTAGGTCGCTAAATGGATTAATTATCAGTAGTTTAGACCACCGCAAGCTACTGAATAATCCTCACGATATTAACTCCCTCAATGAAATGACAAGATTGCGAAATTTGCCGTCTTTTAATACTAACTAAAAAGTGTTAAATAAAAATAAAAAATTTAGAAAATAAAAAAACCCGACTGCAAAAATAAATGAAAAGAAAAAAACAAGTTCAGTAGTCGAGAACATTGAATCAGTTTCATGATTAACATTTCGTATGTCAATTTAGACCTTGGAGTTTAAAAATAATGTCCAAATCGCTTGTGACGGATCCGGAACGAGGCATACGAATCGTTATGACACAGATAAAACAAACTATACATTCTTATACGAAACAGCAACTTCAACAGTCGGGACTAGGCTACGGCACTAATATTGACGACAATAATGGGTCCCGACTGTTGAAGTTGCTGTTATAAACGACTCCACGCGGACGGAAGTTAGCACTTGATAATTGAGCATGCTCAAACAAGCATTCTACTAAACAGCATGTGTACTTATGTTATTGTATTTGTCATAAATCATAAACTTGTTTTATTTCTACATTGTCCTCACTCGCTCACTCACCCTCTTCTACATACCAGTTCCAGGTGGAGGCAGATACGACCCTGCAAAGCTTGGCTTCAGGATGGAGTGACGTGTGCACTCTTGACGAAACGGGTCGCGGAGATCTTCGAAAAGTTCGGACTAGTATAGTTAGTACCTAAGAACTTTATCCTGATCTAGGCGTCATAAATATGTTGGCTACCAATGATGTAAATTACAATAATTTTTCAAGTAAGTAATCAAATGTTTCTCAAATTATCGAATCTCTTCGTTTACAAACACAATTGTTTGACGACCGGATAGCCTAGTGGGTAGTGACACTAGTGACGCTGCCTACGAAGCTGAAGGTCCTGGGTTCGAGTCCCGGTAAGGGCAAATATTTGTGTGATGAGCATGAATATTTGTTTCTGAGTCTTGGATGATTTCTATGTATTTAAGAATTTATATCTATTATATAAATCGTCGTCTAGTACCTGTAACACAAGCCTTATTGAGCTTACTATGGGGCTAGCTCGATTTGTGCAAGATTGTCCCTTAATATTTATTTATAATTGTACACAATTTAATACCTGGCTGGTTTACATAAATAGTACATTACTGCAGAGGCCGTGAAGTAAGGGATTGCTGGACGAGCTTTGGGGTAGACGGCCGAGTCGTAGACGAGGATACAACGAGTCCAGCAATCCCTGTTCCGGCCGAGGATTGTATAGTGCTTTTCTCAAACGATGTGAGGAAATATTAACATTCAAATAAATACCTACAAGATAATCAATTAAATACTAGTTTCTTGAAATTACAATCAGAACGAAAGTTCAGAAATCAATTGTGTAATTTGCCGCCTTTTTTATTTTTTAACATGCCATTTCAACAAGCTGTTCAAGCACCATGTTTAACCGCACATAAGTATAGTATACCTACCATAGATTTTGTTTTTTTTTATGTCGCAAGTCTGCTTACAGAGTCGAGTGGTGGTTGTAATTTGTACAGTATGTAATTTTTCCTTTGTCAGTTTAATATTAGTAAGCAAAAAGTTAGAGTAGCGGACGATAGTGTTTTTAGTTAGGGTTTTCATCATACATTACTTATTGGCCTAAGGCCAAGAAGTAATGTAGGGAGCCATAAACAGGAAACTTCTTGTCTTCATTTCGTGATATTAACGCTGTATGCGTTAATATCACGAAATGAAGACAAGTTTCAGAGCATGTTTGAGAAAATTACTTTTTTATACTCGTCGTTTTTTAAACCTTAAGGTTCAACGTCACTGGTTCCTGTCGAGCTGTTGCTAACAGATGTCGCGATATATAATTTCGATGGTTGCTCATCGTTTTACGCAAAACCGTGACGAGTACCAACATGTGTTTCAAACTGCGGAAGCCGAAGAGCTTGCTACGTATGAATCGCAATCAATCTGCACCAAACAGTGTTTATTTTTAAAATGTAGTCCGAAAATATGCATAAAAGTGCTTTTCCGTGAATTTACGCAGACTAACGTAGCTAAATGTCACTTCGGAGTCAGTCATTGTCAAACATCTTGCATAAATCAAACTAGAGGGCGCAAAACTAAATCTATAGTATCGCCTCTATTAGGAAATAGTGAAACTAAATGTACTTGTGGCAGGCACTCTAGACTACAATATGAATGCAGCTGACTTTTTTACTCATTACTTAATGTCATGCGGTAGCGCAGTGCGCGTCTCTTTTGCTTAAATCTGTCTGTAACGCCATCCTTGAACCGGGTTCAAATCCCGACGGACATACTTCTTTTTTGTTTTTCTATTTGGCTTTCTAAACCAATATGGCCGTCTCAACTAACTAAGATTTACTTATAATGTGCAAAAATATATTTTATAACTTAAACATGTTTATAATTTCTTGATAAGCATGATTGTATCTAGATGATCCACAAAAAAAACCCTACTATATTTATGGCAGACCTATTCTTACATGTTACATACTACATAAATACTATTTTGGATAGGTATATCATTTAAAAGATGTTACGCCTTTCATTTAATTAGAAAATCATGATTCATGAGTAGGTTTACTGTTGAAAAATCAAAGTACGACCTTTATCTATTCTACATATACCCTATTCCATATGAGATTAGACAAATCGTGCGTAAATCTTCAAGTCATTCGCGTCATGAAAACCATAATGATAAACAAAAACATTTACATTGTTCTATTTGAAACACATTAAATAATCGAAATAACACTAGTAAGTACAATATTTATAAAGGAAGATAAAAGAGGTATTTTTCCTTACAAAAATCTAACATTGTAAGGAATAAGGTACCTATACTTAGTAAGTATATTAGTACTTTGATTTGTTATATCCATATTCACCCGCAGTTGCGGTACTACATAATTAATTACAATCAGAGAGGCTACGTATTATTCACAAAATGTTTTGTATTCGCCCGTGACTCACGTCTAAAATAATGAAATAATGACCTCAAAGTTGGTAACAATTTTGCGTTACCGGACGGACGAATTTAGTAAGCTTTGTGAATAACAGGCGAGTTTGTATATCAAAACTCTTAGTGGCCAGTCTCTCGAATCTGGACGTAGACCGCGTCAGAAAGAGAGAAATATATCATTTGACAATATGGTACTGTTTTCGATGAACGTCAAAATTCAAAAATCGAATTCAACTTTATCACGCGTTTACGTTTCTATACGTTTATGATGCTTTCACTCATTCATTACTAATCTTCAATGGTTGGGTTATGGGCATTTGCTTACAAAATTATTGAATGTCTTGTTTAGGTAAATATGAGATAAAACTTATCTGTAGAACCCACGACCGCCGTTTGACAGTCGCATGCCTGAAGCACTATGCTACCGGAACGATTATTGCAAAGTGTTATTTTTTTGTATGTTTGTATGTACGGTATAACCTCCGAAACCACTTATCCGATTATAAAAAATAATTCACTGGTGATGGATGACTGAACTTACTGGGGGGACATAGCCATGCTTAGGCATAGTAAGTATACTTTGGTACATTTTATACGCAAAAAAACGAACTTGGATTTTTAGACAGATTTGACTGTGCACTAAGTTAAATGCAGTTTTTATTCTTTGTAAAATAGGTCTGGGTGACTCCTTAGAGCAAATTTCCGTGTCAGTTTCGGATTGAATGTCACTCTGCATAATCTTCAAATCAGCTCACAAAATTTCCGGAGAATCGGTTGAGAAATAGCTACCTACGACATATAGAGAAGTCTAGACAGCCGGACATACGAAAGAATATTTATTTATTTATTTAATCTTTATTGAACATAAGAACAACTTAACGTACAAAAGGTGGACTTAAAGCCGTAAGCATTCTCTACCAGTCAACATTTGGGCAAAGCAGACAAATTGTGGGCGGTGCAACTACAGATTTATATCTGTAGTTGCACCGCCCACAATTTGGTTGTGTGTTTATACACACAGTGGTTATACATACATAGTAAATAACGACAATAGACAATAAATAAATAAAATACATATAAATACTTTCATTCAATATATATATATATATATATATATATATATATATATATATATATATATATACAGACGAAAATAGAGAACAGAAACACTAAGAATTTACGGCTCTGCTAGCAAACAACTTGCGTAAAGATCTTTTAAACGCGAATCTGGAAATCTGGAATAATATTGCCTAGCTGAAATGAAAATCTTCGTTCGACTCGATCGCTCGTTCCAATTAAGTATATGGATATTGTTATCGATTCAGTTTTTAACAATTGGCCAACAATTTTGTTTTTAAAGGCTTACTTACGAGCATAGACTGATTTCGGTTACGGTTATACCGGTATGGAATCGGTATTCCATTACAATAGCGTTATATTGTAAAGGTTAGCCGCGCCGCCAACGTAACGGTACGGGATCCAGAACCGTGTAGAAATACATATCGGTTACCGGTATTTATTTTTAATTGTACTGAAACTTGTATAATGCCTTTTTCAAACCGGTATCATTATGATACCGTTATTTTTTTCATTTTATTCTCGTCCATGAGATGAGGTCTGTGCCCAGCAGCGGAACGTAATATAAACTGATATATTATTTATTATGCCAATATACATGAAGTCATTATTATAATCGTCAGAAACGAAATAGATATATACCTTCAATATCAGATGATCCTCAATGCTGGTAGTATTGAATTGTGATATTGGACCTCAATACCGGTATTACCGGGGCCTCGATAATAATACCTATGAACATTTGGTTGCACATTATAGTGCGTTTTTTTAGGATTAGAAATACGCTAAACGAAGAAGAAGTCGTCGTCAACCTTTTCTGCTTGGGATAAATATTGAACAGACATGGTTTGTTACACGATAATTCATTCTTGCTGCAAAGTTCACACACCAACTTGAAAATGTTGAACACCAACGTTTCTCGTTTGTTGTTAATGTACTTTGTTTCTGTCTCTTTGCTTTTGTTGAAGGCCATACGTTCGGGAGAGAACGAGTCGGTCTTTTTTGCAAGCCACTTGGGCCTGCCTCTGGTAGCTCCATGGCAGTCCGCGATGATACACAGCGAAAAATAAAATCTTAATATTAATTAAAAAATAGATACTCGTTTAATAATCTCGTGATCTGAATTCAATAATTTGTTGATTAGCAAGAAAACAAGAAAAAGAACGTGATAAGATTGTCAATTTTGCCTTGTCAACCTCTTCTTCTTTAGGTTTTTTATTTAAGCAACCTTTCCAGAACTGAATAACGAAATTTTAAATTACAAAGTTAAATAATTAATACATTCAAAATAAATATATTGTTGTAAGTATTATTTAGATATAAATAATAAAAACACTTGTATCATTTTAGGGTCGACAACAATGATCTTAGTCTTTTTTAATGGCGGTTTGAGATACTTTGACAGCTGTATGTGTCTTATATAAAAGACCTCGTGCTTTGTGCTTTATCCTTCTTTCTAATGCTAAAAAAACGCACTATAAAGTTCACTTTTTCTTGTAAAATAAGCCTGAAATTAAAAGTGTAAACAATACATTTGTGTTTTCACCAAATACATAACACTAAATTGTAACAATTTAATTTACAATTATAATAAGTTTTTTAATAAGTATTCTCAAAATTTTGTTTCATCTCCTGCATTACTTGGATTTACATTATTGGATGTTTTACAGCTTATTTTTTGTCAAAAAATACATAACTATTGGTATATTACCTAATATAAAATTAAACACTCATCTCTCCACTGCTCCACCACCACCACCACTGCTTTTATCTGTTCAGGGAGTCATTGTGAATTTGGAAACTGTCTATACAATAGAATTAGTGCCCTCCCTGAACCAATAGTAGTAAGAGTAAATGCATAATATTTTTTTAACATTCATGTTTACAACCAAAGGTTTAGTAAAGTTTTATGTCAGGTAACGTTTATGTTATCAGTTAACAACCCTAAAAACTATGTTTTTTTGAGAAAAAAAGAACGAACTTACCAGAAAAAAAATCAATAAATCATTTTTTTTTCTACATTCCCCATTTACGGTGTTCTACGTTCATTCATAGAAGTTACTCATTCTATTTTACCTTCTAAGAGTTCAAATAGTGCTCCTACCACCAGCATCAATAGAGTGGAAAAGCGATTATTCTTCAGTAGAAAAATTACGTAGGACAGACAATAACTAACAAATAAATTGAACTACACTAGATTATGCGTTCCTTTTTTTTACAAATGCATGACAATTTCATTTTTTTTTTATTAAAAACTAGATTCCACTCACGGTTTCGTCTGCATGAACCCGGGATAAATAAATTGTCCTATATTTTAATCTAAGCTCCTCCTAAGGCTCAGCATATATTACAAAATGGCACTGGAATTGCCATCGCGTTGGGTTGGAAATAGAGTTGACTTTCGTTTATTTTGAAAAGTGCCCGAAACAAAACAAATTCAGCTCTATTCCAGTTGAATATAATTTAAATGCCTTCGACACAATAAGTCCTATGAGTAGGCCTATGGGCCTTAAGAGGTTAGGCAGGCAAATAGGTAGGTTGCCCAGTTTAGGCGTGATTGAGTTACGAACATCCAAACATCTAAACATTCAAACATTTATACATATAAGCATCTAAACTTTCACATTTACAATACTAGCAGGATAAAAATAATAATAATACCGGTAATGTAGTACTTATTTCGACATTGGTCCTTTTAAATTCTGGTATTAGAATATTGGGAAAATCGGTAGGGGATTCCGGTATTTCGGGATTCCATGATGGTGGTTTGCATTCCCTATATGTAGTATGTTAATAATAACAAAATTAATGAAATATATGGGTTTTCTTCGGGACATAGCTGGCTGCAGCTTTATATTTAATGTCATTTTTTTCGGTACCGTAAATACGGTTTCATAAAAGTTACAAAAGTAACCGATACTTCGACTTCGGCGTGGAGGGCAAGGTCGACCCGCTTCAGAACAAAAAAATATCTAAGTAAATATCGAAATAATACCGGTTTGAAACTGGTATTAAAAAGATATCACTGGGCTTTAAAAAAATACCGGTAATGGATATATTATTTTTAACTGGTTGCGGCACTGTTATGTTGTCGCCTAACCACTTTGCCTAACCACCGGTCGTAACTGGCATCAGTTCCTGCACCGAAGAATGCCTACGAGTGTATAATTCTACCCTCACAACATTGTGAAGAAGAAAAATTGTGACTTAGTTAATTTACATGTTGGGGGTAATCTAATATTCTATTTGAGCAGTCGATTCCTAAATAGGTTGCAGTAGATATTTTAATGTCAATCGATGTGCAGCCGACAAAAGCGAATGTTTAAATTTATCAGGTACTTGCACTCCTAATAATTGTCTGTTATATTTAATGCTATATTACGTAACATTCACTCAATCGAAACTTGCTTATAATCTGCAAGTTGGAAATTCAAACGGTTCATTTGATCAACAACACCCTTTTCTTCCCGTGGGTGTCGTAAAAGTCGACTAAGGGAGCAGGGTTGAAGTGTGATGTGGGCGATGGGCTAGCAACCTATCACTACAATATCACATTTTGTCGATATTTTATACCCACATTAATGCTAAAATTGAGGCTGAAACATACGTTTCAGGTGCTCTGCCTACCCCTTTTGGGAATAAAGGCGTGAATGTATTTATGTATGTATGTATGTATGTCATTTAATCAAAACCTATATATGTATACGTTCGGTAGCACAGATTACGTTTCAATATTGGATCTTACTCCTTTCTAATAAGACGCAAAATGTACAGACCCATGCATAATTATCGTTCCGTGGACTTTAGGTAGGTCTATCACGGCTAAAGAGCAAAGCATTGAAATTCATACATTGTTGCTTGAAATTCAGTGTATCAAAAACAAATGACATTGCTCTTACGTCATTACCGAAATGAGCAGCGTAGCAAGATAAAATGAATGCTATCTCATTTACCAAAAACTAAAATGTGTTTGTACGATGGTGTCACCGTCTGGTGAGTATAATTACTACTATTCACTCCGCTATCTAACTAATCTTGTTTGATATTAAAGACATCTAGTGAAGGTTTTGGGCAACGTGCTGTCATGTGACGCGGCCATGTCATTTACACGGACAGTGTCTAACTCACGCACACATACAAGGCTCGGAGTAAAATTTTATGAATTTCAAATGGCTATATTTTGAATATTACTGGTTTTTGCGTGTATTTATTCAAACTGCGGGATAAGAGGGTCATATATTATCTAAATATCACAATTTCAAGTTCTTGACATCGATAGATTAGACGTCTAGTCCGAACGAAAATTGTATGGAATTCGTCAGTGACGTTGCACCTTAATGTTTGAATTAAGACGTCGTACACCAAACTTAAATCACTTATTTTTACTATGGAGCCACCAACTCAACATTTCATAACTGTTGAGACAACTAAAACGAAATTGACCAATCACGTGGCGCTTTTTCTGAACTATAATGTATTAGACATTTGATTTAAAGTTTGAGTTAAAGTCAAAAGATAAATAGACATCAACGCACAAAAAAGAAAAAGCCGTTCGTACGTAAAAGCACTTCGTTTTCAATAGATACCAAGTTTGTTTAATTAGTTCAGTTGACTCGTAGAAAAAGTATGGTATACAACAGTGATATAATTAGTTTTTTAAGTCTCGTACCTTAATTAGGCCACTCAGAAAGCTTCGTGGCCTAAACGTGGTACTCGACTGAAAAAGCGTACATTATATAACGATTGCATAAAATACCATTTTTTATAGATAGATAAAACGTTTTTATCATCGCGCGGTGTGAAAAGTCAGGTCATTATAATTCGATTTTTAGAAGTGAAAACTTCTTTAGCGGCGCTGTGCACTTTTTGTGATGGGGAAAAAAATTAAACTCGTGACAGGTTACGTGACCGACAGATTGAAAATTCGTAAGACGGAAACGTGACCTGATCGTAAAACTGTTACAATGTCATTGAGTTTTCACTTCTGCCGGCACTCCTGGAGTGCAACCCGTTGTTTTTTTTTTAACAGCCGCCATCCCGGTACGTCAATGATGTCATATGATGATATAAATTGTACTGGGATGACAGCTGTGAAATATTTGATATAAGGGCATTATCACTATTCGTCCTTATGTCTGATAATAGTTACCAGTAGTCTGACACGAGTTGGGGATTAGCTATGCTCCGCGTGTATTGCTAGTTATATTCAACACATTTGCTCGTAACGTTCCTCTTATTGCATCGGCTTATAATAATCCTGCGTGCCGTGTTTTATAGCATTACGGCACTCGTGTTTTATGGTAATATCCCGATTAAGACACGTTGGCACCTTGCAGCAAGGTGTATGTATGAATATCATTCTTAAATTGATGACTGCACGTAAAGTGCATCCATAAATTAAAGTCTTAAAATGTAAACAAACCACTTACCGGTAGAAAAACACACATTCCTGGTGAAATCACACGCAATAACAATTAGGCAATTGTTGTAACATCTAGGTTATCACGTGCAACACCATTAATTCTATAATAATATGTCCATTTTATCGTAAAACACTTATTTTTTTGCAGAAAACCGATAACGCTGTAACCTCAAACCTACAACTGACATTTTAAATACTCTGTATTGTCTTTGGTGGACAGGGATGGGATGCACTTTCATATCGATAAAGACTCGAAGTCAGAGTACTTGGTCGAGACAGTGATGTTGAGCTAGTAATCAAAAATTAAGGCTATTTCCGTGTGCCAAATTTCTAAAAAAAAACATTGTTTGCCGAAACATATTGTTGCAGACATATCATACCGCGTTCACATGCTCGCGTTCAAAGCGACATTCACGTGCACGGGCACTGACTTGACTGTCGGTTTTTTGACAAAGATTGAATACGCTCGCGTGCATTAGTAAACATATCGGAATTAGAATCGTCAGAAGATTATTTTATTATGTACAACGAATAAGATTATTCTAGAGAAAATAACAGTTAAGTAGAAAAAAAAATGCATTCTAGATTTTAAATTTCAAATTGGCGCTAAAACGCTTGTCAGTGTCATGGCGTCCCGAGTGACGTCACGTTTGTATAAATAGAACGCAGACCTTTGACGCTGACGTTTGCTACCTAGATGTTCGATTGCTCATTGAATGAACATGAATTCAAAAGTTTACAAGTCTTGCGCGGTCGTGCGAGCGACAAAGCGGAGACAATGACGAATGAAGACCTGTCAGATAAAATGGTTCCTGTCTTATTAGTCGTTCAGTACGTAAGTGAGAAGAAATGTGAGTGTGACGTGTAGCGCTTGTTTTAGGACAAGCCCTACTAAATACCTGAGGATCAGAAGTCCGTATAGGAAGGTGTAGTTTACGTTGTTAAAATACGCACTTCTCAACGGCTCACCACTGTCATACATTATAACATCGATGGCACCGGTATGGGTAGATATTTCAGCACACATTGCAGTCTTCGGAGCTAGATAATTATACGAACTATTTCAAAAACAACATCAATTGATAATCGATCGAGAAAGAACCATACGCCTTAAATTCAATACGTCAATATGACAGATGTCACACGTCACGCAGACGGTGCGTTCAGAATGCTAGGCGCACGATGGCAACATAATATGAGATGGCTATTAATTTCGATAATTAGTATTTTCGGTTTAAATTAAGTAAAACAAGAATATAAATTAACACTTGGGTCGCGCCAGCGATATACAATAATAATGTTGGTCTGAACGTCTTGTCGACCATAGACAGTTTCTTTTTTTTTTCTAAAAATGACATGGGAGGTTAGGAAAAACGGACGGCGTGGTTGGTCTTTGGTTTGAGAGTTTTTTTGGCTTGCGGACATCTTGACCTGCGAGGATGTAAGTCCTAAGAATAAGTGAGTTTTGGTTAGATATACGGAGTGAAAGTGATGCGAAACCTTTAGCGGGAGCGGGAGACAAACGTCCGCATCGCCGCAAGTGAAGTCACCGTGCCTGGAGCCCACTCGCGGGACCTTCGCGATGTGCGACCGCCGACGCATGGAACGCCCTGGTCGGTATCACGCCAGGCTTTAAAAGCCGGGCCGTGGAGAGAGCACAGCGACGCCCGAGCGCCACCCGGCGCCCCGTAGGCCGTTGTAACAAACGGGCCGGGGGCGACGCGCGGTTCGCCGAGTCCTCGCCCATGCCAAGGGGTTTCTTCGGGCGGGCGCCCTAGGGCGTCCTCTTCCCTGCTTCGAACGCGAGATCGCCTCGGTCGCCACAATTCACGGCGACGCTTCGGACTCCTCATAGCGCGGATATGAAGACCGCGTGCGCGCCACGCGCATGCGCCCCTACATTCCTCGGTGGCGTGAGTTTTTACTGAACTTTCTAACCGTTCCAAGGCTAGCCCGCGAATCGCGTTCGTCGTAGTTTTTAATCAGCGTTTAATTTTAATTTTACTAAGCGTGGGCCCACTTAACGTATCTTAAGAGCATGTTCCACTGCCACAGGCCATGTAATCAAGTAGTTGAAGAAGCAGATATTATAGCCTGATTCGACTATTATCTGTTGTTTAATTTTGCCAGCCAAACACTCCATTCTGCAGGTCAATAACGAACGGCTCTTGAAACAATAGCTCAGTCTTCTCCGAGAGTTGTATCCGGCATTGTAAGTATTTCTGTAGCCGTTTATTAAATACCTTTAATTTTGTAGCGACCATTTCTCCCATACTACCAATTACCTATTATTCACGCTACAATATGGCGTCCGAACAATTATTTTGACATGCAGAGGGATGTTTTGTTGGCAAATTTAGACTTATTTTATATTTTAAAGTGTTGTGTACACAGTTTTTAGGTAGATATTAGCGCTGGCTTATTTTAATTGTCAAACTCAGATTGCAATAGACTTCATATAATTGTTTTAAGTCACACTATAAACTAGATAGTGTTGACAAAATTTTTTTTGTAGTGGTAGCACTGCAGCACCACATAACTTAGTTTTTAAAGTTTTTTTTAAGTCTATTGTTTTTGAATCTGGTTTGACAAAGCATTTGTTTGTTTAATTGCACAGCGCTACAAAACGACAATTGTAAAAAATGTCGGATTCGGATGAAATCACGATCACTTCCGCGCCGCCGGTTGTTCCGGGTCCCTCTTTCGTGAATACCAAGCCTAGAGGCACAGACCTTCACCCAACATCTAAACTAGAGACCCCTCGCACCTCATTGGGTCAACTTCACGCTAGTACACCGAATTACTCGCCATCTCAAGAACGCGTAGTACATGTGTTTAAGGAGGAAAGCCCCAGGACATGGAACATTAAATTCACGGGAGATTCTGACGTAGTCGATTTCTTCTTACGTATAGACGATTTTAGGCGCAGTAGGGACGTGCCCGAATACAAAGTGATCAAATGTTTTGCTGACCTGTTAGGCGGCAAAGCATTGGACTACTATAGGCAGATACGTGACACTACTATCACATTAGCGGATTTGAGTTACAAATTTAAACAATTTTTCACCCCGATCGATAACGACTTTATTTTAGAACGGTCAATTAGAGACCACAAGCAGATGCCAGGACAGTCCCTGGGCCTGTACGTCTTGGAAATGCAGACTATGAACGCTAGGCTCGCTAATCCAATAGGAGAAGCTCACCTAATCGACATAGTTAAACATAATATGTTGCCGACTTATGCTCATCTTTTAGCACTGTATGACATTGTGGATTTGGAACAGCTGATTTCACTGGGGAAGCGATTCGAAGCTTATAGCTTACAACCTTCACAACCTAACACCTCAGTGAATAAGCAGTCCAAGCCTTACAAACAAGTGACTGTTTTAAATTCAAAGGCACACCAGAAACGTACAGAGCCAGAGACATGTCTTAAATGTAAAAAAATCGGACACTCATATAGAGAGTGCCGTACAATACCTGGCATAGTTTGCTTCCAGTGTGGAGAGAAGGGAGTTTTGTCGTCCACTTGTCCGAAATGTAACCCGCCCACCCAAAAGCCCCGGCCTTACTTTAAGCCAAAGTCAAAAAACTGAAACGCTCCGGAGCAACCCGTACTTCGCCGGCTATAACACCACATCTAGGCACAGTTACTCCGGACGTATCTTTCAAAGGTGGGGACAATAGGATATTTGTAGACTTTGACATTAACGGCACAACTTACAATGCACTTTTGGACACTGGAGCAAATGCTTCGGTCCTAGGGCAAGCTTATCATAAGCTAATGAATGCTAAATGCGGTAATGGTGCTGAAGTTAAGGTAATAGGCGACATGTCATTACCAGTTAGCTTCAACAACAACAACATTTACAATATCAAATTTATGGTAGTTCCAACAATTCAAACTAAATTTATTTTAGGTATGGACATCATACATGAAGTAGGATTAGAAAATTTAATTGCCTTGACAAAGTCAGGTGGCCCACATAAACAATGGCTTACCACTCCCAAAGTGGATGAGGTGTGTGCCATTATACCTAGACATGAACTTTCACCTTTAGAATCAATTGAATTGAATAAAGTAGTTAACAAATTTAAATCAATTTCTACCTCAGAGAAAGGCTTAGGGAAAACCAACCTGGTAGTACATAAAATTGTGACCCAAGGACCACCAATTAAGCAACGATACTATCCTTTGTCACCAGTGAAATTAAAAGCACTGAACGATGAGGTTGACAAAATGCTCGAATTAGGGGTCATAGTGCCACCAAATTCACCATGGTCTAATCCCGTAGTCATGACTCCAAAAAAAGATGGTACTCTTAGGTTCTGTTTAGATGCCAGAAAATTAAATGATGTGACAGTCAAGGATTATATATAGATAAAAGGGGCAAAATATTTGACATCAATTGATTTGTCAGCCGCTTTCTGGCAAATTCCACTTTCTGACTCCGATGACACTGATGGTACGGGGACTTCTCAACAGAAGACCTCGTTCATAGTTCAGAATAGGGGAGCCTTCATGTTCAAGCGGCTACCATTTGGAATTTCCAATGCTGGGTGTGAGCTACAGCGCTTAGTCGACTCTCTATTTCACCACAAGTATGGCGAAAAAATATTCGCATACTGCGACGACCTTTTAATAGCCACCAGCACGTTTGAAGAACACTTGAACATACTTAGGGACGTCCGTGAGTCGCTAGATAAAGCTGGCCTCACAGTCAATTTTGACAAATGCGAATTCTGTAAAGAAGAATTGCGCTACCTGGGATACATAGTGGGTTCAGAAGGTTTGAGAACTGACCCAGCTAAATTAGACTGCATAAAGAACTTTCCTAGACCAACTACAGCTAAACAGCTGAGAGGGTTTATTGGCCTGTGTTCATACTACCGTAGGTTTGTAGAAAATTTCTCGACTATCATCGCTCCAATGACCGCATTGTTGGGCAAGAGGAAGGGGAAGCAAGCTGTCGAGTGGGGGCCAGAAGCTGAAAATTCATTCCTAGCTCTGAAAAAGGCTCTCACCGAAGCTCCAGTACTTGCTTGCCCTGACTTCAGCAAGCAATTTGAGATCCATTGTGATGCGTCAGGCCTCGGAATTGGATCGGTGTTAGTTCAGAACATAGACGGTAATGAACATCCAATCGCCTTCCACTCTCGTCTTCTAACCAAGACAGAGAGGAATTTTAGCGTTACTGAACGTGAACTCCTTTCTTGCTTAGATTCTATTAACCACTTCCGTCCATACGTAGACGGTAGTCATTTTGTTGTAGTGACAGACCATATGAGTTTGAAGTGGCTCAGAACGCTAAACAACCCATCCGGTCGGTTAGCTCGCTGGGCTATGCAGCTGTCATGCTTCGATTTCGAGATCAGGCATAAAAAAGGCGCGTTACACGTAGTACCAGACGCCCTCTCTCGAGCCGAAATCGAAGCAATACAGTTTGCTGGTGGTAGCACATCACAGGACGACTGGTACAACAAATTATTCAATAATGTACAGTCGAACCCAGCTTTTCATAAAAATTATATTATCAAAGATAATATTTTATTCAGATTTTGTAAGCCTTTACACGAACTTCAGAACGACAGTTCATGGAAAATGGTTCTACCTAGAGACCACATTCAAGCATGTATGAAAGAAAATCATGAGGTGGAAGCAGTGCACCCCGGTACTTATAAAACCACTCAGTTAATAAAACAAAAATATTTCTGGAAAGGCATGCATGCGGATATTATAAAATTTGTCCAAGATTGTCAGACTTGTAAAGCATATAAACACTGTAACAGTGCACCTCACGGTCACATGACAAATCAGAAAAAGGTAAATAAACCCATGCATACCCTTGCCATAGATCTAATCGGTCGATTACCCAAAGCATATTCTGGCCACATGCATATATTAACAGTAGTGGATGTTTTTACTAAGTATTGTTGGTTGCATCCCCTCAGGACAGCTACCACTAAAACTGTCACATCATTTTTAGAATCGGAAATAATTATGAAGGAAGGTGTTCCATGTGTTATTATCTGCGACAATGCTTCCATTTTTCAGTCTAAGGAATTTAAAAAGTTCTGCAGTAATCAGTCTATTCCTAGGATTTTTTATAACGCTTATTATTCAAGCCAATCGAATTCTTCAGAGCGGTATAACCAAACAACCCTTACTTGCCTGGCAATTTTGGTAGAACAGGACCACAGAACATGGTCAAAACATTTACCAAAAATTCAACTATGCCTGAATAGCACGGTAAACCTTGCAACAGGCTATACTCCATTTTTCTTAGCAAGAGGTCATGATATCATCTCTGATGGTGCGTTGCATAGCATAAGAGGTAGCTCACCAGCCTCAGCAGATGATGTCCAAGTGGCCGATAGAAATATTAGAGCCACAGCGTCAGAAGAGATGAAAGATATTTTTCAGAACGTTGAGTCCGCTTTAACTAAAGCATACAAACAAAACGCCAATAGGTACAACCTACGCAGGCAGCAGCTGCATCTGAAAGTTGACGACATAGTTTGGCGCCGCAACTTTGTTCAGTCATGTTCAGCTAAATTCTTTGCTGCTAAATTAGCGCCACGCTTTGTACAAGCAAAGGTGGTAGAAAAACTATCTGACGTTGTTTATATGTTAAAGGACTTAACATCGGGAGTAGTTGGAAAATATCACGCTAAAGACATTATAAAATTTAATTAGCACCAAGGGTGGCACACCACTGACTTACTATAATAAGACTTAGGAAAATATTTACAATTTAATATCACAACGATTAACCTCAGAATAAGTAACAGGCATTTATTTAATAATTAACCCACAGGGTCATAGAACGATGCACGCTACTACTATTAAATCATTTTGTCTTAAACCTTTTAATCGTCCCCGACATGACGTTAAACTGTCGCACGCCTCTTATCAAGGAGTGTTCGGTCGACAAAGGCACATTAGTGGCTTTGTCGAACAATCAATGCCAGAGCAGGGTATTGGTTTTGGGGCGGCGGCGGAGGAATGGCTAGTCCATCAACGGCGGCGTCCATAGGCTCAATCAGGTAGCCCACTGCTCACCTGCTAACACGTTTCATACAAGCGTGGCAGGTTACATGTCCAAAACACGTCCATATATTTTTTTTGCAACATTTAATATCAAACTTAAATAAACATTATTTTTTTGCTTTATAGCCACATTCCTATCCTCTTAGAAAATTCAAAAACATTTCAAAAACAAGTACATACATTAATTAAATAAACCACAATTGCTATCAAAAATATAATCAACTTACCTAAAAATATATGTAAAAATTATCTCAGTCCCACAATTAACAAACTATAATTCCCTTATCTCTTAATTTACTAACACCCTGCTTATTTTGCCAAATCTTTCGCTTCACCAACGTCCACCCACCCTTGCTTTAATAATGCTTATATATCCCAACTAACAATAACCCACCAAACGCTGCACCATTCCCATCCATTCCACTAATCATTTTGCCAATTGTGTTAATCAAGCTTACGCCACTAACACAAACCCTCGCTTCTCGCTTATCCCTTCACACAGAAACTTATTTTGAGAAAATAATTACATAACATGTTACAATTTTGCATAATCAAAATCGCTTTTTATTTCATTTATTTCATTTATTGCATAGTCATGAACATAATAACATGATAAGGTGTTTCAGTTCATTAAGTCAATTCATGACACCCTGTTAGGGCACACAATATTTAACTTATTATTATTATTATTCTCTAATATCTGCCTATTAAAACATTACATCATAATATGTTATAATCAATACTAAATAATAATTAACACATTGTAAAAGTAAATAAAAGATTATGATAATTAATAACATTGTAAAAGTAAATAAAAGATTAAAAATAAAGAATTAATTTAACAACATTTCCTACATGAAGTTTTTGGCAATTGTAAAAGTAAACAAATAAAAGCAAAAGAAAAAAGAAAAGAGAAGAGCATTTCATACAATAATATAAATTTAAATGTTACAATAAATTAGTGTTGCCAATTCTTATTTTAGTTAATTAATTGTACCTACGATTTTAATTCTATGTTGCTTCCTATTTTATTTTATTTCGCTAGCTTTTCATCATTTAAAAACTCCTCAATTGTGTAGTAACATTTGTGAATTAACATGTCCTTTAGTTTATTTTTAAATAATTTGTCACTTGGTTCAAGTTTGATATTGTCGGGAATTTTATTAAAAATTGAAATACAATTATATTGAGGCCCTTTTTTGCAGATAGCTAAATTAGTTTTTGGTAGGAGTAGTTTCTTTTTATATTGACTTCTAGTTTTTGACGTTTCCGGTTTCATCGGGAATAGGTCTGGGTGTTTTCGAACAAAGAGGGCCGATTCCATTATAAATATTGAGGGTAGTGTTAACAAATTAAGTTTAGTAAAATGAGGGCGGCAGCTGTTAGGAATGTGGATATTGGCTAATATGCGGATACACTTCTTTTGCATGATGAAAAGTTGGTGAGAGTCTACGCTAGCTCCCCATAGGACGACACCATAACGGAGGCTCGAGTAGATATACGCGAAATACACGGACAACGCACATTCAAAGTTCGTGTTCGATTTTAGTAAGCTTAGCGCATATATATATCTAGCTAATTTTGTTTTGGTATTTTGAATATGGGTTTTCCAGTTTAGGCTGGAGTCTATTGTGATTCCGAGCAATTTAAATTCGTTAACCTCTTCAACTTCATTGTTATTCACCTTTAACTGTAACTCTATGGGCTTCTTTTGGACGGGTTTAAACTGCATAATTTTAGTTTTTTTAAGGTTTATTTCTAGGTTATGCTCTTCGAGCCACTTCTGAACTGTAAGAAACGTGTGGCAAAGTTGTTTGTTACATTCAATACTATCCGTACCATTTAGTAACATGGAAATGTCGTCCGCGAACATAACACACTTGACATTTGTGTCCAATATTTTAGGCAAGTCGTTTATGTAGGACAAGAATAGGGTACATCCAAGCACACTGCCCTGTGGAATTGAGCAGGTGGTCGACCGCAATTGTGAGGTTACCGCCGTAACCTCCCGAGCCTCATCATCGTAATTATCTATTTGCACAACCTGTTTCCGATTTTGCAGGTACGATTTAAACCATTTATGTGCGGTACCCCGTATTCCCATGTCGTGCAACTTAGATAACAAGATTTCATGGGACACTTTATCGTAGGCCTTCGTCATGTCCAGTAGTAATCCTATACCATTTTCTCTTGTGTTTATCTTCTCTAGAATTTCTTTGATGTAGTTATAAACTGCCAAGGTTGTCGAGTGGTTTTTTCTAAACCCATATTGGTTTTTATCAAATATATTATATTTTTCAAAGAAGTTGTAAATGCGATTTGACATGGCCATTTCGAAAATTTTTGAGACAGTCGGCAAAAGCGCAATTGGACGATATTGGTGAGGGTTGTTTGCGGCGCCTCCTGGTTTAAGAATCGGTTTAATTTTTGATATTTTTAATATATCTGGGACTATACCTTCTTCAAAGGATTGATTAATTAGCCACGTTAAAGGGGTTACCAACTCAGTTGCGCATATTTTTATCAAAATTGATGGGATTTCGTCGCAGCCGAAACTATTTTTATTTTTTAATTGTTGCATTATCTTGATTACCTCATCTTCGTTGACTGGGCTAATGTAAATAGAATTACTGGCGGGAGAGATAACGGGGCGTCCGATCGCTTGTGATCGCGCTGCAGCGGTGCCCGGCGCCCGCGCCGATGACTCACCTACCGATGCGAAGTACTCATTAAGTAAGTTTACTATTTGTTGGGGTGATTGTACAACTGAGTCGCCTATTTTTAATGACATATTCTTGTATTGTCTAACTTTATGTTTGCGTGTAATAGTGTTTATAACCGTCCACATAGTTTTTGTTTTATTATTTGATCTTTTTATTTGGAATGAGTAGTTAAGTTTTTTTGAGGTGTTAACACATTTTTTAAACATTTTTTGGTACTTTTTATAGTAATTGTCTATGATTTCATTTTTTGATATATTTAGAAAGGTTTTCAGTTGACGTTTATGTTTGCATGACAGTCGTAAGCCTTTTGTTACCCACGTTTTGTTTGGTGTCGATGCTAATAATTTAATTCTTTGCCTTGGTATATATTTATTTAAATTGTCTTGTAGTATGTTGTGGAATGCTTCAAAATTTGCGTTTGTGTCTTTGGTTATCGATAATACGCCATTCCAATCTATTGACTTTAACCCTTGTTTAAATAACTGCTGGTTTTTTTTACTAAATATTCTGCGGTGTGTGAACCATGGTTTAGGTTTTATCTGTGTTGTTTGTGTTTCTAATATTAACAGAATGCTTTTGTGATCTGAAATACCATTATCTTGAACTTCTACGCTATATGTTATCTCGTTTGTGAAAACGAGATCTATACAAGAAGATGAGCTATTCGAGTCTCTTGTGGGTGTTTTTATAATTTGTCTTAGATTGTAACATAACATGGTGTCTGAAAGTCTTCTGCTAGTAGAGTTATTAATCAACATATTAATATTAAAGTCCCCTACTATAACAATTCTTCTGTTTTTATGTTTTTGATGTATGATACATAGAAGTTTGTCTAATTGTTCAAAAAAAGTTTCAATTTCCGGACCAGGCCGATAAACACTTACTAATAGCATGTTTTCTTTTGGGATTTCTATGGCGCAACATTCGAAGACGGACTCTTTTGATAGTTCAGCGATATCTATTTTTTCCACGAAGTCGATGCCTTGTTTCAGTAGAATCGCCACACCGCCTCCCTGGCGCGAACAACGATTAAATTCTGCTGCAAACTCGTATGTGTCAAATGTGACTAATTTATTTTGATATTGGCCAATCCATGTTTCTGATATACAAGCTATTGGTATATTTTTGTTCAATAAGAATGATTCTATAATATGGCTTTTGTTTTTAAAGCTTGTACGTTTTGCACCAGGACCGTCATTTTATTCACGAAAGGAACTGGTGTTGTTACTATTTTCCTCGTTATAGCGTGTTTTGTTATCACTCAGCGGTATTTGTTTTGGTAGGGTATGCGACGGTGGAGTACTTGTGCTTGGTGTTGTTTCTTGTGATTTGTTTAATTCTTGTGTTTTTTCTTCGCGGATGATGTGTTCCTTTCCTTCAATAAATAGCTTGTTATTTCTTATGGTTGCGTATCTGCCTTCTTGACGTGCTTGTATCATAATTTCTCATAGTAATTTTCGTTTTTCAAGAGATTTTGTATCTAACAATGCAGATACAGCGCACCCTGTATTTTTAAAGCAGTAGGCATTTTGTAGTATGTAATTTGCCATTCGTTTACTTATTAAATCGATTTTTAGCGGGCGACGGTAACCTTTCTTACCTACTCGGCTGGCTCCTTCGATATATCCATTTATATTTATATTTAGAATGTCGAAAAATATGTTATCCACTCGGTGGCATAGCTCTGATTCTGTTTCTGAGTGATGTTCGTCCAGTCCGTACACAATTATTGTTTTTGTTGGTTCACTGTGATTTTGATTAGGTAAGTGTTGTTTCCTTGAATTTTGTTGCACTGAATCTTCAACTCGTTCAATTCCTTTTTAATAGTTTCATTTTCCATCTGTAAGTCTTTTATTACGTTGTTGGTCGCTTCAAGTTGCTTTGTCAAGGCTCGATGTTGTAATGTCATAGTATTATTTTTTTGGAGAAATTCGTCCTTTAATTTCTCGACTGCAGTATTAATTTCAGATTTTATTAGGTGCTTTAAGTTATTTATTATTGTATTGTTGTTTTGAGTCAGTTTTGAGTCCAACAATGATCCAATTTGCTCGATGGTAATTGATGGGTATTGTTGTTGAGCACTATAGTTCAGCGACTCCGGGTTTTGTGCCGATACTAATGGTGGTATCTTTACAGTATTAGGAGAATATTGCGTGTCCCAGTCTGTATTACTATCGTTCATTGAGTCATCACATGACATATTTGTGACGTCTAATGCCTGGGCCATTGTATTTCTATTTAAATTTAAACCTGCTGGTGACGCAACAGGAGCATCATCATTGTTGCGGCGTCGCCGAGTAATTGAGTCGCATGATGGGCATATCCAATCTTTTTTTAAATTTGCTTGTTGCTCTCTAAAATAAGCTGACGTCATTTGCAGGCACAGGAAATGATAACTTCCTGTGCAACGTGAGCAATTTAGTAATTCACCTCTTTCGATCTTCTTTTTACATGCCAAGCAAATCATTTTATGTGTTTTTGGGGTCTCGGAATTATTGAAAAATACATGCAGCAATGTACCTTGAAGCGGCAGTGTAAAGCGTCCAACGGCGGCGTTCAACCGCACAACTTTATCTGCGAGCCGTGTGACTCATGCGCTGCGGGCGCTGTGCGAGTTGTCGTAGGTCAGTTCTTCGACGGTTGGTTAATAATTTTAAAATTGATTTCACCATATCTTCTAATCCATAGCACGGTTTTTGTTGAAACAAACACCTTTATAATTGTCACTTTAGCAGCTATAAAACGATGTATAACTCTTCCCGGGGCAATTCGATTTAACATTTATTTACGAATATTTACACGGGAGCGAATTTTAACACTGTTGTCCGATCTTTAATAAAGTAGTTCAGTACCAATTCATCTAGAGAGACAGTTAATCGATATCAATTACAACAGTACAAAATTAAATTTATAATAGGAATGTGGGCAAATAAAACAATTCAGTAGACCTTCACCTTAGTTATCATATTTTTGTTACAACTTTGCTTGTAAACACGTAGTAAATTTCTTAAAGTCAGTTCCTTATAATAACATAAGGTGATAACTTAGAATACATTTAAATTCAAACTTAGGTGTGTCAGTGCAGTGTGCTGCCGCAATTTATTTATTTTTAAATACCATTTGCTAATTAAATAACTTTAACTTTTTTTCACCAAAAAAAAAAAACTTGGGAATTTTTTTTTAGACTTTGAAAAAAAAACAAAGGCCTTATAGCAACCAGTCTATAAGACCACAACATTTTACTTCTAAATTCAAGCATAGGCTGCTTGCAATTTAACTTATTTACTTAATATTGTTTGCTAGCAAACTGAACTTTGCCCCGGAAAGGCCGCATACAAAGTTAATTTTTTTTCAACTTTTTTGAAAGTCGATGACTTCCAACTTAATTATTTTGATAAAAGCACATTCCTAAGGCCAAGGAAAAGCTGCACTTCACGGATTTGGACTTATAATTTTCCAGAAAAAAGGAAAATTAAGTTTTCACTATAGCTGACCATGATCTCAAGACATGGTTAGAGTGATGCCAAAGGCACTATTCTTTAGTTGGTAGCTACTAGTATCACCTAGTTAGTTTTACAACATATACATAAATATAAATTTAAAGTTAATGTAGTATAAAACATTTAGAATTGAAAAATAAGTCTACATTTTAGTAGCATGTTAGCATACATGTATACTTAAACTTATTTAAGCTTGTTTAAGTTAAGTAAGTTTTCTCGTGCAACGTCACGCTTAGGTTTTTTGCTGCCGTCGATAGAGACAAAGCATAACGCGAACAAGTGACCTTGTCCGAACGGCACAGATCACTTGCTCGCCAATTTAAACATACCACTTATACGTGGATAAGTATGATAAGTCTATAGTTATTATAGTATGAGTATAAGTGTATATATTAGCTAACAGGCATACACTAAGTAAACATATTAGGTAGTTCGAATGCATGGGCATACATTGTCACAATACTAAACATAGGGAACCTAGAATTATCAAACGCTTGAGTAGGGAGTTAGGATTTAAAACGCATGTTAGGGGGTATCAACTTGTGTATTGGGTAAAATGAAAGATCCCACCGATGGTACCCGTGGCTAAAGGACCAAGGAGACTCGACACTTTCCATGTCATAAAGTAAGCTAAATGTTTTGTTTAATTAGGAGTCAGATCTTTTCTTGCTTAAGCAAAGATAGACTTTATTTTTCCCGACTCCCATGGCTGTAAACGGCTCAACTCCGGCTTTCGCCGTTTTTATTTGCGTGAGGGAGTATTGTAGCGCTTGTTTTAGGACAAGCCCTACTAAATACCTGAGGATCAGAAGTCCGTATAGGAAGGTGTAGTTTACGTTGTTAAAATACGCACTTCTCAACGGCTCACCACTGTCATACATTATAACATCGATGGCACCGGTATGGGTAGATATTTCAGCACACATTGCAGTCTTCGGAGCTAGATAATTATACGAACTATTTCAAAAACAACATCAATTGATAATCGATCGAGAAAGAACCATACGCCTTAAATTCAATACGTCAATATGACAGATGTCACACGTCACGCAGACGGTGCGTTCAGAATGCTAGGCGCACGATGGCAACATAATATGAGATGGCTATTAATTTCGATAATTAGTATTTTCGGTTTAAATTAAGTAAAACAAGAATATAAATTAACACTTGGGTCGCGCCAGCGATATACAATAATAATGTTGGTCTGAACGTCTTGTCGACCATAGACAGTTTCTTTTTTTTTCTAAAAATGACATGGGAGGTTAGGAAAAACGGACGGCGTGGTTGGTCTTTGGTTTGAGAGTTTTTTTGGCTTGCGGACATCTTGACCTGCGAGGATGTAAGTCCTAAGAATAAGTGAGTTTTGGTTAGATATACGGAGTGAAAGTGATGCGAAACCTTTAGCGGGAGCGGGAGACAAACGTCCGCATCGCCGCAAGTGAAGTCACCGTGCCTGGAGCCCACTCGCGGGACCTTCGCGATGTGCGACCGCCGACGCATGGAACGCCCTGGTCGGTATCACGCCAGGCTTTAAAAGCCGGGCCGTGGAGAGAGCACAGCGACGCCCGAGCGCCACCCGGCGCCCCGTAGGCCGTTGTAACAAACGGGCCGGGGGCGACGCGCGGTTCGCCGAGTCCTCGCCCATGCCAAGGGGTTTCTTCGGGCGGGCGCCCTAGGGCGTCCTCTTCCCTGCTTCGAACGCGAGATCGCCTCGGTCGCCACAATTCACGGCGACGCTTCGGACTCCTCATAGCGCGGATATGAAGACCGCGTGCGCGCCACGCGCATGCGCCCCTACATTCCTCGGTGGCGTGAGTTTTTACTGAACTTTCTAACCGTTCCAAGGCTAGCCCGCGAATCGCGTTCGTCGTAGTTTTTAATCAGCGTTTAATTTTAATTTTACTAAGCGTGGGCCCTCTTAACGTATCTTAAGAGCATGTTCCACTGCCACAGGCCATGTAATCAAGTAGTTGAAGAAGCAGATATTATAGCCTGATTCGACTATTATCTGTTGTTTAATTTTGCCAGCCAAACACTCCATTCTGCAGGTCAATAACGAACGGCTCTTGAAACAATAGCTCAGTCTTCTCCGAGAGTTGTATCCGGCAATGTAAGTATTTCTGTAGCCGTTTATTAAATACCTTTAATTTTGTAGCGACCATTTCTCCCATACTACCAATTACCAATAATTTACGCTACAGACGTCTTGCGCTCTGATTGGTGTTTAAAATATCATGGCGGGCGTCCGTATTCAGTTTAATTTTATCAAAATAAATAGTAATCTCTTACTTAATAAAAAATATGAGCATTTTTTTTTGTATTTATTTTAGTGTTTTTCAACTATTGTCGTCATGCCTATTATATAGTAATTTTGCCGACTTCGACATACTCCACATCACTATAGTAGTCTATGGTTACTCATTCCGCCATATTTGTTTACCTTTTATGACTTTAATTTACAAATGCACTTTAGGCTGCATTCACACTAACCAATGGTCTAAGGTGTTTGTGTTTTGTTTTTGTTTAGTTTAGATAAGTTTACTACCTACCTACATCTTACCTCATTAGCGCCCGCCCTTACTTTGCCTCAATTTTTAGACTTGTAGTCCAGATCTGAACCTTTAGGCACTTGTCCCACCGCCGGCGAGTAGCGAGTACTCTTATAGTAATTATTACTCGCTTTTACTCGCGCCAGTAAGAATTACAATGAGAGTACTCGCTACTCGCCGCTGGTGCACAAGTGCCTTATGCTAATATTGTTTTTCTGTAATTGTCTGTAACTTCTGTGAGCCAAATAAATAAATAGCCAAAGTTCGGAAATCAATATATATATATACGAAATATAATGAAACGGGTCCCTCAAGTCTTTTAGGTCGAATATCGCTCGACATGGCACTCGCGATGCCGGCGCGCTTAGCATGATTGGGGACTACGTATTGGTTCGAAACACGTCGAGCGATATTCGACCTCATAGACCGCAAGCCCACTCCCAATACACCTAATACGTCTTATGACAAAAGGTGACCAACTTTGGCACCGTCTGCCAAGTACTTCCGGCCATTTCAGGACGGACAGGATGTCTCGTACTGTTGATACATGACGTTGCGGTGTAGGTACCTCACTGCTACATTACGCTGAGTGTAGCCCCTTTTTAGCATCATAAATAGTTATGCCTCCTATTCTACGTTTCTTTATATAGGTTTTAAGTCTAATCTTAAGTCTAATTTGTACACTGTATGTTTAATATGTGATGTTGAATAAAATTTTTCTATGTCTATGTCTATTGAGTTTCGTGGTAATTACCTCTCAAAATAACCCATATGACAAAATAACCTATATATTTAGTTTCCTCGACTAATCTGCGCGGAGTCTTCGCTCAGGTCCATCGAACATCGAGTTACATATTATTTCCCCTACGTGTTTAAAAATTACATTATAAATAAATAATAACATCCCGGATTGATTTTGTTTACAAATCAATCACGCCGAACTACAGCTTTCTAGTAGTATGGGTCACTGAGGTAAGCCGCAGAAGGACAGATTGGCATGGCGAAACTATAAGAAATGATTAACAAAACAACCCTAAAAATATCCTCTTCGTATGAAATCTATACAAATGTTATAAAGAAGTAAAATTTGTAACTCGCCAGTTCGTGTGCAGGGGGTAACGTCCGGAGCTACCCGAATCACCAATATACGAAGAACCTTTCGCAATCGACATTGGCAATATTTTCTCCCGAGGGAACCTAGTTCTTAATATAGCGAGACTGAAAGTGAAATTGACAGTTGATATTTTCAACGATGATCATATTGCCTTAAGACAGCTCAAAATTCTTAAAAACTTCACCACCTGCCCCCAGGGCTTCAAAACCAATAGGACAAGATCCATAGCCCCTTGAGTAGGAATTGTTGATCATAAAACAAAATCCAATCAAATATCCACCTAAAAATCTAAGGCAGAAGGTTGTATCTGTGATGAGACTGATGAGATCCGTGGCAACTTTTCATTTATTTTAAATAACTTAATCTTTCCCTGAAGAGTAAGTTAGATATGATTGGATTAGCCTTCGAAAGTTATCTTTGTCGTCGTGTTTTGTAAAAGATCGGGAATGGACGTAACTGGATTTGTCAAAAGCTGCTTTAAGTTTTGTCGAAAGCTCTTTCATGTTTGGCAAAAAAATCGCGTGCGTTTTGTTAAAAAATCTAGATCTATCAATGTTGTTAACTGAATTATCAGCTTTTGAATTTTTTTGTTAAGACAATGGGGCATTTTCAATAATTCGTGCACCCAATTACCGTGAATTGTTAAATAAAAATTAACTCAGTGTCAGTTTTGTAACGGCAATTAAGCATTGAGTTTGTATAAAAACTAACTTTTTCTGTTTAATTTATGAATGATATGCCTATACACGTTAATTACACGAGAGAAAAGTTCATTTTCACTTGATTTGTATGCTTAATTTTCGTTACAAAACTGACACCGAGTTAATTTTTGTTTAACAACTTACGCTAATTGGGTGCACGAATTATTGAAAATGCTCAATTGAAACAATGATGGTCGTATGTTCATAAACGTTCATCAAACTTATTTTCAGCTAAAGTGCCGTTAAGTATCCAGTTTTGAAATTTGTGTTCGTAAGAGAGGGACAAAACACTTTTTATTTTACACAGGCATTTTAAGTTTTACTTATACGGGCGTATGTTGTTAAGGAACGCAACTCTCTAATGAAAGTAATGAAACCCCTTTTGTAAGCATATCGATATAATGAATAGCTTTTCAATATACAGTTAAAACACTGTGCATTTAACTACGAAGAAACAACGATTTCGGGAAAAAGATTTGAGAATCATTTATTTTTTAAGGCATACATTTAGTATTCGATGCAGCAATGAACCCTTTTTGAATATAATACCTGAAAACAAAAAAAAAACTCATTAAAAGATGACATCAATATATCGCATACTATTCGTTATGGATTTGCTGCCGCGCTATGAGACGTCCGTACTGCTGTCTCGAACCAGTACAAACTATAGCTGAGTCTGTCACGGTGTGTAATGTGAACAAAACAGAGTATAAGGCCACGCAAAAAAAAGTATTTTCCGCTTTCGTATAATTTTCAGGTATTCGGAAAAAACCAAGTAATTTAACAAGGCATTACGATACAAAACGCATCGAAGCATAGACAAAAGATACACGAAGTCAATGGATTATCCATGCCCATGGATTATCCACGGGAGCGACATTATTTATTATTCACACGCATTCTATAGATAATGTAAATACGTGAACGTGCACTTTTGGGCGATGGGAAACTAAGTTTTATTTCATCAAGGTTAAACCAAGGTCAACAAAGTTATACTGAACTGTACAGCATAATAACACTTTTACTGCGAGGAACCCGCCTAGCGGTCGCCCACACTAGCCACCCACCGTGGGATCGGCTACGAGTGCTACGACCGTAGCGCGTAGCGATTCCTGCACGGTTAGCGCCGGACGCTGCGCGAGCTCTCCCGCACTGTTCGTTTCTTTCTAAGTTTTCTAATAAGAGAAAGACGGATAGTGCGCGAGCACGCGCGCCATCTTGTGCTACCGGTACAGGAATCGCTACGCGCTACGGTCGGTCGTAGCCGATCCGTGCTGGCAGAGAATGTGTTTGATATATTTTTTTGGAATTCCAATTGCCGACTCACCAAAACACAATAATGTGAGGATTGAGTATAATTTTAACCCCATCGTCGCCGATTTGTGTACTGAATCAAAACGGTTAAAATGTATGTAGACGTCAGACCCAAACATGCAACATTAGCAACTATTAATGTTTAAACTTTATCTAACAGCCTTAAAAAACACCCAAACCAAATAAATAGATATTAAATAAATAAATAAAAATGTTTGATGTATTTATTTAAATAACACTGTTACAATACACATGGCAGTTTCTTGACGAATTCAACACTCTTTACAGTTACAGTACTTACTTATTTTAAATGTACGATTAACAACATATATGAAGTGACAAAAACCTTTTTAACTGGTGGAAGAAATTCACTTATTTCAGTAAGCTTCTATCATAAACACTGACTTGGAACTACATTACTATTATTATTTTGTGCGAGTGTAAAATGTGTGTTACGCCGTGGAATCGCCGGATGGTTCCATCGGAAGACCAGCGCTGGCCACCAGGCCAGCACAACGCTGAGATGGAACCGTTTCGTGGCAATGTTGTTTTATATTTTGTTTTTTTTTTTAAATTTATGTGCATGTATGTGTTATTGTCATAAATAAATGTTACTCTTTTCTTTTCTATTCTATTCATTACTCTAATATTCGTATTATTACTCTGGGAAAAATACAATTTTGAAAATATTAATTTATGTTTAAAACAAATGATTATTTCATTTTAAAACTTTATTATTTTATGCTTTATTCAAGAACCCTACAATATTTCCACCCGGCAGTAATTTTAGAGATATAAAATATAAATGAAGTGGTCTTTTTTAAAGATATTTTTTTTTCTTGAATATTACTAAGCAAATGTAAATGTACCAAATTATATAAAACATGTTTTGTGTCTCATATTTTGTTTGATTTTGGTTGGTTTTTTTAAATGATAATGTATAACTTACCTACACATAAAAATCAGCTAATAATAAAGTATTTCCAAATTCGGTTCGCTTTATCCATGTATTTGCAATACAATTACTGGATTATATCTACTCCTAACCTACCTTTCGTGACACGTCTGTTGCTCTACGGTCTTTAATAACTGCATTCCTCTCATCCAATTCATAACCTGGCCATTCATTCACAAAACACTTAGACAAAATAATTCTGCGCGCAACGGAACGCTTTTCAAAATGGCGTGACGCGGTTCAATCAATCAACAAAGTTGATCCGAGGATTGAAAAGCTGAATGGTAAATTAAGGCTTTGAGGGAGTAGCACATTCATAGGATCAAGAATGCTTTGATGTGTCCTGAATTTGTGATGTTGTACCTATTGCTTAGGAAATATCAATAAACACCACAGAAATACACAATAATATTAAAATTTGTCGAAAAAGGATTAAAAACATAGTAAGTTTTGCGAATTACCTTAGTGTGTTGCAGATCGTTATTAATTACGTAATATAGTAAACCATCGATGTGTCTTATCATCCAAAGCGAGTATCTAGGGCAGAAATGTTTTATTACATACATTTATTCGAAAATAGTCGTCCATTTGTGGCTTACTCCGTAATTAAATTGAATACACAGTTATTTGTAGGTAACGCCTTTGCTAACGTTAGGGTGAAGATACTGCACCGTTTTTTGTATTGTGGCAACTTCAAAGAAAACACGTGTACCATTAAAACAAGACGGGTTATCTGCATTTATGACACTAAATCGCGCTCTAATGAGAATTTAAATCAATTCGTAAATATAGACAACCTTGCGTTCGGAAAACTCAATGTTTAGCTCGAAGCGGTCTATAATGTACGATTCTCACCGAACGGACCGGGCCGGAGCGCATTCTATTACATGCAAAGGAATTTGAACGATGCAATTCACATTTGTTTACAATCCCCACCAACCGCGTCGGTAGCAGCCGCCTCGCAGTGGTTTTTTTTATGTTATAGGAGGCAAACGAGCAGACGGATCACCTGATGACACCTGCAACACCAAAGGTGTTGTGAGTGCGTTGCCGGCCTTTAAGATGGGAGTCCGCTCTTTTCTTGAAGGTTTGAAGGTCGTATCGGTCCGGAAATACCGCAGGCGACAATCCATTCCACAGATTAGCTGTGCTGTGTTTGGCTGCACGATCCATTCAAATATGGAATATAGCTACTGTTTATACGGTTCAAATTCCTTTGCATGTAATAGAATGCGCTCCGACCCGGCCCGTTCCATGGGAATCGTACATAACTAAGCAGCGGCGCGGTTATCAATCACAAGACGGCGCGCGAGCTGTACGTCTCTTTCCAAGTGTTCTAATCAGAAAGGGACCGATAAGTTCTCGCCGCGTGACAGCTCGCGCGAAGTGTTGTGATAAACAGTGCTGTTTTATAGGAATAGTTTTCTTTTTGAAGCTCACGAATCCCGAGACATAAACTAGGCGGATGATTATTTGATTTGATACGATCGGCCAAGTGCGTGTCGGGCCACGCGCAGTGTAAGGTTGCCTGTCTATGTTAGTTCCATCGACAGTATCGACACGCGCGCGCCAACTAAATGGTTACGTTTTGTGCCGAGTTGAAAAATGGTTTGAACAAGCTATCCAACGGTACCCCACACTATGGGTGCAACGAGAAAAAAAAAATTACATCCTCACTTTAGGCGTACATATGTCGCCTAAAAAATATTTTTTCAATATTTTATTCCACTGACTGCGTGATTCATTTATATACCCATGCGGTTTTTTTAGTAGTAAGGGTTACTGAGCTACGCCGAAGACGGACGGACAGACAGACGGACTTGGTGTAACTATAAGGGTTCCTTGTTGAGCTGAACGTACAAATATTTATCCGCAAACAGGCAACCGTTTGGCAGCTGTTTACCAATAAAGCACAAACTTTCAGACTTCGTGACAAAACTTTAACCCAACTTATTCAATAACAGTATGAAGCGGTTCGGACCTTCGTGGCATTGAGATAAGAGTCGAAATTGGCGAAGCCAGCTTCGTCTATAGGAATATTGCTCCCAAATAGCCTATTCTCAGCCACTGAGGTTGAAAAAGTTTGTACGTATAACAACATACTTCTACCATCACGGTACGTAGATGGGTAGTTTGCCTGTGCCAGCTAGGGATGTCTGCGTGGCTAAAAGGATTTATTTATAAATAACTACAATTTAGAAAAGTTGAAAAATTTCAAGTTTTTTTCATTTCAAAGTCCAATATCTCAAAAACGGCTGAACAGATTTTGATGGCTAAGATCATTCGGGATAAAATTATCTATGACACGAAAAAAAAACACATTCAAATCGGTCCATCCGTTTGGGAGCTATGATACCACAGACAGACACAGATACACAGACAGACACGTTCAACTTATAAGACCCCTCTTTTTTCGTCGGGAGGTTAAAAAGTACTTCTAAGAACAATTCATATTGCCGCGGCCGATGCAGGAGACCGTCGCATGTGCTGACTTCTGGCCGAAGGGTGTAGCGTTTCGACGGTTCCGGGGCAATCTGCCGAATCCTACACCGGAGACGACGATGCAACGGGGCCACGCCGTTTCGTGGCCTAAATAGTATTATTTGTTGTTTTGGTTTCGTGACGCATTGGTTATTACTGCAATGTCACGTAAATATATTTGTCAATAAATAAATATTCGATTTTCTTTCATATACAGACAGTCAACTGCCTAATAGTGCGCGTGTCCTGGCGCCTGTACCTACAGTAAGCATCGTATAGTTATTTGCAGCTAAAGTATCAGTAATCAGGCTCACAATTCATTCTTCTCTCTCGCTTGGCCTAGCCCCGTTTACTTGGGCTGCGCGAAGCATGTTTTATTTACCCATGAATTAAAAAAGTGTAGAATTTGTGACAACCCTAGCGCACATTAAACTATTGCATAACGCAAACCCTACTTAAGTAGGGCGCTGCAAGTGATACACAAAGGAGCTGTTGAAATGGCTGTCACTCCGTGCACTATATAGCACAGCATAGTTAGTGGACTTATATTACCCGCAGATATACGAGAAACGTGGGAGTTGCAAGTTTTCTGTATTTGTTAGTAAACGAGTAAACTTTAAGGCAAAGGCCACATTTTCGCCAGTGTGCTAAATGACGTAGCGTTATGAGTTATGAGTGAGTTCTTAAACCAATGATGTAACATAATAATTTACTTTAAAAACAAAGTTTTCACCTACTTCAATTTAGTACTCCGCTAAGCCACGAGAACATATCCTATTTTTTATTTTACAATTTACCACTTGAACTGATTTCCGATAAATATATGCGTTGATTACTATAGAAAAAAACCGAATCGCTGTATGTGGGCCGATAATATTTGAGGACTTCCATCGATTCCCCAAGATCATCACCAATGGCACTGCATTAGTTCCTATTTCAACGGAATCTTAGACGTCAGAACCTGTGACGTACTTTTGCACTTTTAAGTACATAATTGAGGAATTCTATAAGTCATCTGTGGTCTTCATCATCAATTCCTCGCCACCAAATTTATGATTCCGGATGTAAATACACGAGTTATAACAGAAAACACCAAAATCACTACACGCGTGCTTAATAAAATTGAGGAGTCCCCTCAATTCCTCTTGGATCCCATCATCTAACTGAATTATGAAAAAAATGGGACCCACCTGGAAGTACAATATACAAACGAACAAAAAAAAATCGAATCGGCTCATCTATGACGGAGTCCTGAGGTAACAAACATTGAAAATAATAAAAAAAAACAGCCGAATTGAGATCCTCCTCCTTGTTTTTGAAGCCGGTTAAAAAAGATGATAAACTGAGTAAATTGCACCACGTTTAACGTTTGTCAGCTGTCAGTGTAATGGGTCATTTACCTTAAAATGCATTCGAATTTCAAATTCGCGCTCCGATTTATTCCTAGATTTCCTATTTGCTTTCAAATCCTGCTAACTACTCGAGTAGGCCCCCGACAAGGTGGACTGATGACCTGGTAAAGGTTGCGGGAATCCGCTGGATGCGGGTGGCGCGGGATCGGACACTTTGGCACTCTTTGGGGGAGGCCCAGCAGTGGACGTCTTTCGGCTGATATGATGATGATGATGATGAACACGTTTTAAGGACTTTTTTCTGTTTCATGCGCGCATATACCTAAAATCAAAATGAGGCTCCAGTATGATCACATTTTAGGAATATTTGTTTATAAAAGCATCTATTTAAGAGGCCGCAGTAAGCTCGGCCGAATTTCACCTTCCCATACAAACGTAGTTACGCTCTCATTTTAAAACTACGTGTTGGATTGTGACGAATCTTTGCATATGACATGAGGTATATCTATGTCTGTAATCAGTTTATATGGTTCCAATTTATAAAACAAATGAAATACAGCAAAAACTAGTTTTGTATGAAAAACTTAAATTCACTGTACTTTTTTAATTATGACATCTGACGCTACATAAACTAATTACAGACATAGATATACCTCATTTCATTGAACATGCAAAGTTTCCTTACAAACACTTAGTTTTAAAATGAGAGCGTAACTACGTTTGTATGGAGAATCGAGCTTACTGCGGACTACTCGTATTTCGTACAGATGAAAAAATGATTGCAATATATACATTTTTTTTCGGCCAGCAGAAATATTGCATTCTGGTGATGGAGACAGAAGGTCGTAGCAAATTATTAACCTATCAGCGCATCACACACAGATAAACTCATCGTGTTGAGAGTCATTAAAAGTTGGGACCCCCTCAACGAGAAACACTGTGCAAAAAAGTACAGTCGGCAATAAAAGCTTGTATCAACCCATATCCATACTAATATTATAAATGCGAAAGTGTGTCTGTCTGTTACCTTTTCACGCTTAAACCGCTGAACCGTTTGAGATGAAATTTGGTATGGAGATTGCTTGAATCCCGGGGAAGGACATAAGATAGTTTTCATCCCGGAAATCATCCCCTAAGGGGGTGAAAGTTTGTATGGAGCTACGATATAAACGAGTTCCACGAGTCGCGGGCAGAATAATGTATAATGGTCAGAAAATCATCCAGTCTGTGTTCGTAACCCACCTACTTATCTTCACAAAGTTGGTCAGATAATCTCCTAATAGCATTCTAATCAGCCACGATAATGCCAAGGAACATTAAGGTGCACTACGACGATACGATGATTGATTGTGTCACGCGACAGCGAGGAAGTCGATCCCCTTACAGGCCAAGTATATGTTGAACCTTATCTTAGTGGGAACTGTTCGTAATCAGGGGTCAAGGTTCCTGGTTACTCCCAAATTGCAGTATCGTGCGAATCTTGGCAAGAGATCAGGAAGAACATAATTGAAGAACAGCTATAGATGCATCATTTATTTAATTTAAAACGAACTAAACATTTTATCGTCTTCTTTCAAGCTAAATTGAATTATTTGTCCTTGATTTTAACAACAGGAAGACCGGATAATCGCTGACCCGTGCTGCCAACGTTTCGGTTATCTTATAGGTCCATTATAAAATATCGTTAAACATGTCCGTAAAACGCATTCGGATCATAAACCGACAGGATACTGTTTTTTGATAGCAATGGCCTTGGAGGGAAGAAATAGAGATTTGCTGTACATTGTTGGCCAAGGGATGAAAGGCATCCGTCGGAATGTCGCGTTGGAATACATGGCTGTGTTCCAGGCGGGTTAGAATTATTTTTTGTACACTTATTTAACCTTTTCACCGCCAGATGGTAAAGCAACTTGCCGTGCCACCTCACGCCACAAGGGTAAAAAAATAATGGATAAAGAAATAATGCCAACATGAAATTGGGCTATTTCCGAGTAGGTTTTGCATAAATTAAAAAAATTAAAAAAATGTCGGCAAATGCCGTCTTTGGCGTCGGTGTCACAAATCGTCGATGACGTGATTTCACGTGTTTGGCGGTGAAAAGGATCGTGTTAGACCGGTGTACAGTAATAACGGGAATAGGGTCTACACACCAAATAAAACAACCAACAATGTTGATTTTTTCCGGAAAAGGATTAAAAATATTCTCAAAAAACTAAAGCAGGGGATTAAAAAATTCGCTAGGATTAAGTATTCCCCTCGCGCGCAAAAATTGCATTTTCTTGAAAAGTTCACGACTCACCGTTTCAATGTAGAATTCACTACATTGTAAAGCGATCTTATACTCGTATACTAAACTAACAAAAGTATAACTCAATTTATCACGTCGTGTTTGTAGAAACATGATTCTTCTTTTTTTGCCCCTCACGAAAACGAGGGGTAAGTATATTGTATGTAAGTTCCATGTTTATAGTTTTGAGTACCCGATTGGATGAACCGATTTGTGTGCGGCCAGCAGGACTAGCACAAGACGGCGCGCGAGCTATCTCGTTTTTTCTCGCACTATACGTCTCTTTATAAGTTTTCTAATGCGAGAAAAATCCAGAGAGCTAGCGTGCCTTCTTGTGATAGCCGTGCAGGGCTCACTCCGTGATTTTGTCGCGTCGCTAGAGTACATGCTGGATGCTGGCCAACATGCGAATATGCGATGATATTTAAATCAATTATCTTTACCTATCTTCATACATATTTTAGTTTTCACCATTGAAACAATAACTGAAACTACGAATGTACTAGCAATGTGTACTTTTACTTGCGATTTTTTTTTATAATGTAGGAGGCAAACGAGCAGACGGATCACCTGATGGTAAGCGATTACCGCCGCCCATGGACACCTGCGACACCAAATAGCCCAAGCATTAAATTTGGAAATAACAGCAGCTGATATATTATCATTTTAGTAATTACGTAGACTCAAAATCCACCAAAATATTAGTCATCACAAAAATCGATATTTAACCTATTCGTGAAAAAAGAGGAAAAATATTAATACATATTTTAATTTTTATTTTGGTTAATTTACAGGAGCTCTTCAAGAATAATAAATAAATCACACAAAAAACATAATGGATGAGTCATGTCACTCATTTTTATATATTTACTTCCCGATGGAAATTTTGTAGGATTCTTAGATAACGTATCGTAGAATAACATTTGAAAATTAAACAAACAAAAAAAACGCTGTTATAAATTAACGTTTGAAAAAAACGTCGTTGGATGCGATCCAGGGGATCGATTTTTGAATCTCACCAAGTGACTAATTCTCACCGATGTGAGTGATTTCCGAAAGTTCGTATTTTTGAAACTCATCGGTGACTTACATTTGTCATACCTATGATATCGATTTACGAGTGCCCCTACCCACTCGTAATTGAAATCACCATGTGATTGTTTTTGACAGTTGACATCTGCCAAGATTTTTTCAAAACTTTAATTTTCGTTTACATGACACTGACAGATACGCTACGTTTTATGTTTGAATCTGTTTTAAGTTATAGTATGAGAAAATAAAAACCGGTATCAAGGACAACATCTGCGTAAAAAGGAACGTAACGGGAAGATTGTCTCTGACTGACAGTGTAAAATTTCTGCATGTTGGTAAACAGCGTGTGACTTTCAAAAATACGGCTTTTGGAAAATGGTGACATTAAAGTCATCGGTGATAATTTTAATCACCGGTGACTTTGATATCACCAGTGAGATTCAAAAATCGCACTCCAGAGGGAGAAGCTAAATCACACATACATACTGGACCAAAAACATAACTCTCCTTCCCGGGGCAGTCGGGTAAAACAACCGCGAATTGCATGAAAACCAAAGGTTAGCTTCTTAATACTCCAATCGTAGTCGTAGTCCCAATATCCATACATAATCATAATTAGATGTTACATCCTTAAAATTATTAACTTAATAACTGTTGAGTTTTAGAACATAAGTATTTCTAAGTAAATCGAATGTAAGTATAAACGAATTGCTGCATCGCCGAGCGAATTAAGTAATCTCATTGAAATCTGTAAAATGTTGAATTTAAGCTTCATCCGAACTGCGGGGCTGAGCGCGTCCCAAATTGGTTTAACGAATTTTCTATGGCTGCTTTCAGAGTTAATAGCCTTGCCTCATTTAATTTCCAGCTTAATGCTTCAATGTTACGTTTCATTAAGTGTATATAAAATATTAATATTATTCATTAGGAATGCATATTAATTTATTTATTGAATGTTATTGTATGTTATTGATTGACGATCACAATAGGGATTCTTTTAAATTGACATGTAATTTATAATGCAATCTTATATTGTGAGTCAATAAATGAATATGAATATGCTTATAGTTAAAGCAATGACGCGTAGTTTCAGTGTGTGAGAGGCAACCGGATGGCGGTATTTGAACGGTGGCATAAACATTGTTGTGCATATTTTTTATTTGCCGAAATTGTTGTTCCTAATATCGATTGTCCTAAATATTTATTGTGCGAATGTTTATTGTGTAGAAGGTTTTTTTTTAGAATGATTGATGTGCATAACTTTGATGTTACTAATATTTAATGTACTAAAAATGTTGTGCATACATTTTGTTATGATTATACTATAAATATAAAAATAAATGTTTTATTTGTGGTTACCGAATCTTTCCTATTTAGGTACGTACTTTAAGAACTAATGACCCACCCTCATGTCGACGGAGCCCCGCTTCGCGGGGCCCCTATTTCTGCTCTGAGGGACAAAAAGCAACCAACGAACCTATCTAATTGATCTAAATGAAGGTTGCCTCAGCTAAGAATTGCCTAATACTTGAATAAACTATGATCCACCTTCGTGTCGACGGAGCCCCGCTTCGCGGGGCCCCTATTTCTGCTCTGAGGGGCAAAAGGCAACTAACGAACCTATTTTATTTATCTAGATGTAGGTCGGGTCTGCTCAGAGTTTACAAATAGTATACAATTCAGGAAAAAATAGTATAGGTGGTTTAATCTTAGCACGTTTAACAATAGGCAAAATAATTACTATGACAATGAAAGTTAGGACTATTACTTTTTAGGTAATTCGATGTTCGAGTAATCAATATTAGGATAAACATACTTTAGGACTTTTAAATGTGTATGCGCAAAAATGAATAGGCTAAATAAGTAGTATGCCACTCAACATTATGCCAAACATTCTCGGCCAAAAAATTTTAGGACGATCAACATTATGCGATACGACAGGCACCCATTTGAACTCCCGAAGTGTTGTGGAACCGCCGTCCGTAGATGCCTGGATGTTTTAGTTACATCGAAACCGCGCTCCAACAATATGGTGTGGTTGGGTTGGCCAACTTTGTACGAAAGTTATTACTCGGTAACTAGCTGTGCCTACTTAGCCGTGATAGTTTTCCTTTTAAATTCATTATATGTACTACTGCCACGAATTTATTCACATCCCCAGCAGTAGCCATTTAGCCGGCAAGTTCGGGACATGACTCGAACAAAAATAGGGCTTAGAAGTCCAATATCTCGCAAATGAATCACTGAGTTGAAAATGCTTTTAAGCAACCCACAATATTTTTAAACAAGCTATCTAACGATACCCCACATAACGGATTTAACGAGAAAAAACAATGTCATCCCCGCAGTTTAGGTGTAGGGAAGGTACCCTAAAAAAAACATTTTTTCAAAATTGTATCCTACTGTTTTGTCAGCGTGATTGGTTTATATATATCCATGTCGATTTACAGTTTTCTAGTAGTAAGGATTACTGAGCTAAGCCGAAAACGGACAGACAGACGAACATGGCGAAACTATAAGGGATCCTTGTTGACTACGGAACCCTAAAAATAACTACTTTAGAAGTAGTAATAGAATGGTAATAGAAGAAAGATTCTTTTCGTCGAATAAAAACACCGGTTAGGTATTCAATTTCATCATCTCGCTTATAACTCATCTAATATTTCTAAAGGTCTGGTTATGAGACAATAGGGAATATGCATGTGATTCAGAAATGGACAAAAAAAATCATGAGTAATCTTTATCGCTTAGTAAATATGCACACATGATTATTTTTACAAATGATCATGTTTCTATTAACAAATTTAATTATTTAAAAGTAGTAATTTACAAATTCTCTCGCAAATTTCCAAAACGCAACGCTATTGGCGGAGCGAATCGTGACGTCACCGTACACTCGGTGTCTACTGTCAACAGGTCGTTTGTATGATTATTGAAAGTTATTCGCAATGTTTAGCCGTTGTTTATGATAAATAATCAGTGTTTTTTGGGAATTATTAACTGAAAGCAGTGACTCCTTGTGAAAAAAGACTCGCTACAATGACTGGAAGCGGTTTTTTCAAGGCACAGTCGGATAATCTGCCTAAAATTAATGTGTTCATGATGACTAAGTACGTAGGTACCTCGTAGAGGTGTCTTTCTTAAATAAGTGTAATAAACTAGTACATATGTATATTATATAATCAAAGATATACTGTAGGTATTAGGTATGTTGCATGTTGAGAACATCTTTATGAACATAACAAACTAAGGTTGTTTTTGTCAAGAGTTATAAATAAAACAAATTTGTGTTCAGTAAATGCAAAAAAACTTAGCTAAAACGTTTCGTGATCAAAATCAACACACGTAGTCAACTGTTGATCAACAACGATCATAATAATTGTAACATTAATAACTAAAAAATTGGGACTCTGAATAGTTTTATGAATAAGTACCTATATAATTAAATTTTTAGGTTAGGTTATTGTTTATATTGTTCGCGAGTCGTAATAAAAAAGATTTTAGGTACAAACATATTTAATACTCACTTCGAAATGATCTTCACAACAATATAAACTACTCAAGCACGATACATTATCTCTCCTCATCGCCTTACACCGCTTTTTTCTTATATTTGCATCTTTGGGCATATGAAAATATATCACGTCAGGTGCAGTTTTAATGTTATTTTCACACATAGGGGCAAAACAATATTTATAATAAGCTTTTGTGTGCTCTTCCGTTACAATAAGTTGATCTTACAAGCTTTAATCACTCACTTTTATTAAAACTGTGAATCAAACACTTCGTTGTTAATTTATTCTAAGTGCACGGTGACGTCACAAAATGAGCGCGCCAAAATGGCGGCGTTTCAATCGTCCGAAAATGATAGTAGTTTTAATTAATCTTTTTTAGCTCATTTAATGATAGTGTGAAAGTGTTATATTTTTTCCCGGTTTTATAATTACTTATAGAATCGTTTAAAAATATAAAAAAAATACATGAATATACCCTATTCCGAGTTTGCGAACAGCATTTGGATGAATGAGTGTCATGGCAATGGCGACAACATTCTATTGTTTATGGCGCGGTTGGCAATAAATTTCGTAACGGTGAATATTTACCAACTCATCTCTTAAAGTACATTGAAGAGGTATTTTCCGGAATATTGTATGTGGCCTTGTAATATAATAATGTAAAGGATGATTCACTAACAGTACACCGTACCGAGCCGTGCCGACGACGGAACATATAACCTGACATATCGTATATCTACATATGATGCTTAGTAATCAATTAGTGCCTATCCTCATCTATTTACCGTGGAGTCGCTATACATATAAAGGACACAGGTCTCAAGGTACACCTTGGCAGTGGCCTACGATTAGCATTGAAGTAGCTAAGCACGCGTGAATACGTATCTGCTATTACATATTTATATTTGTTCTCAAGCAGTGCGTCTAATGGTTCTTTAACACATTCGCAACCTGACTAAAAATGGAAACATTCACCAGAAACCGACAGAATTCGCTAGGCGTGTAAGTTCATACTACTGCCCACCTAGGGGGACCAGCCGATCTGAGCAAACATTACGAGTCCTTGGTTGCGAACGTGTTAAGCTGGTTTTAGTGTCACGCTGACCGCCGGCGCTGACGGGCTAATATGTATGGTGTTGAGGGAGCGCTTTAGAATAACGCTGAGCGGTGAGCGCTGACGATCGTCCGTATCATACATCAACTGCGCGCCGTACGCTCGCCGCCGGCGGTCAGAGTGACGTGACGAATAAGCACGAGAGACTGGGACTATCGTTAACCGGTTCCCGTAGTCTGTGGATGTTTACACAGGGGAGTCCAGGCACCGACAAACCTTTAGATATACCACACTGTGGTATATATATATATAAAGAGGCCAAGTCTCGGAACTCTTCCACCGTAAAAAGTTGTGAGATATTTCGTAGAGCCAAGTCCCAGGCATTCTTATTAATCTTTATTTGCTTGCTAAATAAAATTCTGTAACTTGGCAATCACACAACTTTCCTGCATTTATGGATTTCTGCATACCCAAATCTATGTAGTACTGCTGAATTGAAAATTCAGGCTTCTGGTTTTATCCACAACGAAGTTATAGGGGGGTCGAAAATGGCCTGAACTGCTTCGAGAAAAGGATGGTACGGCCATGCCGCTGTTTTGCTCGACTTGGCGGGTGCACTGCCGTGCCCCCAGATATAATATCGCTGTGATAACCACCCTGAAAGTCCATTCTACACGCAGGTGATAGAATTATTAAAATCGAATAAGCGCTTCCGGAGATTACCCAAAACTTGCAAACTTACAAAGCTAAACTCACAGACTTTTCCTCTTTATAATATAAGTATAGATTCATTAAGATTATGAAATATGTCTGTGCCGTCTACTTAATCACGTTTACTACTAACTATGATCTATAAAATAAATCTTAAATACGTTTTTGCGTTATTGAGCAATTAACAGCCAAACATCAAAACTTACACATGTAATTATATTCGTGGGATTAACATTATATATTTTTTTTATTTTATTTTATTAGGGGACAATCTTACACAAATCGACCTAGTCCCAAACTAAGCAAAGCTTGTACTGTGGGTACTAGACGACAATAAACATACTTATATAAATAAATAAATACTCAAATACATAGAAAACATCCATGACTCAGAAACAAATATTCGTGGTCATCACACGAATAAATGCCCTTACCGGGATTCGAACCCAGGACCTCTTGCTTCGTAGGCAGGGTCACTACCAACTAGGCTAAAGCGGTCGTCATATTTTATAGATAGTTTGCATGTTGGTCTAGTCTGGTTTTATGGTCGACGGGCGACATTAGTTATACAACGTGAACCCGGTCGGTGTGCACAGCACAACCTGTACCCAAGCACGTTGGGGCTATGTTACGAATTCATTGCGACTACATCGAAGCTAGTTTATAATTCACGGTCATACGGACCAGAGCGGCAATCGCGTAACGTTTTGAACGCAGGATAGTTAGATAGAAACTGTAATTTTTAGGGTTCCGTACCTCAAAAGGAAAAAACGGAATCCTTATAGGATAACTTCGTTGTCCGTCCGTCCGTCCGTCTCTCAAGACCCTTTTTCTCAGGAACACGTGAAGGTATCAAGCTAACATTTATACCAAATACTCAGGTCCATTGTCTCTTGGAACTGTGAAAAAATCAAACTTCTAAGCCAACGCAATCAAAAGATACAGCCGTTTATGCCGCAGATTTTCGAAACTCGCAAGGGAATCAAAACCTACAGGGTACTTCCCGTGAACTCACAATCTTGAAATTTGGTAGGAAGCAACGTCTTGTAGGACAGATAAAGGAAACATTGCGAAAACCGTAATTTTTTGTACGGAACCCTCGGTGCGCGAGTCCGACTCGCACTTGGCCGGTTTTTCATATAATAATTGACATTTAAATCTAAACGACTCGCGTACATTGCGTTACGTGACCGACCTAAAGGTCATGGTGTATGTATAGTCTATCTGATATCTCTACGTCATTGGAAAGATGCTGCTCATGAGATGATATATTAAATAAGAGATAAGTACTTCATTAAAACAAAACGAAATAATGTTGTGTAGAGCGCAAGGAATTATGAGATCTGGCGACGCACAATAGGGTTCATTTTGCCTTTATTTGAAAGATTCACATGTAGAAAAAGGCTAAGTTCAGATGAACGCGCGGTTTAAGATTGTAACAAATCAATGTTCTTGTGTACATGACCGCGCGTTCACGGGCACGCGCGGTCATCTGAACTTAGCCTAAACCACGAAAGTATTAAAAAAAATACTACAATTTATAGTCAAACATTGACAATTTAAACTTTCGCGCCTAAACGGATCTACAGCTCCTGTGACGTCACTCGTGTGCGTGACTATAAACTAAAGTAAAAACGTTTCAGTAGCAATTATTTTATGTTTATTCAACCTTTTTGGTCACAAAATAATGGTAAATTATAGCTGCTTGTTCCTGTGTGACGTCGGAGACGCAATTGCCAAAATTCAAGTGGAGTTCGGCAGGCCACCTTGCCAGGCAGAGTGATGGCAGGTGGACAAAAATGGTGTCGGATTGTCAGGCCGACCACCTCAATGGTTGACGACGTTAGGAAGATCGTGGGTCACGCCTAGATAAGATTAGCTCAGGATCGGGACGGGTGGCGTACTTGGAAGAGGTCAATTACGGTCGGCAATTACGGGATGAAAATGACAGTGAAATTTAGCTTAATCGGCTTAGCGGTCACGCTTAAACCGACAACCGTTGGTCCAGACGGGTTCTGGGCTGTTATTCGCTACGCGCTCTCACCCCGCCGCGGTCACCCGTCACGAAACTAGAACTCTAACCTACGCTTAGTTACTACGCATCGCGGTGTCAAGATATATCTGTGGGTGAGCGTTGAGGTGAGCCTAAAAAAAGTTACAGACGGGGGCTGGAGTTGAGACAGCGTTAAGGAAAACGTAAAGTAGGCAGTTCTGCGCCTAGTTGGACTGATGGCCTTAATAGGCTTGCTGGCAGTAGCTGGATGGGGAAAGTCGAGAACCGAATACTATGGAGCAACATAATGATGAGGCCTACGTTCAGCAGTGGAAGGTCTATGGCTGATAATGATGATGACAAAGCAGTTAAACAATGTCTCAATTAGCCAAATGTGCGAAAGCGACTTGTACGGTCAGTATCACACCTTTGAACCGTGTTCAAACTGCCATACAGTTGTACAACGAGTGAAGTGACAAAGTACCAAGGTGTTCAGCATGAGTTCGACTGTATTAGCCATGCTGATTCTGAATGCATAAGCTTGCAAAGCGACAATGGCCCCAGTAATCAGGCGGTGCTCGTACCTACTGTGCGCTACCTACATGTGAATATCGCGTTTAATTGGAATGGCAGGTATCCGCGCCATAAACTCGCTTGCAATCTGGTCAATTAGGTTATGCTGCAACACAATAAAGCACAGCGACACTCGTCTATACACGTTGTATATGAACCAGAAATGTGTTTTCAACCATACCCTGGTTAACGAGGTTTTATGGTTTGCGGTCTCTCAATGCTGAAAAGATAAAATATGTGGGGAATTGTGTCCATAGGTCATGTCGCAATGAGTAAAAAAATATCATTGCATAGAGGTCATACAATTTTAATTGTATGTGAGGTACGTTTAATCAACTGTGGGACACAGAAGAGTCGGTATGTTCAGTACGTACAGTACAAAAAATCAAGTTCCAAAGGAGTTTCGCGGAGGAACAGGACTTAACTTTGAAGGGCTGCCTCCTATATAACTGGACAAAGTATAACTAAACTAACTAGAACACTGAGTGCCACATTGCGTAGCATTTCGCTATATCTTAAAAAGCTTTTTCAACTGTGACCTGAAATGTAAAACATTTTTTTCTGATTTTAGATAAGACATTAACGCAGGAGAATAAATTATCGTTATATACCTAAGTACTATTTTATCAGTCTTTTATATGCACAAAATGTCACAACGAGACGGCAATATTCCGTATGAAAAACCAGAACGAACCGGTACGACGTAAAACCTGTAATTAAGTAGAGTAATTCATTTAAAGTCATCCTTGTACTCATTATTACCCATTGTTTTTTTATTGGATACAGCGAGATGAAAACATAGATTGCGCTTATTATATTGATTGCAAAAAAAGAATTGTTTGGGATATCTAAGATTGTGATCAACATTTACGTTAAAAACGGAAATGCTGCTTTCGATAAGATTTGCGTTATTCTGACGTATAACGATACTACTGGAAAGTACTTACTTTTTTGCGTGGTAAAGTAACTGATGTTCAAAATATCCTCAGAAACTTCTGCGTAAATATTATTGTGGCGACATCGACAGCTATTTTTATATAAAAACCTCTTGAGTTGTTGTCAATGAAATGACAGCATTAAGTGTGAAAGATTTTGGTATCGAATATCGCTTTCTCAAGAAACTTTTGCAATTTATTTATTTATTAACAATATATTTACACGGCATTACAGACAAGCCAATACACCGAGAAATTAGACATTGTAAAAATAACAGTATACAAAAACACATTCAGTACGGACAACATCTAGGTCACATCAAACAAAAGTACTGAACAGCCTATTATCCATCGACTCACAAAACCTTAGACATTCATGGCACACAGTCGCCCATCTCCACGCAAACAAGTCACATTCAGGTGCCGATGTCAAGAGCGCATTGAGCAGAGTAAGCGCGCGAAGGAGCGGAGAATGTCTATGCGATACCGTGCGCGCCGCCGGCACTGCCAGCAGTGGGCGCGGTCGCGGTCTCAGACTTACTCTGGGCACATCCGGAACATACAGCCGCAAGACTCGAGCCACAAGCTCCGGGCAGTCGGACTCGCCACGCAGTATGCGACAAGCGGTGGTCAGTAATTTGTGGTTGCGCCTTACCTCTAGAGAATTGTATCCGAGGCATCCGAGTAAATATTTCGTTGGATAGAGAAATGGATAATACCCAAATCTTTTTTTAAAGATGAATCTCAGGAATGCCTTTTGGATCTTCTCTAGAAGTAAGGCGTAGGTGGACTCGTAGGGGTGCCAGATGATTGACGAGGCCTCAAGCTTACTTCTGACCAAAGCGCTGTAAACTATCCCTATGGCCCCAATGTCCCAGAAGTCCTTGACACTGCGGATCACAAAGCCTAGTCTCTTAAAAGAACTATCGCCAAGTGTACGCATGTGCTCGTGGAAGGTGAGGCGCTCGTCAAAGACCACACCGAGATCTTTTACAGAAAAGACCCTGGCAATAACCTCAGTTCCGAGGGTGTACTGCTCAAGTTGTGGGGCAGCCGAACGACAAAACGTGAACACAGAACACTTCGACGTATTAAAAAGCAGCTTGTTGGCTATGCTCCAGTTAGTTACTGCGGTAATATCCTCTTGAAGAGAAACACAATCCGCTTTACTCTTTACTCCATAGATAAGCTTCAAATCGTCAGCGTACATCAAACATTGTGCATGCTTAACCACAGGTTCCAGGTCATTGATCATGAGCCCAAATAAGAGCGGACCAAGTATCGAACCCTGACTGACCCCAGATCTGGTATGATACGTAGCCGACACGAAACACCCATGACGAACGTACTGCCGACGATCGCGCAAATAACTAGCAAAGAAAGCAAGCAACCCCAGTGAAAAGCCTAGGTCATTTAACTTTCTCATAAGTACGTCGTTATCCACGCGATCGAAAGCTTTTTTGAAATCGAAGTACACAACACAGCAATGTTACAACATTGCAAAAGTAGTCCGTTTAACATATGATTAGAGACATACGAATACATACAATATGTCTGCTGTATGATCATATAAAATTGTGACGTCAGTTGTTCTTATTTCCCTACAAACGTCATCTATCGCGTTTTAGATGTTTCAAAAAATGTTGCTAATTTGACGCGGTCAACATCCCTTAGGTTGAATTGCAACAAACTACTGTTTATAATCGTGAGCAGTGTGGAAATTTTGACAAGTTTCTCTATTGAAGACAGCTGACACAATTACTTAACATACACCGGGTCTGTAATCGTAAATTGGTGCCAGCCCTGACTGTTGCGGAGTGAAGTTTCTGTTAACTACTCTGTGCACAGCTGCAATCACATTAATATGCAGTTAACTCGCTGCCGGCGGTAACCGAACTTCTGAGCTGACTAACCACACTAGTGTTTCATGACTGATAGCAGACTTGATTTATGATCGTTTGCAGGCCAGTAATAAATGGATTGAACATAACTGAGTCACTTAATGCATGCGGCACTTTTTGCCCGACTACGGCTGAGTCGCGGTGGTTCGTTTATTTTGGGACGTGATACTTTGGGAATACTATTTTTTCTCAAATTATCCCACTTTATTCTAGGAAAGGGGGAATTTCGCGCAAATGGAAAGCCAATTTAAAAAAGGATTGTTACATAGGTTGCCTGAAATATTACGCCGTACCTAAGGCTGCGAATGTCATCAGAAGCCATTTGAGTTCCGATTACCAACATTTCCATCTTACCTAAAGACCAAGTTACTTTACACACAAACATATATATTATGCTGATAAAAAAAGGTCTGTGAGATTGTAGCTTCGATTGTACGTTTTGGGCAAACTCCGGAACCGCATATCCGATTTCAAAAATTCTTTCACCTGAGTGTATCATGTCATGGACCTTTTCGCTGGTTATAGGCTATATTTTATATGGGGGGGAGGGGGGGCGTCTTTTAACACTAGACGGGCGAATAGTCCGACCGCTTCACTCAGTCCTCGCCTGCTTGCGCGCGGGGGTTATAACGGACGAGCGCGCGGCGTGCCGGCGCCGGGATTTCCTCCGCACGACGCCCGCTCCCCCGTTATCCCCCCGCGCCGCGCATACGAGGACCGAGTGAAGCGGTCGGACTATAGTAGGTATATTATAAGATACCACGGTGACTTTATCGACCGTTCATGTAATTGACAAGTCAGCCAAACGCTAATTGACAGTGTGAACGCCTCGAGCTGAATAATTAATTTTGATTGATTACACCAACAGGAGTAGGGGTACTAACTACCGCATGTGGTCTAAGAAATTAGCTTAAGATTATGTTTCTAACTGACGATGCGAAAGTTCTTGTTACTAGGCCTCCTACTTGAATAAAGATTACTTTGATCCATACTAATATTATACATCGGATATTCGTATCGTCTGTTATTTCACGGCGAAACTACTGAACAAATTAAAAAAGCCTTAAATTAATAAATTGGGATGCAAATCAAATTTTAGACTATTTTTGGAAAATAATATAAGTTTTATATTTATTTTTCCCTGGCAGGGAGGACAATTGACACAACCCGAATTTCACTCGGGAGGAGCCGCGGGCACATTTTGTAACTCGAATGTTAATACATATTAATACGTATTTCTGTCTATAACCATTTAACACTTAACTCATTGCTATGCCTAGATGTCTATATAGTATGAATAGACGACGACTATATGGCTTAACTAAGCTCAATTGACACACGGAAACTAGATTCAAAGTTCATATTCCCTCTCGTTTTGTTATATTGATAGTTTAACTTCCGGTTGGAAACATAACACATTGAATTCTGGAAATCGACCCCCGCGGGGTTAAACGGAGGTGGACGTTTTCGTGGGAGTGTTCGTGGGGGCTAGTCGGTACCAACTATGTTAAAAACGTGCCCCCCGGGATTTCAGATATTCTCATGTTACCGCCAACGCTCGAAATAAAAAAAAATGGGTGAGGGTAGGCGAGCGTAATTTGTGAGCTGTGAATCGCGTTTCTGTCCGCGCATATATTTATGGGCAAACCGAAATATCCATCTATGGGCGGACCGAAATTACGCGACTCTCAGCTCACAAACAGCTTAGTGTGAAGTAAAGAAAAATCTTAAATATAAATTAATTAACAACATATAAATGTTAAAATATGATATATAATAAACTAAACTAAGCTAACCCTTTCAGACCCGTAAAACAACACCCTGCTAACGCAAAATGAAGTATATTGACATATGATTTTTATTAGAAAATTAAATGTAAAGTAATCAACCCGCACGATTGTATTCGCCAGGTCTGAAAGGGCTAATAATCTTTAAAAGTTAAGATTGTGCTAAGTTGTAAAACAAATTTGTGTATAATTATAAACAGTTCAAAAAAATAACACGTCATCAGGTAAGTTAAGTTATTTGTTAGCAGAACCGTAGACTCTTAACAAATCGCACGAAAGGCCTCGTCTCATTCTCAACCATTTGTAACTTATAATGCATTTTGCCTCAACACGTACTATTTCTATTTTTATGCCACTGCCGAGAATCGAACCCCTGTTTACCGGCGCGTGCGGCCCCACTGCTATTTACTGTACTGACCCATATTACCCACATTTACCCCATAACCGATGACCCCCGAGGGTAAATGCGGCGGAATGGCGACTTATTTTCGTCGTTAACTAGTTGACCGCGCGGGTTCACCCACGTATTTAACACAGAATGCAAGCGAACCCGCAGGTTAAATATAGCCTACTAGCTTCTACCCGCGACTCCGTCCGCGTGGAACTCGTTTATATCGTAGGTGCATACAAACTTTCACCCCTTTAAAGGCTGATTTCCGGAATAAAAGCTATCCTTATGTCCTTCCCGGGGACTCAAAATGTCTCTGTGCCAAATTTCACCTAAATCGGTACACCGGTTTAAGCGTGAAGAGATAACAGATAGACAGACTGACACACTTTCGCATTTATAATATTAGTATGGATTTGCATCCCACAGAAGCATTCTATGTGCTGGTTTTTACCAGCATATTTCTGTCAATTTATATATGTAAGATGATAATTGCACGTAGAACCGTTGGGGCGGAAAGTGCGCGGTTCTCAAGTGGCGACCACGTACCGGAAGGCGCGTTTTTTTTTATCAGAACACGATACCTGGTACGCCCTTGATCGGTTTACATCCATTTTTGGTACAGCCTGTATAAAATGAACAAGTACTATTTAGCATGGTGCTGGGTGCCCTACTGGCCAGCGCTGGTCTTCCACGTCCACCCGGTGATTCCACACATCTATAATTGATCACCCTTTGGCTACGGAACCCAAACACACAAAACAACCCTAGTTACAAAACATTAGGGAATGATTTGAAACTAGTTTTTGTTTCACGTGCATTCAATGCGTAAAATAAGTGCTCTAATCCGTGTACATACTAGGCCGGCCGGTCATACACGGTGTGCAAATACCGGCTCTTGATCCCGCTCGTGTGTACACAGCCTAATGGCACAGCTTAAAACAGTGCGGCCACAAAACTAAAGCTCAAATCTTATTTAAATTGGATTAGTATTTGTTCATAAGGATGTCAGGTTAGGTTAATAGACTCTTGGATGGTTATTTTCCCGAGCGAAGTGAGTGACGTCACTCGACTGCGCGAAAATAATTAAAACAAAGGTTATCCATCCACAATCAATAATAAATTGCACGGCGAAAAAAATTTTCATTTTGGCGGCATGATTTGTTATGAAAGATGAGATACAAAATATTAACAACACGAATAAACGCTATAAAACGTATGCCCAGTTTCGGTATAAAAAGTGTTCTAAGTGGACAAACCAGGCTATGTGCCAAATTTCATCTAAATCCGTAAAGCCATTCGATTCCCGCCGGCTTGCCCATTTCATCATCATGACAAACAGATTATAAAATAACCTAATCTTAAAGTTCTCCGGTTTGACTAGATATCATTTTGACGCCGCGCGCTGCGACCAATAAGCCATAGGAAAAACGCACGCCTCTAAAATTATAGAATAAGGCTAGGACAATGATAAAGGCAGATCGAGTTAATTCTTGTGCACATAGGCCGGTTACTTACCCGCGCAAATACCAACTCGTGATCGTGTGTACTTAGCCTAACGACGCAGATTAAGACAGAACAGGCAGTGGACGGAACTCGCTTATTTCTTGAGTTACATTAAGAGTCCGCAGTAAGCTCGATTCTCCATACAAACGTAGTTACGCTCTCATTTTAAAACTACGAGTTGGATTGTAACGAAACTTTGCATGTTGAATGAAATGAGGTATATCTATGTCTGAAATTAGTTTACGTAGCTTCAGATACCATAATAAAAAAGATACAGCGAATTTAAGTTTTTCATACAAAACTAGTTTTTGCTGTATTTACTTTGTTTTATAAATTGGAACCATATAAACTAATTACAGACATAGATATAGCTCATGTCATTATATATGCAAAGTTTCGTCACAATCCAACACGTAGTTTTAAAATGAGAGCGTAACTACGTTTGTATGGGAAGGTGAAATTCGGCCGAGCTTACTGCGGCCTCTTAAGTTCACTTTGTGTTTGTTTTTGTTAACTGTGTTCGCACTTATTGTAAGTTGTATGAATTAGTATAGTGATGAATAAGTAAGTATCATATTATTCAATTGTAGTTTTGTGAGAGCGCAAGCACTCGCCAACAAACTGTATATACAGTTTTGCGAAATAAATATCTTCTATGTACCTACTTTTAAGAAAAAAAATGTTTGTTGATGCTTCAAAAACTTGCCAGTCTTTGCGCGACTTTCCGAAATCCAATTCTGCAGAAACTTTGCACAAAGGTGTCAAAGTAATATTATGATGAAATATATAATGCAATTTTTTCGACTGTGTAGCGCTCCGTCTGTTCGTAGTCGAGATCACCATATGAACCGTATTTATAAGAATCCTAAACGAATACGGACGGAAACTTTGTTTTGAAACAACCTTCAAAATTTCACAATTATGGCATATGAAATGATTGAATACATTAGTGATGCGTTGCCGTTCAGAACACAGTGACCATAAACTCACGCAAACACGAAACGGTCTGAAAGTTTTTTGAATATATTTAAATAATTAGGGCACAGCGGGCACAAAAATATCATTTCGCTCTTGACGAAAATCCGTAATAAAAAAATTGCCTGTATTCATCAAATGTATGAAATATTCCAATTGTTTTATCAGTTCATCGTACTTTCTTAATTAATATAATTATATTTGTTTACGTGAATCAATAGGTTTCTGATTTAAATTACAGTTTCCTACGTCATACCGCGTTTAAGAATGAACTCCTGTGTATCGATGTTGCTCATTAAATAGTTATTTGTGTCACAAGGGAGCAAAATAGTATATTTACGGCGAGGGCGGTGTATTGAATTCTGAGCGTATTGAGGGATACAAGTGTTTACGCCCGAGACGAAAATAATTTTGCTACCGAGTGACACATACTATTTTTCACACCGACTATGATGAAATTTAAAAAAAGCTATTGTTAAAATATATTTAAATTATCTTAATTTTTAAATATTACGAAATATTTATAAATTTTTATACAACATTGTTATAGTTAAAACTTGAAATATGTTCGTTTTGAATCGACTACGATAACATTACAATCGATTATTTTATTAACATCTGTGTTCAATTGGCACATTGCGTACAAATGTTCCAATGCCAATGTATAAATTAAAAGTAGCTTGAACAGAAAAGTAGCGTTTTGGTCCCTCTCGTCGTGGAGCAAAACTTACTTTTCCGAATGAAAGGTGTGAAAAAAACATTTTTGCTCTGAGGTTTTTCAACAATTAACGAATGTAAAAAAACAGTGTTTGTTATTAGTGTAGCCATAGCTACGCTACGCTCATCCTCGAGTGTTAGCGATTTGTGTAAACAGATTATTGTCCAAACAGAACGCAAAGCAATACATCACGACAATGTGAACCTTATTTCGTAGCAATAAAGTAAAGTTAGGTAAGGTACTATGTCTTCTAAGGTACAGTCAGTCATGAAAGTGATCTACCACTTATACCAATCTTAGCACACCAATAATAGAGTCGAAAAGTGCACCACTATCTAGTCTGACTGTACATATACTCTCAAATGCATAGTTAAATATATTAAAATAAAACAAAGTGTAACGGTAGAAAGCCAACGACAGAATAATTAAATTGATGGACGGATATACACATGTCAATATTGAAATACCAAATAGTTTGACGACCGCTTTAGCCTAGTTGGTAGTGACCCTGCCTACGAAGCTGGAGGTCCTGGGTTCGAATCCCGGTAAGGGCATTTATTTGTGTGATGAGAACGAATATTTGTTCCTGAGTCACGGATGTTTTCTATCTATTTAAGTATGTATTTATCTATATAAGTATGTTTATCGTCGTCTAGCACCCATAGTACAAGCTTTGCTTAGTTTGGGACTAGGTCGATTTGTGTAAAATTGTCCGCAAATATTTATTTATTTATTTGATGTTCCATAAACCAACTACAGCAAATACACAAAAAATTCATTAGGTATTAACAGTTTTACTCTGCTCTGTTCAGCGGTTGTATTCAAGTGCAGTATCTGTTCTAATCTATGCGACTGACGGTTATAAAGTATAGTCAAAGTCATAGTGGATGATATCTTACCTCATATCTTTGATGCTGTCACATTGACGTCGGTAGTGATGAGGCGAACACGTATCGATTGTCATATTTAGCAATTATTAAAGAATAGTTTATGGAAAAACGAATCGATTTTATTGCCGACTTTAAACTAAACTTCGCGTTTGGGCGCACTGAAGTCGCCGGGCGGTGCGCGCTGGTTTAGTTATGTGTTTTCTTCAATATTTCTTTCATACCATGTTTTATTGTGTTGTTATTTCATCTTTTTTATCGATTCCGGTCAACTTAAGAAAGTACAACAAACATTAAATTTAACTTTTGCTGGTGAATTGTTATCATAAAATATAGAGAACTATGATAAAAAAAAAACAATCTTAATTTGTTTGCATCTCAAAACAGCGTAAACCCCATAATCTTATTATTATTAATAATAAATATAATAGTTTAGCCTATATACGTCCCACTGCTGGGCACAGGCCTCCTCTCATGGATGAGTGAGAGGGAACGGGCAGTAGTCCCCACGCTGGCCCAGTGCGGGTTGGGGACTTCAAATACACCTTACTTCACTTTATTTATTATTCCGATAGGTCATGCGCATGTATGTTACATGTGTTAAAAATAGGAAGTACACTATCACCCACTGTAGTTGAGAAAAAAAGCTACTGTTGAACTTAGCGGTTGTCTCCAAGTGCACTATCTGTTTTAATCTGTAACTGTACTGTATACACATACATATATAACATGCTGTGTGTTTACCCTACAATACAAACACAGTTCACTTCGTTATGACCACGGTTGTACACAGATTTAGGTGCTGATTTGCCTATGCCGTGGCTGAATGGTTAGGGACTTCGGAGTATTGAATTTGAAAAAAGACTTTTGGACCGTGATCTCAGTGCAATAGTCTAGTTGAAAGTTATCACTAACGTAAGGTATATAAAAGACACTGTCACAGAAAGTGCAACTCAATTCCTTTCATATATCTAAGGGTTGGTTGCACCAAACCGTTTTTCTTCGGCGGTTGGATAGCACCATAGTGTCGCCTATCCACCAGCCAGCCATGATTTGACGTCACAGCCTGCGGGCTACGGCTAGAAACAAGTCACTTGTTTTTTTTTAAGGCGCCGTAGGTTCATGGTCTTTTCTCCCTCTCACTGAGCATAAGCGTGAGCGAGATGGAAGTGCGTTCTCGGAAGCGCGGAAATCATGTTTTTTAATATATTTTTTTCCGTTTAAATAAACAAAAAAGTAAACACTGATTTCTCTCAAACATGATATTGCCGATTTTTAGAAGCCATATTAATATTTTTAGGTTTTGTGAATTATTTGTAATGAATATTTTAATTGTATTTTAGCCCCTTTTAGACCTATGTTCGTGATTTTATTCTATCGAGCGAAAATTGCTTAATCATGTTTCTAAACACTGATTTCCCTGCAGAAAAGCCTCAAGATTACTATTCGTATTTTTTTAAACCATATTATTATAAACAGACACATTATATTGTTTCAAAAACTCTGTTCGCTTAACTTCGCTGAACCTACGGCGCCTTAAGATGTAAATTAGACTTTCAGGTAAGTATGTAAGGCCTTTTTTCAGACGGTGTAGGTACCCAACTCGTTTTACGTCACAACCCGCAGCACAGGAGCGATGGTTACGAAATGCCTTGTCTGTTATATATTCTGTAAAAGTAAATAAGTGGTATACAGGAAATTTTATTCTTGATATATAATAGCAAAATGTGAATCTATTCATGATTCTGAGACACTGTGATCAGCAAAGTGTATGAAATATCTGCACTTTGTAAATAAATAAATAAAATAAATATAAGGGGACAATCTTACACAAATCGACCTAGTCCCATAGTAAGCTCAGTAAGGCTTGTGTTATAGGTACTAGACGACGATATATATAATAGATATAAATACTTAAATACATAGAAATCAACCATGACTCAGAAACAAATATTCATGCTCATCACACAAATATTTGCCCTTACCGGGATTCGAACCCAGGACCTCCAGCTTCGTAGGCAGCTTCACTACCCACTAGGCTAACTGGTCGTCAAACCTGTCGTGTGTGACTGGTCGTCTGGACTTTTTTTGGCATAACACAAAGTTGGTTTATGGGACCAACGAAACCGGCCGTCAGACAAAATTGTATGAACAGCTGTTTTATTTTGGCATTTTACAAGGTTCACCCAATACTAAAAGTTGTTCAGAATCATAGAATAATTCACATCATACTCATTTGTATCTCGAATGAAATTTCACCCTGTATATTGTCAAGAAATTCATGAATCAAGGGCCTTTTCTTCACCGTAGCGGTGGTAAAAAATGTGTCTTGTCTGTTATATTCTGTGTAAGTGCATAGGTCGCGAGTATTGTATGTTTAACCTGCGTGTGACAAACACGAGTGTTGTTATATTCAAGTTCGCGCACGGTTACCTAATAATACGATATTTTCCTCATTCTCATATACATATGTGCTTACCGTTTTTTCCTTTTTTTCCCAACTACGGCATACATGAAGGACATTTAACGATGACAGCTGTATGTATTTTAACTCATGTTTGGACAAATAAATTATCTTATATTATCTTTTTTTTACGGCCGAACCGAAAGGAAGGGATATGATTTTTGCAGCCTATGTTTGCGTTTACCTGTTCCACCGTAGCGTTTAATATACTGAACCGATTTCGATGAATGAGGTATAAATCGATACGCAATTATGCTCCAGGTGATATACTCGTAGGCTACGTACAGCATGAAAAAAAAATGTTTTTCTTAGTTAGTTCTCCGTAGACGGAATACTTTTTCTTTAACTTTTAATGCTTGTTTAACTAATGCATAATTATTAGGGACTCTCTTACACAAATCGAGCCAGGCTTGTGTTACAGGTACTAGACATATTTAACGATACCGATATTTACATAGAACTTAATTCTTTCCAACGATACCCCACACCATGTAAAAATGACCTGTATCGCTCTCCTGCAAAAAGTCGACGCGTGTAACCGCTGTATAGAGTGCTCAATCTGTGTCAATGTAATCTGTGGCCCGGCATGTCAAACATTCTGTATAATGTACTGGTAATGGTACCCCGCGCAAACACTGCACACGTGTGCCCGACCACGTGCTCGGATTCCAATTAGCTGCCGTATGATGTTATGGCCGCTTTGGTTGCTATTTATACTATAACTTGCTGCCCGGCTTCGCACGGATTACCCGATATCCCGTAGGAATGAAGCATTTTCCCGCGGTAAAAAGTAGCCTGTGTCGGGTACCCAAACTAAGCAAAGTCTGTACTATGGGTACTAGAAGACGATAAACATACTTATATAGATAAATAAATACTTAAATACATAGGAAACATCCATGAATCAGGAACAAATATTCGTGCTCATCACATAAATAAATGCCCTTACCGGGATTCGAACCCAGGACCTCTTGCTTCGTAAGCAGGGTCACTACCGACTAGGCTAGCGGTCGTCAAGCTATTGTAACAAAAATTATTTTCTTTGACAGAAACTTGTTTTTCACTCAAATAATCCGTCGTGATATTAAGTTGTTAGCATGAAGGTACTGTTACACATGCTGTTTAGTAGCACGAAAGCATGCTAGTTTCGGGCAAATAGCATACGTAAATGTAAAGTTGCTAGTTGTACCTTTTGGCGTCGAGACCCTCGGTCCATGGGGTCCCAGTGCGCAAAAGCTATTTGCGGAAATCGCGAAACGTCTGGTTGACGTAACCGGTAACCGAAGAGCTGGCGGCTTTTTCGCGCAACGCATCAGCATTGCAATTCAGCGAGGAAATGCCGCCAGCATCCTCGGTACAATGCCTCGAGGGCCTTTTTTAGATTTAACTTAGCTTTAATTTAATTTAGTTAATGTTATAGTTATCATCTTGTATATACCTAATTTAGAAAATAAATTTATAATATTTTTGTTAAAGTTGCTAGTAAGTAGCATGCTATTTGCATATATGATCAAACAAGCATGCCACAAAACAGCATGTGTACCAGTACCTTGACACTTGAAGCGGAAGAATTCGCGGGCTTGAGATGGTATTTTATATATATATAGTAGGCCAGTAACGAGCCAAGTTAGAGCAAACAGGCGAAACAACGGAGAAGCCATTAATTCGGGAAAGGTCGCTTTAATTACGGCGGCGACTTGATGTAAGGAACAACTTGCGTAATCGTTACGTACAGAAAAATATACTATAGGTACCAACGATATTCATCATATCAGCCGAAAGACGTCCACTGCTGGACATAGGCCTCTCCCAAAGAGTGCCAAAGTGACCGGTCCTGCGCCATCAGAACGGACTGAGACAGCACCTGCTCACGAGTATCTATTACACGGTACACAGTACCTTACACGTATCTTTAGTTTCTTTTTTAAATATATAAAAAAGTGTGGTGTCGGGTTAGAATTTCACCACCCCCTTTCTTCCCGTGGGTGTCGTAAACGTCGACTAAGGGACCAGGGTTGAAGTGTGTTGTGGGCGATGCGCTAGCAACCTTTCACTGCAATATCACATTTTGTCGATATTCTATACCCACATTTATGCTAAAACATACGTTTCATGTGCTCTGCCTACCCCTTTTGGGAATAAAGGCGTGAATGTATGTATGTATGTATAAAAAAAAGTATTCTGTGCTTTGTCAGTAGCAGCCCTACCAACCCGCAGGGATTACTCGCGACCTACATAACCCGATTGTTGCAGGATTGTAGCCTTCCGATCGTCCCGAGCTTCGGTAGCCGTAAGCGATAGCTTTGCCGTAATGACACAATCCACAATCCGTAATTGTTCATTTTGTTGAGCAATGTTTCCAGAGTACTTAGTCCTCGGAATCGCTAAACTTAACAAACACATGGCACGTAGAGCCGAAGGCCGGGGCGGAAAGGTTCTCTAGTGGCGACAGGCGCAGCGAGGGCAGTCCCCGCAAGGTGGACTGATGACCTGGTAAAAGTCGCGGGAGTCTGCTGGATGCGGGTTGCGCAGGACCGGTCACTTCGGCACTCTTTGGGGGAGGCATGGGCTATGGGGCAACCCCAAACAAAAAAGTGATGCAAGGTTTAGAGTAGAGAGGGTAGTAGAGTATAACCTACTCGTTCCTCCGCTCGGACGGTATACGGGCTAAATAAACACATGTAATTGACCAAACAATAAGCGGCCGCGGGCTTGCAATTCGGTAACCAAATATTGAAATTGCTTTTTTTGGAACAGTAGTTGCCGCTTTTTTAAATGAAAGTATTCACAGTGTTAAGTACAGACGTCACGTCATAAATGCCATTACCGTATATTAGGGATAATCTAATCGCTGGTGAAAATACTTTCTAGGAAATTCCCACTATATACCAGCTGGGAATGACCAGTTTAATATTAGTTACGAATAAATGCGGCATTACTGATAACAATATCGATAACAAGCCGCGTAATATAAATAATTAAATACAATAAACAAATATTTCAGCACGTAGAACCGATGGCCGTTGGGGCGGAAAGGTTCTCGAGTGGCGACCACGTACCAGAAGGCGCGCCGTGGATAGGCCCCCAACAGGTAGACTGATGACCTGGTAAAGGTTGCTGGAGTCCGCTGGATGCGGGTGGCGCAGGACCGGTCACTTTGGCACTCTTTGGGGGAGGCCTATGTCCCGTAGTGGACGTCTTTCGGCATCAGCCGAGTTCCCTAATATTTATCACATCAATGAAGATGATGATATCGATATGATGATGAAATAAATATTAGGGAACAATCTCACACGAATCAAACTAGCCGCATATGCCTAGTAGGTAAGCTCATTGTGTTATGGGAACTAGACTACGATATATTTAATATAATCATCATCCTCACGGGTCCACATATTGGTCGTGCGGAGCTGTCCGCGTGACACTAAAACTAGCCATAGATGTGCAGAAGACATAAACTTATTCTACTCGTATTCTATCTTCCAAAAAATTCGGCCTAGCACGAACATTCCGTAATGTGCCGAATACCGAATAATCGCCTCAAGTTGAAATTAATTAGGGCAAACCCTCCTTATTCAAGATTATGCAAACGTCTGCACGATACGTTTCGGTTATTGTGGTGAATAAATGAATACATAAGGGCTTCGGGGATCTTAGGTACAGGAACTAAATAATTTGGTAATTTATGCCCTCGGGAACTGGTAACAGCGATAATGTGCTGTAGAGCCGTCTTGCTTTAAACGTACCATTTAATGAACAATCGGAAGCAAATGCATGTACATTTATCACCAAATAGCCGGAAATTATCGAATATAAACTTTCGTAAGTTATGATTGAAGTAATAGGAACTAATCGAGCTTGTCATTTCGCGTTTTTTTAGGGTTCCGTACCCAAGGGGTAAAAACGGGACCCTATTACTAAGGTTCCGCTGTCTGTCTGTCCGTTGTCACCATGCTGTATCTCATGAACCGTAATAGTTAGACAGTTGAAATTTTTACATAACAGAACTTTTCCCCTCACTGCCGCGGAAAACCAGTGGGCAAAAACGTATTTTATCCTCTAGTGGGGAAAGTAGTTTTGGCAGCAGTAAATCGCTCATTATACCAAAATTTCACAGATGATGTGGGTATTTCTGTTGCCGCTATAACAACATATACTAAAAAACTGAATAAAATAAATATTTATGAACTTAAAAAAATGCTTTTCTTTTCCTTCATGTAAACTAAAATCCGACTCGTACTTTACAAAAATTCAACGTGATTATTAAATTAAAAATATAATATAATTTAAAATAACTACAGTTGTTTTGTGTTACACGCGGCTGCAAATGTATATTTTACTTCTCCTGTGTTGAAACACTCGCTAAGCTCAGCATTCTAATTTAGAACCACTCGCTTCGCTCGTGGTTCAACTATTGAATCCTTTCACTTGCTCGTGTTTCAATTCCATACTCGCGGGTAAAATACAACTTTGCACCCTTGTATAACAAATAACTATGCATTGTTCGCTTCGCTTCGCTCGCTAGTTCAGAAGGTGCAAGTGACTAACGATATAATTATGTACATAAGTCAAGTCAATGCACATCGTACTTCAGATTATTTGAGTTGGCCGCATCGCATCAAAGTAGTTCATTCAAAAAGCAACTCTATTGAGCAATATAGAAGATTCAAATTCCAACGACAGTTTAATAATGGCACATTAAATAATGGCAACTATAAAATGAGCTCGGCGTCCATACATTTTATATGGCACCCAGAGCTCTTTCTTTGTGCGTTGAGTTGTACATATATCTATAAATGTTTTTTGTTTACGTACCGTGAGAAACTTACATATCTGTATGTATGCGATAACAACGCTACACACTTGTTATTGTTAGCCGGTTGAGTAATTATAGTAATCAGTTTACTTACCGGATCTAGTTTGTTGAATGTGGTATCGACTATCGATTATGATTAGCTCCTTGTTGTTTCAGGCGGAATTGTTAATCAATTATCTATCTTTCTCTTCGTTACCTTTTCATGATTAGGGTGCCTTTCCATCAGAGATGTGCTATGCTATGCGTATGCTTGCTATGCTATGTTTTCGTACATTTGAAACGTAGCTCCAGCTACAGCTAGCTGTATGATATACAGGGTGGTCCAAACAGCGACATCAATTTTTTTTTCCTCCCACCTACTAGTCGAAAATACCCCATGTATGTTCCGCGATTTTTAGAGATGGGGTATTAGTTATCGGGTACACCTGGGTGGCAGGTGTCCAAAAAAAATATTGACGTCGCTGTTTGGACCACTCTGTATACTACCGAACAGTCGCCATCGCATACACCTGAGCGGTCATGGTGTTCACAAACATCTGAACACGACTTTATTGTCAAAGCCATAGAGTGCATGTTCAGATATTTTTGAACACCCTGAAGAGTGCAGATTTATGTGGCGCTGACTGTATCTACATGAATAGAGAGGTGTGGCGATACTCCACCGAAAAGAGCTTAGCTTTTAAATAATAATGAACATTTAACAAATCTGAAAACATTAAAACGAATACAAAAGCAAACATGTAAAGCCCGCTCCACATTCTCGACAAAACTACACGAGACTGGTCTCGCCGGAATATTTGCCGAGACCGGGCGAAACGGAGAGCGGCCCTCTACATTCTTGCCTTGCGCAGTTGTAATTGGACTTTCATACAAGATGGACCTCTGGGAAACTTCTGTCGCTGCAGTATTATGCGCTGTATTCGGCAAGTCTCGTGTAGTTTTGTCGAGAATGTGGAGCGGGCTTTTCGCGCAAACACGAAACTTCACGAGACCTCTTTGATGTTTGGCCATTTTACCGACACAAAACGGAGACTACACGAATATATTACGCAAAACAATACGAACTCGCACACACACACTCTCGTATTCGGCAAGTCTCGTGTAGTTTTGTCGAGAATGTGGAGCGGGCTTAAGGAAAAAAGTACGCAAATTAAATATGACACAGAACATATCTCGAAAACTACAAGGATAACTAACTGTAGACGGAAACATTCAGAATGACTTCATCTTCCTTGATCGGATATTAGCTGAATCGCTCCTTGGTAACAAGAATCCATGCTAAATAATATTATAAATGCGTAAGTGTGTCTGTCTGCCTGTCTGTTAACTCTTCCATCTCAAACCGCTGAAGCTTAGATGAAAGGTATAGAGATAAATTTTGAGTCCCGGGGAAGGAGATAGGATAGTTTTTATCCCGGAAATCATGGTGAAATGGTGGTCAGGGTGAAAAGGGGGGTGCAACTTTGTATGGAGTTACTATATCAAGGAGTTCCACGCGCACGAAGACGCGGGCATAGTGAAACGCGCGTACCGCTCTACAGTAGAATCACACCGGGCTTATAGTTTTGATTATTTTGTGACCGACTTTTTATAAATCTGTCATTGGAATTTCAATGTTTTACCTTACATGAGAGAGGTGCTTTTTGAATGGACTAGTTTGATACAATTCGGTAAACTTAAATAAAGTATTAAAAAAGTATAATCAACCATATTTAGTTTTGTTATAGTTTCCTCGGGTCCTGAATTATAAAGTAATAATACAACAGGCAAGCGAGACAGTCGTATACAAATCTTAATAAGTGTGACCGAGAGATCTATCATTCGCTATCTTTGTAATAGAGTCACGTTTTTCGATATGAGTTTGCGGTAAAGAAACGATTGAGTAATGCAGTATTTAGGTCGCCCCAATTAAGTAGGTCGTTCAGGGAAATTACAGACGGGCTGCATTTCAGCTCCTTTCTGTCTGCAACTGTGCAGTTTGAATGCAGTTCTATTGCAGTTGTCTGTACCTATCTGATACATGGGAAACCGTTCCCGAAGAGTGTTGCATCGCTTTTCTCGTGCGTGGAAGACATTGAAGCGTGTTTTTTACAAGGCTCAACGCTCACCCTCAAATATATCTTGGCACCGCGATGCATAGTAACTAAGCGTAGGCAGAGGTCTAGTTTCTGGACGGGTGACCGGCGGGGTGAGCCGCATTAGCGCTTAGCGAATAACAGCCCTGAGGGGCTACCGGGAAATGAAAACGAACTTCGTTTGTGTATCTCCATCTCTGTCGCACTTGCTGGTTCGCACGACAGAGACAGAGATATTCGAACGAAGTTCGTTTTCACTTCCCGGTAGCCCCTCTGGTAAGGTCGTTGGAGTCCGTTTGATGCGGGTGACGCTGGAGACCTGCGGTCATTGTAGCACTCTTTGAGAGAAGCCTTGTCCAGCAGTGGACTTTGATGATGATGCGAACAGAGCCGCGGTTACAGTTAGTATAGTAATATTTACGAGTGAAATTCACGGTTATCTAAATGTTATCAATCCGAGCCGTGTTTGGGTGGCCACTGGGTCCAACGTTCTTGATAATGTTGCTATCAATATTAGTAGATAAATACTGCAGGGAATCATGTGGGAACATTCGGAAACAAGAGAAATTCAATTTTATTCCGTAGGTATATTATATCACTATTCTTTTTTTTCTCTGTACAGTCATTACAGGCAATATTTCACCGGGACACCATGGCGGCGCAACCAACTGCATGACAATTTGTTCGTGGCGGCGACTGGTTGCACCGCCATGGTGTCCCGGTGAAATATTGCCTGTGATGACTGATGACGATAGAGCTGCATACAATTTGTTGGTGGCGGGCGACTGTTTGCGCCGCCATGGTGGTTGGTGGCCCTGTAAGATATTGCCCTAGCATATGTGCCATAACAATTCCGGCAAAATCTGACACGTCCCAATCAAACCAACAAAAAAAGTCGTGTCAGATATTTATGCGCTCGTGGTTACAGCAGTAATGCTGGTGACTGTACCAAGATTTTATATGTTTGGTATATTATGTTCCTAGACTTCGTCTATAACCTCTCTAAGTATACTACCAGTCAATAATATACCGCCAGCCCAATAATATACCGACGGATTATAGGGCATAGGCACATAAATAGGTATAATTAAGATATATAGTGGTAAAAAAATAAATGGTTCAACAGATACAGTCATAATTTTATGGATTCGACAGACTGTACAGTCACCAGCAGCATTAGTACCTAGGTATTTGCCATAACAAATGAAGGCAGCAAAAATATCAAGCACGTTCTCAAGGCCCTAGGAATAAAGACGTGTCAGATATTTATGCGCGCGTGGTTATAGCAGATATTAATGCTGGTGACTGCACAAATTTACATAAAATATAGGTATAGTAACAATGACAATTCGATACCTACACTACTTAGGTGACTAGATCCGCTTTTATAAATCAATCACTGTCAAGTGACATCAGTGTCACTTGACAATACCTAATACTTGTACCGAATTTTCAGCAGTTCTATGCGGTTTATAATTACATTATTTGATGTCATATGTCATGGTCATCCATCTGTCACATCGCTGATAAACAAATGTCAATATTTTTTAATGTTGTTTATTTACATGATTAGATCACGTTTTTTCTGGTTATTTTGATTATGCTTACTTCGATTAAATTAGCATAAGTAAATTGAGAACTGGTTTGAATTGTTTGTCATTTGATCTGTATATATTATTGCTGTCACACCTTCGCGATGCCTACTGTCAAGCAAGTGTCATGTAATTTTGAGCCGTCACCGCGTAGGTTTAAATACATTTTCAATCTATGATTTCCTACTCACTCTATCTTTAAACAACGCTATTTAAACCAATGTTTAGAAAAAGATCCTTCAGCACTGTTATTTTGAGTGTTCGTACGGCTAGCAATAAAGCATTCGAACACACAAACAAACCCAGTATGGAGAAACTATTAGCAGACTGAATTGTCGAAACGTGACGGCTGAGATTGCCATTAACTAACCTTATAGGAGAATAGCCGCCTCCACGTGAGCACCAACAGAAACTATCCAACTGTAAACAGTCCTTGGTTATTGTAAACAAGTGTTATTTCTATATATTTGGTTGAGTTATGGTTTCGCGATTAGATTTTGGCGCAACGCAGCGTCAGCAGCATGCGAACAGCGCGGCTATGTGTCGCGGACTGGAGCGAAGCGCGCGCGGGCCACGGCGCGACGGCCGGCGCATGCGCGGACACAAGGTCGAATCTGAGACACGAAATGTAAAGCGCTGAAAAAACTCGACTGTCATTTAGTTCAGATTTGGTTCAGATTGAAGCCGCTGGCGCTAGTAGTCATAAGTTTTATAGCAAAATTTTACATTTTCTGAATAGTGTTCAACGAACGCTTTATTTGGTTGGTTCGTTTTTTATTTTATCTATACAAAGTGTTAAGGCGCCGTAGGTTCGTGGTCTTCTGTCCCTCTCATTGAGCATAAGCGTGAGCGAGATGGAAGTGCGTGCTCGGAAGCGCGGATATCATGTTTTTTAATTTTAATTTTTTTGCCGTTTAAATAAATAAAAAAGTATTCACTGATTTCTCTCAAACATTATATTACCGATTTTTAGATACCATTTTAATGTGTTTAGCTTTTGTGCATAATTTGTTAAATATATTTTAAGTGTATTTTAGACCCTTTTAGACCTATGTTCGTAATTTTTTTCTATCGAGCGAAAAAAAATTGTTTAAACATGTTTCGATTCACTGATCTCCCTGCAGAAAAGCCTCAAGATTACTATGCGTATTTTTTTGAAACCATATTATTATAAACAGACGCATTATATTGTTTCAAAAACTCTGTTCGCTTCACTTCGCTGAACCTACGGCGCCTTAATAAAATAACTAATTTGTTTAGAGCGTTGGCCGACTGGGGCGACCTAGGGACCGATTTTTGGCTTTCGAGCGCTCGAAAATGTCAGTTACGAAACCGGCGTTTTTTAGATATCAATAAAATCTTAAGTATAAGAGCTATGTTACTGAAACTTTATATGTTTGATAAGTCCACTGTTGACATCATATCCCGAGAATTTTGTTTATCTGGTATAATCCAAACCCAAGTTACGACGGTTCAAAAAAACGACGAACCGCTTCGAGAAAAGGTAGATAGTGCCCATTGCGTTGCGCTTCGCTTGGCTCGTCTTGGCTGGGCCACTACCGTGCCCCCAGATAAGTACTCACTCTTTCAGAGATTCGCTGCAAAAATCTTGATTTTTTTATAAATACACTGACACCGCTTCATGTGCAATGAAGAATAGGTATTGGGATTGTAATAAAAGGACATGAAATGAAATGAAAATTATTTATTCGTAACAAACAAAAAAAAAACATATCTTAAGGGTCAACGTCAACACTATTAAATTGTCCCAGGGCGAACACGTTAACTACAGAAGAGAAAATAAAAAACAAAGTGTTTGAAACTCTTTATATGATTAAATTTATGTAACGTAAAATCAATAAAAAAAAGACCTGGTTGCACTCCGGAAGTGCCGGCAGAAGTGAAAACTTGAATAATTTTAATTTTGAAAACCCCAAAAAAACCGCGTTTTGAAGCGCAACTCTCGCTTTTTGTATTCCGGCAATTGGCAACACTAAATCCTACAGTGACGTGACCTACTACACCTGTCTCGAGTTTAACAATTTTTCCCCATCCCAAAAAGTGCACAGCGCCGCTAAAGAAGTTTTCACTTCACAAATATTATGGGATTTATGGCTATTTTAACTCCCGTTCCTTAAACTTCCCGTTCCTTAAACTTCCCGTTCCTATTGGAATTAATAGGAACAGTCTCAAAAATTCGGAAAGAACATAACTATGTATCAAAGCCGTTGTGAGCAGATTATGTCCCATGTAAACTGCAGTAACAACCTATTAGCGCGTTGTAATGTAATTTATGCGCAGAGCCATCTATCGGGGGTTTGTGTCAATAAGCTGAATAGCGGGTTTTTAGGGACTGCAAAAAATCAAGGTGTATGATGATATTGATGATCAAATTCAAAGTTATTTATTCTTCAATTTAGGCATATTACATGCACCTATGAATGTCGATTAACTACCAGCGATTCGGAAAGAATACCTCTGCCCCGAAATCTGGCGTGAAAAACTTGGCGAGTTATATTTTTTTCAAAACAGCAACAATATTAATTGCAGTATAAGATGCATGATGTAGATAGGTGAATTATTTATACTTTTATTACCTATCAAAAAATCGTAATTCACGAATCATTCGGCTGCAAATCGGAAGAACCACACAAAGGGCTGCGCGTAGAACACCGGGGTTTTTGGTATGTAGTCTGGGCGGTTCCCGGGAGTTCGTCATACCCGTCCTGGTTCCCCAGCCAGGCGGGATGAGTAGAAGCATGTTCCTCACCAAAAAAAAGGTAATTATCCTGATAAGTAGATTTATTAACAAGCTAAGTAGGTACCTACTTTAGACAACAACTGTATACCAGAGTCTTCTCTCGTTTCCCTTTGGGCGTATGCGATTCACTTGATAAGAAATTCATCTAATTTGACGTCCAGTGCTGTCATAATCGATTCCGCGTCGTATGGGATATCTGAAAACGGTAAAAAAAAGATGTTTTTAAATACTAGTAGCTACAACGCTTTCCATAAAATTCTCAAAATGTCAGGAAGGCTCTCAGAAATTTCTAGGAACTTCTACGAGAGTTTAAAAACAACTTTCCGTTAGGAAGTTTTCGATGGGAATATTGATAGGTATATCATTAGTTACGTGCATTACCCGAAAATTATTTGAGCAGGCAATTAAAACAGCCGATAATGTGTGTATCCAGGGAATTCTTGACACGTTTTCAGTGTTTGCACAATTTAAGTTCTGAGAACTTTCCATAGAAGAAGTCCAGCAACTTTGAAAACTCCGCGGTGCATCGCTAGTTCGCCATGCATATCGTCATAAATATTTCCCGCTCCCGACTTATGTACCTACCTCGTGTGTTAATGGCCACGGTATTCGGTAAGGCGGATGTATAAATATTACACCAATTGGTTAACTAAAATTTCTGAAGAGGCGCAAACTTTTAATCGATGATCGTCGTCTTAAGCACCGAGGAAATGCAGCTCTTTATATTTTTTCAATATACCCTTTTTTATATAATATCATACTTGAAGATAACGAAGAAATAACTAGGTATGTCAACTGAATTATTGTGTGAAACTGTTAGTAAGTAACTAAGTATAATTTTTAAAGCCTAGCTTGATTCGTCGGTGACTTACCAATGTTGATCCAGGTGTTTCTATCGTAACAGGAGTCTGCTCTGGACTCGAGTATACACTGCCGAAGTACGTGTGTGATCCCGTATGCTGTGCAGATGCCCATCTCTCCGACGGCTGTAAATAACACTCAATAAGGGTAGGTATATTAGACCCATTATCAACAGACTTAAACTGAGAAACGGTTTCCCTTTTTTTATAAGGAGAACGAAAGGCATTGACCGATCCCGTTTGTGCGAGTTAATATTTGACAAACCGGATCAACAGCAAATGTGAAAATTTTATCATAATCGTGTTGCAGAAAAGAGATCACGGACCAGCTGGGCTGGGAAATTGGTCTCGATTAGACATACATTCTGATGTACTCGACGAGTAATCATCAGTGATCGTAACTTTTGTAGCATTTTTGGTGCAGCGTAGTGTTGTTAACGGAATTGGTATAGACAATAAAATTGTTAATTTAATATTAACCTAACGTTATTAACGCTAATTAAGCATTAGGATTAAAATTCTTTAGGTATACCAATTCCGTTAACAACACTACGCTGCACCAATAATGCTACAAAAGTTACGATCACTGGTAATCATTGCAAGAGACTTTATTAAAAGGCAATAAGAACTTTTGACGTCTACGATTGCCTAGTTACTTTTGATGCTGACTGCATACATACACGTCAAGATTTCATAATTCTAAAGGCAACGAGCTAACCTTTCGAGCCCAAGACCCCGACTTTATTCCTGGAGTTGAACCGGAGCTTGACCCTGAAGTCGGCGGGGATGTCCCTGGCCAGCGGTACGTGGTAGGTGAGCGAGCGGTTGGCGAGCAGGCGCCCGGTCCGCGGGTCGCGCACCAGCTTCTCCGTTGTGAAGTAGCTCAGCCCCTGCACGTACGCACCCTCCACCTAAAACGATCATGTCAAGGCTTCAGGACCAACTACACCTAAGCTGGTCGCGTACCTATCCTCCTGGATCCCCCGGTCCTGACGACATAACATTAAAAAATATATACAGTCGTCAGAACGTCTCCAAACGAAACTGTCAACCTGAAAATAAACACCGAGTCACAAATGGCCAATCAGCGGTCAGTTTTGCGAGGGGAAAACTCCATGAATATTTTTACTTATTTTCCGACATCAAGAGATGTGCTTATCAGTTTTGGCACAATCGATATAGCTCCAGGATCCAGGAGGCTATACGCGGTGGCATTGACGCGTCTTACGTGTCGCTTCGTGTACCTACATACAACGACTTGTGTAGGCAGTGATGCCGGAGTATTTTAAGCTTCAATATCGTAAACCTATACTTACGAGTTAACTGTGAGTTTATTGAGAGTTAATGTATGAAATAGCTGTTTTATTGTGATTTATTGGTCTAATGGGAAAGTTAATTCAGTGCCACTTCTTCACTTTTCGTCATTCCTGATAATTATCCATGTGGAGGGAACTGGTCCCACCGAAGCGAGTACCTAAGCGAGTGTTACTACTTGCTACTTACTCAAGCGAGTAAAAGCGAGTAAGAATTACTACGAGAGTACTCGCTACTCGCCGGCGGTGGGACCAGTGCCTGAAATAGGTCATACCATGTCATACTTAATTTTGAAATCAATCTATCTCACCTGCGTTACGTCAATAGTAGGGTTCATGCTCAAACCAACGTCCTCCAGTATATCGCTCGTATCTCGCTGTCAACACGTCCAGCTGAACTTCCAAGATGGCAACCGCAACCGAGTGGTACGGAGGCAGGTCCTTGTCCGTGTCGGTCATCATGTACTTTGCAGTCAAATCGACCTGGTCGCTCCCCGCTTGCTCGACCAGGGCGCTCCACGTTGGATTCGACATTTTCCGACGAAGCGGCCCCAGTCTTGCATTTAAAGTATCGCATGACTTGATAACAGCATCGGCAGTGAAAGTGCTTGCTATGTTGTTAGCAGCAGCGAATGAATAATTAGGTAAAACGGTAACCAAGTCCAACGGTACACCCAGTTTGTAAGCGCAGACCTGAGCTACTTTGGTGTGCAGGCCTTGGCCCATCTCCAATCCTCCCGTGCACACGGTTACCGATCCATCTCCTTGATAAATTGAGACGAAGGCCGTGTAGTTCCCGTAATATTGAACATCGAAGTCCATAACGCTGATTTTGATGGCCTTTTTCATCCAGCGATTGGCATTGTTGAACTCCTTGATGCTCTGGAGGCGTGTTTCGTAGTCGGTCTCCTGTTTCCAGGTCTGGATGAGAGCGGGTAGGTCGTTGTCATCGGCGCGCATGTTGGCGAGGCGCACGTCGGTCGGATCCTTCTGAACAGTGAAGGCGATGTGCTCCATTATGTGTTCGATGCAAGATATGCTCTCGCAATTACCTGTTGCCATTGATGTAGAGTTACTGGTTACAATCAGGTTAGTAAAACAAATCAACGACATTTTAATTCGGAGTCAGTGAGATTTGGAACCAATCCATTATTCCAGCATTCCCTCCAACGATTCCTAGTTGTAGCGATCAATCAGCAGGTAACATTAACTATTTTTACCTGCTGATTCATTCGTTTGCTAGTAGGTAAAATCAGTAGGTATAAATACCGTGATCATATTTCCTTATCAGATTGTAAGAGAAAGCCCCACCCCTGCTCCTTGCTTAGTTCATATTCATAACATTGGAAGAGGCGCCTCTCCCTGTATTGACATAGTAGGAAAAACGTGGTCGCCACTCGAGTACCTTTCCGCCCCAACGGCCATCGGTTCTACGTGCAACGTGCCCCGCCCCCTGCCGCTTAAGTTTAGCGATTCCGAGGGCTATATCGGTTACCTGTTACCTACTTGTACCGGACCGGAAGGCGCAGCATGGGTAGGCCACCTGGATGACCTGGTAAAGGTCGCGGGAGTTCGCTGGATGCGGGTGGCGCAGGACCGGTCATTGTGGCACTCTTTGGGGGAGGCCTATGTCCAGCAGTGGACGTGTTTCGGCTGATATGATGATGATGAGGAACAACGTGAATACAAAACATTTCGCATATCGCTTCTTGTAGATATTTGGACTGGGGATTGTAATCTTCTCCATACATCACATCAGCGACATACTCGTACCTGGTGCTCTCACAAAGGTGTTAGATGCAGTATCCGTAGTGACAGTGGCCGTTTTGAGGTCAAAATACTCCGAGTTGTAGCAATTGGCAAATCCCGAGGGTACATTGCCTAACATCATCTCGTTGTTTGAGCACCCATTGGCTTGTACGGTTATCGCGTTGAGGTATTGGATTTTGCCGTTGTCATCTACGCCCACCTAAAATTATAATTGGAATGGAAAAGCCTTTTAAGGGTGTTAAAGGATAGGTATAACTGTCCCATACTTTGTCACTGAGTGGCACAGATCAGGGGACCGATTTTTGACTTTCGAGCGCTCGAAAATTACATAAAAGTAAATACGTTTGTAGTGTCAAAATGGGCGGCACTTACTTTCTACCAATAGAATTAAATACGAGTGGTCAATACCACTCGTTTTTGCATTTTCTATCGCTACTTCAAAATAGCATTTCACAATTTTTATCAGTTTTCGAGTGAAAGTAAGTACATTCAATGGCCTTGATCAGTGTCACACGTTTTTTAGGGTTCCAGAGCCAAAGTGGCAAAAACGGAACCCTTATAGTTTCGCCATGTCCGTCTGTCCGTCTGCGTTAGCTCAGTGAACCTTACTACTGCAAGGCTGTTATTCGGCATGGGTATAATATAAATCAATCACGCTGACACAATAGTAGGATAAAACTTTGTTTTTAGGGTTCCGCACCAAAAATGGTAAAAAAGGAACCCTTATGGTGCGACTCCGTCCGTCTGTCTATCTGCCACAAAGTGAAATATCTCACGAACTACTTTAGCTATCAATTTGAAATTTGGAACGATTATAAATGAGAGTTATCCGCGTGCATGGAAAATGAAAAATTTAAATATACATTTATATTGACTATGAAAAATTACGAATTTGAGGAGGGGGCAAAAAAAATTCAACTATTAGGTCAAGTGGGGTATCATTTGAAAGGGCTTACTTTTCGAAGCAGTTTTTCCTTTTTTTCTGCATTGGTAAAATTTCGATTTATGAAGGAAAATGTAAAAAAAAAATATTATCCCCCCCCTTATCTTCGAAGTTACCGAAAAATTTGAAATTATTACTTGTGATTAAGATAAACGCAAATATCACTGGAAAAGTATAACTTTTTCTGTATTTTTCTTCTAGCGTATTTTTGTTTTGTTTTGATTTTGAGGAGGGGGCAAAAAATATATCAATTTCAATAGCAGGTCAAAAAAAGATCGCGATTCAATTGTCTTGGTGTAAAAGTTACTCGTTGTTTGAAATTGAATTCTATTTTGTTGGGTAAAATAAGTATTTTAACAAATATTGGGACATTTACTTTACCTTGAGTTAATTGTTAGTTTGTACGGGACCCTCGGTGCGCGAGTCAGACTCGCACTTGACCGGTTTTTTTTTTGGTCCCTCCCTTACAGGTGAAGTGGAAATGTTAGTAACATCTCAAGGTTAACATCATGTTACCTTTTTTATCGCTAAAGCCATAGTGTGGGGTATCGTTGGATAGCTTATGCAAAAATATTATGAGTATTGTTAACCCATTTTTCTACTTAGTGGTCCATTCGTGTGTTATTGGGCTTAAAAGCCCGAATTACATACTTATAATGAATTCAAAACGAAAACTATCAACGCGAGTAACAGTGGACCATCTAAAAATGTAATTGGAAAGGTAAACTTTGGTACTAATTCGGCCGAGGAAACCGCGCCATTTACTTGGACTCTACAAAGGATCCCATTGGGTCGAAGTGCATCCGAAAGGGCCCTCATCTATAGTGCGTTTTTTTAGCATTACAAAGAAGGCTAAACCACGAAGCACGAGGTCATTTATATAAGGCACTTTATACCTCACAACTGTCAAAGGATCTCAAACAGCCACTAAAAAAGACTTACGTTATTGTTGTCTACCCTAAAATGATAGAAGTATTTTCATTACTTACATCTAAATAATACTTACAACAATATATTTATTTTTAATGTATTTATTTTTAGTCTGTTATTTTGAATTTCATTATTCAGTTCTGGAAAGGTTGCACAATAAAAAACCTAAAGAAGAAGAGGTTTGAAACGATCGGTTCGTTTTTTTTCAATCGTATCTTACGTTATTTTTCTTGTTTTCTTGGTAATCTACAAATTGTTGAAGATTACGAGATTATTATACGAAGTATCTATTTGTTAATTAATATTAAATTTTATTTTTCGCTGTGTGTTGTGGCGTGCGGACTGCGATGGACCAACCAGAGGCAGGTCCAAGTGGCTTGCAAAAAAGATTGACTCGTTCTCCCCTGACCGTTTTGCCTTCATCACAAGCAAAGATACAGAAACAGTGGTGAACATTTACAAGTTGGTGTATGTTTGCATGCAAGGATGAATTTACAGGTAACATCTAATATTTGTCCCAAGCAGAAAAGGTTGACGATGACTGCTTCTTTGTTTACCGTATTTCTAATCCTAAAAAAAACGGACTATAGATAAGATATGATAATAGGTACTCTATATTTTATCTGGGAATGGCGGTATTTATACACCTTGCCGGCCGACCTGTACGCTTACCATGAGTTTGACAATGACGGCTTACGCTAACGAGTATCGAGTTTTCTATCTGTGCATCCCGTTCGTACTGTCAAAGTGCAATAGAGATGCACAGATAGAAAACTCGATACTCATTAGCGTAAGCACTATAGTAGCGTCTATATTAAGATACGGGGTCATATTTTGGGGAAATTGTACGGATCAGGATAATGTTTTAAAAGACCAAATTGTAGGTTTAATAAAATATCAACCATCACACCGAGCGACCAGGCGTGGGCAGCGAAAGCATCCTTATGATGTCAACTTACCATGTATTCGCACGAAGCGATTTGCCTCGTCTTTCTTAATGCGAACTGCCAAGAAATGGAATTCGCTCCCTTCATCTGTATTTCCTGAGAATTACGATCTAGGTGCCTTCAAATCAAGAGTGAATAGGCTATTACTGAACCAGTGAGCTTAATCTTAGGCTCTGTCGTCGCTTACCATCAGGTGATAGTTGAGACTTGGGTCAATCACTGGACAGTCTTTTATATTAAATAATTATATGCATTGGTGGAGGCCTATGTCCAGCAGTGGACGTCTTTCGGCTGATATGATGATGATCATGATGATACCTATATTATTATGACTGAGGAGGTTCTCAATTCGCCTTTTTTATTTTTTATTATTATCTCTTTATTTAATATTTCTCTTAAGTTAGGTTTTTACAATAATTATATAAAAAGTAAAATATAAAACAATACATATAAAACATAAAACCATTATAAAAACCTAACCTAGGGTACCGCCGGCAGCGAGGCGGGGCCTAAGCTACCGGTGGTCAGGGCGACAGAGACAGGAACCTCCTGACTATTCGCGCAGTGTCCAGGAGTACCGCCTTCTGTATCTGACCCTTGATCCAGCCATCTAGCGAGAGTCTCTTGAGGTGACGGTCGAGACTCTTCGCTATCAAACCGTTCGCCGAAACGACTATCGGGACGATGCTATTATTATCTCTTTATTTAATATTTCTCTTATGTTAGGTTTTTACAATAATTATATAAAAAGTAAAATATAAAACAATACATATAAAACATAAAACCATTATAAAAACCTAACCTAGGGTACCGCCGGCAGCGAGGCGGGGCCTAAGCTACCGGTGGTCAGGGCGACAGAGACAGGAACCTCCTGACTATTCGCGCAGTGTCCAGGAGTACCGCCTTCTGTATCTGACCCTTGATCCAGCCATCTAGCGAGAGTCTCTTGAGGTGACGGTCGAGACTCTTCGCTATCAAACCGTTCGCCGAAACGACTATCGGGACGATGCTCGTCGAATCAACATCCCACATGGCGGTTACCTCGTGAGCCAGGTCTAGGTACTTGCTGGCTTTGTCCTTTTCGGCCTTCACGAGGTTCTCGTTATGGGGGATGGTGATGTCGACGAGCACTGCCTGGCGTTTTGATCGATCTATCAGCACGATATCAGGCCTATTGGCAATAATAGTTCTGTCCGTGATGACAGATCGATCCCAATAGAGCGTGGCACGACCATTTTCGAGAACTGGCGCAGGTGTGTACTTATAGTAAGGCACTTCGGAGACCACAAGACCGTATAGCAGAGCAAGTTGCTGGTGAATAATTCTGGCTACAAGGTTATGTCTGTGCAAGTACTCGCCGTTAGCAAGATGACCACAACCGGAGATGATATGCCTGAGTGACTCCCCGGGACGGCGGCATGCCCGACAAATGTCGACCGTACCGTCCTTCAGGATATACCTCCGGTAGTTGTTCGTCATGATAACTTCGTCCGCAATTGCACAGACAAAACCTTCGATTTCCCCGAAGAGATCCCCGAAACGTAGCCAGTTCACCGACGCGAGCAGATCGACATCGGGCCCTGTGAGGGCCTTGTAGAACCGCCCGTGTAGCTCCTTGCTCCTCCATACCGCCTTGCGGTCCTCGGCGCTCATTACTTTAAGTCTGCGCCAGTTCTCGTTTGCCAAGGAGAGCGGGGTGAAGTTTCCGTCTACTGCTACTACGTCGCGATGCATCCCACACTCGTTGTTTAGGAAATAATCCCTGAGACTGCACACCTCGCGGTTGTGGAGATCTTTGGCATTTAAAAAGCCGCGACCTCCACACTTCCGCGAGATGTACAGTCTCATAACAGACGAGCGTGGGTGTAGCATGCGATGCGCAGTAAGCAGTACTCGGACTCTTCGGTCCAGGGCATCCAGCTCAGTCTGAGTCCACCTTAGTACGCCAAAGGAGTAAGTAAGCAAGGGCATCACCCAGGCGTTGAAGGCGCGCACCTTGTTGCCGCCCAACAAAAGACTATTAAGTACTTTGGTCAGGCGACAAAAGAAGCGCTCCTTCACCGCCCGCTTTACGCCCTCACCCTCAATACCCAATGACTGTGACATACCAAGATACTTATAGGTTTCTGCTTCGGAGATAGATTTGAGGGACATTGTCTCAGAAAGTTGCAAATTTGTTGAATTTACAACTTTCCCCCGCTGTACATGCATGACCGCACATTTTTCGACGCCAAATTCCATTTTGATGGCGCTACTGAAGACTTCTGTTGTTTTCAGTAGTTCCAACAGGTCATTTTCATTTGGTGTAAATAGCTTAACAACTCTAAGATCCTCCTCAGCCATGAATGAGGCACCGAATCATAGGCCTTCTTGTAGTCAATCCAGGCGGCCGAGAGGGCCCCTTTGTTCCGCCGGACTCGTTGGCAAATGGTCATGTCTATGAGGAGGAGCTCTTTAGTGCCACGAGACCCAACCCTACATCCATTTTGAGCAGGAGCCAAAACATTGTTTGCAACGATGTGTGCGTTAATTTTTGATCTCAAAATGGATGTAAGGAGCTTGTACAGCGTAGGCAAGCACGTGATGGGTCTGTAGTTTTTCGCTTCCGTGGTACTACCGGACTTGTAGAGCAGGGAGGTGATACCAGTTGTAAAGAAAGATGGCAGGGAACCGAGCTCGAGGGCTTGCTGGAACTGTGTTGCCAAACGCAGGTGTGAGCATCGAAACCATTTCACCCAGAAGTTGTGCAATCCATCCGGCCCAGGACTTTTCCAGTTCGGCGCCAAACGGATGGCACAACTAACGTCTTCGGGGCTGATTGTAACAGTCCCCATGGGTTCGATGTCCTCACACTCACGTTCGACGACACTCATCCACTCGCCTTCGGTGTGTTCGACTGGCCCCGACCAGATACTACGCCAGAAGTCAACCATGGCAGTAGAATCCGGCCGCTGTCCGTCGGTCACACGAACATCGGTTTCCTCCCACTTTCGGTATACCTTCCTTTGGTCGCTCTGGAAAAGGCGATTCTGCTGGTATCGGTCCACACGCTCTCTGTAGCGGCGAATACGGGCTGCCCATGCATAGACTTTCTGCTTCAGAAAGTCAATGCGCTCTGTGACATAGGCCATGTAGTCGCGGGGCCTGGTACCAGTTCCCGCGAAGGCTTGGTTCACAAAGCGCATGACTCGGGGGCGGTTGTTGCCCCCCCTGAAGCAGATCAGCTTTGCAATGAGAGTCCTGAACGTATTGATACGCCGCTCAATCCGTACTTGCCATGCAGGGACACCCCCAGCGGTCCTAGGTGCACGATCAGCGTCCGGAAACTTGACGCGAGCAACACTATTATTATTATTATTATTATTTTCAATATTTGTTACCTCAGAATTCCGTCATTGATGAGCCGATTCGATTTTTTTTTTGTTTTTCTTCTTCTATAACTCGTGTATTAACATCCGGAATCATAAATTTGGTGGCGAGGAATTGATGATGAAGACCACAGATGACTTATCGAATTCCTCAATTATGTACGTTTAAAAGTGCGAAAGTACGTCACAGGTTCTGATAAGATTCCGTTGCAATAGGAACTAATAAAGTGCCATTGGTGATGATCTTGGGGAATCGATGGAAGTCCTCAAATATTATCGGCCCACATACAGCGATTCGGTTTTTTTCCACAATGCTCTTATAAAGCCGCAATCACGTTACATATATATATAAAAACATACATTTAGGAGCAATGTTATCCAGTGTTTGGGTAACTTTGCCTCTGAATTTATCTTGTCCCAAAATTAATACTTTTAAGTGTTTGGCGCCGTTTTACACCGTCGTTAATCAAACAATGCACAATTTATAATCATACCTGCCCATTTTTGTGTAAATATGAAGAAAAACAAAAAAACTAAAAAATTTAGGAACAAAGAAAAACGGACGTTTAGTTGAAGTTTTATTTTTATTATAATTACGAAATTGTTCATTATTGGTATTGTTTCACTGAGACAAAAACCAACAAGAACCAAAAACAGTCTTCTAAAATACAGAACTAGGATATATATAAAACAATCAATTTTTTTTAACGATGATTATGAGGTTTTTTGGTTAGAGTATTCCAGGTACTAGTTTCCGGTTCATTATCTATAGTCCCAGTGAAGCCAGATCAGAAGAGGAGTGGTGAGTACACATGTTAACACCTTCCGCATAGGAACTCTATCACCTATCACTATATCAATTCTGCGACGAACACGGTTTGAAGTGGCTGTGGAAAAAGAAATTCTAACATTTTCGTAAATTTTTATAATATTTTTTTTATGAGTCAACTGTTAATACAAAATATGATATTATTCTAATACTATTTAGTTAAAAATGCCACAATATTTTACTATTTATAAACATAATTAACTTCATGAGGTAACTATGTCCAGGATCAAAGTTACCCCAACACGTGGTGCAAAGTAGGTACTTGAAAAATAATTTGAGGTTAAGCCTCGAAAGAATTTGAAACTACTAGAAATACTGTAAACAATGAGTAGCCTATTAAATACAAGAACACATCAAAACATATTTATCGCCAATCGATGACAACTTGCTGAGATGGAAGTAGCTTTTTCCCGTATTTTTTTTATAAATTTTCGTAGCGGCACTGTGCGTCGTCTGACAGAAAGAGGAAATAGCGGAACGAAACTTTGACTTTCAGTGTTGCCACTTGATTGCCCAGTGTAACAAATGCGTTTGGAAATGTTGCTGTATTCATAGACATCGACTTATAAGGGCATGAAACTAAATACAAAATTGGAGCACATTTACCTAGTGGGGAGCAAAGTAGGCACGTTTTACGGTACTAAAAACAAAATAAAATAAATATTTATTAGGGTCTCGTTTTTACCCTTTGGGTAACCCTAAAAAACGAGTTTCCTTTTTTGGCTGATTCCGTCATTTCACTAAATAGATTCAGGGACTTGATCTAATACCTAACTTTTTTTTTCTAGGCAAATGATAAAATGGAATGGCCATTTTCACATCCTGCGTGATTTGGTCATATCTATCATATATATAATGACTATTATGGTTTATTAAGTTTATGGTAAATGATATTATGGAAAATTACGATTAAATCTTATGAATATTGTGATAAATAACACTTATGATTTGACACATGAAATTCTGGTAACCAAAATTATGGCCCTTTAAATTCTTTTGCAATAATTTCAGTTGCTATAATTGTATAGAAACTGAAATTATTGCAAAAGAAATCCTGGAAAATGAAGGTACCTACTTATACCGCCACTATTACTATAGGAAACAACTTAAGTAAAGCCTTTCTTGTATTGCAGTGGTCACGTATTGGAATAGACATTCGATTTTTAAATTGTCTGCCTAAACTTACGTATATAGACTGACCATCTAGATTTTTTTCTTGAGGTCTTGCATCGGGCCTCCATCTTAGAACATCAGTAAGCTCCCAGGTATGCAAGAAAACAGTAAGAGAAAAAGTACGCTTCATCACACTTCTTCATCAGTACCTTCTTTTCTACCTCACACTTACCTTAACACCAGACTTACCAGAACATTTTCTTCCGTTGACGGTGAAGTCAATACAAGCCATGGTATTTTTTAAAAATTATTATTTTAATACAATTGCGCAGCTGGTGTCAGCGCACGCGCACATACGACACTGACGCCTTATTCCGTGCTAACGCTGCGCAAGCGCGTACTACGGAGACTACCAACTGCGGGTTGATCAAACACTTAATTTTCGCATGTCAATTTGATATCTATCTGACTATACAGGCAAGTTGCTTAATCATAAGTAGACCGGAGCGAGTTTGTGTTAGAGTCTAGCCAGTAAAAGATATGCCTAGAAGATAGCAGCAAATTTAAAAAACAGTGTGGGTACACAATTTTACATCTTCTCCTGGGTGTGAAGTGAGATCTGCCACTGCGCCCATGGGCGGTAAATTTATTTACCGCCCAGAGTGACGTAAAGAAAATTAACACGACATTAATTACCTACTCAAGTATAATAACCCCTAAGGCATAAATGTATGCAATGTATTGTAAGTAACATTTACTGAAACTAAACCTATTTACAAATCAGTTAACTCTGTACTATGGTGTGGCTAATTGGCATGTATTATACATGAAACCATTGGTGCAGCGGCCGCAGCTTTACTTACTATCTGTTTTAAGATTTTTAAGCTCCGGAAAGGCACCACCGTCGCGGGCGCGCGGCCTGCGCGCGACGGGCGTGCAGCGTGATATTTTCGTACAAACGCTAGCGTGGTCAAACAGGTGGCGCCCCGTCGGCAACGCGCCCCGCTTCGGTCGCGTCCCGCCAGCAGTACGTAGCGCGCAGGCCGCGCGGTGCGACCAGTCAGTCAGGCAGTCAGTGTGAAGTCAGACAGCGCAGCGCGCGGTGCGTACTTAGCATGACGGCACGAGGCCAGCGCGACGCGCGCGCGATGCTGGCTGGTTGTTGGCCCGAGCCCAGCGCGATGCGCGCGTGCTCTGTGTACTTACCTAGGTCTTTTTTGTTACGGTCTGAACTAAAATAGGACTTTGTCGTATCATATGTATATTTTGTCAAAACGTAGTAGCATTAGTATGAAAGGTGATATAAAATTAAAGACATGATGATAGGTACGTACCAAGTATCTACTGTTACTTTATTAAAAATAATAGGTATCCTTACACTACATACAATATTTGTTGGTACAGTCACGTCTATATATATGTAAGTATGTACGTTTATATACGAACGTACGTTGTCGTAACTTTTAGAACAGTATATATTATAACAAGTAGTACCTAAGTATAGAGAGAATTGTAAGCTCGTCATTCAACTCGAAAATTTGAGAGTAATTAGGGGGACAACGATTACTCGCGTCCGCAGGAATATTACCTTAGATACCCTGCACGTGTCCCCTGGGTGGTGCTAAAGAGTAATCAACTTTGGCTGCTGCACTGCACTCAACGAGAGCCCCGCAGCAATTAAACAGAAGCGTTACATACTAATAAATCACTGTAATTAGAAGCACATGTTATAAACTTACAGTGATTATTATGTGTGTTACTTTGTGTTAATTTGCCATACGATTAAATCAATTTGAGAGTTTTCCGTTAGATTAGTCAGGCTTCGGGCGTTGATTCAGTTGAAAATGAAAAAAAAGGTCAACCTAATTGTTATTTTACACGGGAACGTACGGAATCGTTGATCTGTCGTCGCCCGAACGTATGCTCACGAGCACGGTTCGTAGAATTGTGATCCTTGACGTGGTTGCAGCGAAAATACCAGCTGCATCTGAACGGGTAGCCGTGGCTGCCGTGACAGCTTGCCTTTTCCGGTCTCTGTACATCTCAACGGCGACTATCAACACCATCACCAAGTACAGTCCGTACAGACCTGAAACCATAACTACAGCTTAGAAAAGTTGAAAAACCCCCGACATTTTCATTTCAGAGTCCTATATCTCAAAAACGGCTAAACAGATTTTGATGAAACATGGCTAAAAACACTTGGGGTAAAATTATCTACGGCACAATAAACCGCATTCAAATCGGTGCATCCGGTAGGGAGCTACGATACCACAGACAGACACACAGATACACAGACAGACACGTTAAACTTATAACAGCCCTCTCTTTTCGTCGGGGGTTAAAAAAGCATGTCGTCGTTATACGTTGCTCTAATAAGTTTATTTCAATAATGTCTTTTTTATACAAGCTTTTATTGCCAACTGTAACTTCCTGTATACCATCATCAACTATTAATTGAGACGATTCTAACGAGCCCAAACTCAACGGAGTTACGCAGTTAAGTACTGAATTCCCATGGCCACCTTCTGTCTCCATGACCAGATCAGCTCGATTGTACCATTTTATCGAATTGTGAACCAAACTATAAGTTTTCCCAAAAATTCAGCTCAATCGGATAACGGCTAGTACTGTTTGTTGACCTCCTATTAGAGCAATTGGGTTGTCTATTGTTTGCTCGACCTTCATATACTATAATAATCATTTGCCTGAACTTCGCTTGCCCGAATTTCATTTGCCCGAATGTTTCGTTTACCATAATAGTTAATTGACATACTCTTGTTTACCCGAATATTGGATGTCATAATGATACGAATGCCATACGTTTTGTTTTCCAGATTATTATTTGCAATAATATTATTTAATAGAATATTTAAACTCCATACTAAACATGCATTCGGATTCATCTTTGTTAATTTACTGGTTTTTCCGCTCTATTATAAAAAAATAACCTCGACCTAACCTATCCGCGATTCGAGTCGGTTTTGCCACTAAGCCCCTGTTCCCTACTGCCTACGATACAACACTATCTTGGCATTAGGTAATCTCAGAGAAAAGTTCATTTTTAAATCCTTAGTGGCAAATCCGACTCGGATCACGGATAGGTTCGAGGTTTTTTTTTTAATATTAGACACTGCAATATGTACCCACTTTATCACATAAGAATATTATGGATGTTGAGATGGATGGCACATGACATTATGGCATGTGAAAGTTATGGATTACAATGATTATGGAAAATGAGATTATTGATATTGATATTATGGAAAACAAAGATTCTGGCATATAATTATTATGCTAAACAATGAGTATGGCATACAAAATTATAGAAAACAACATTATGGCAGTTGTATATTATGGCAGATAAAATTCGGGCAAATGAAATTCTGGCAAGCAAGAGTATACCAATGGCTACGATTGGTTGGAACACCACCATTTCTCCGTCATATAAATAAAACTTCAGTAGCCAAGGTATTACTCGATTTTTGTCCAAAAAAGCCATTCCCGAAGAATGTTGCATCTCTTTTTCGCGCTGAAGGCATAAGCGTGTCTCTCTCAAGGGGGCGTGGTCGACTCGAATCAAGGCATCTCCTTACTACCATTGTCTATTATTCTCCATAGCTCTCCTTAGTCTTAGGCATTGTACGGGGTCCCTTTGTTTTCCATAAACTTATTGTTCCGAATTTCTAGTCAGAAATTGATATCCATATAATTTACAGACATAAACATCAATAGTCATAATCTTTCTTAAGTATAATGTTTTGTAGTTCTCACATTAATGACACATAATATTAAGTATTATAATCATAGAAGTCAGAAATTGATGTCCATAACGATCAAAGGTCTATCGATAATTATTCATAAATATTCTAAGGCATATATTTCAACGTACTAATGATTGCTATTCATATCGTTTTAATGCCTAAAGTGAATTACGTCTAAGAGACCAAATCTATAACATCCAAAGTCATATAGATAATTACTCAGAAACATTTCTAGACATACATTTGAAAGGGGTACTAGGTACTACTGCGCGAAGGGTTTATGACTGTTTCGTAAAGAATACGTTTAAATAAGCATGTTTTATTAGAAACTTTTAATCTGAAATTAAAAATGGATCAGATATTGGACTTCTAAGGCGGGTCGCTGTAGGTACGACGACGAGCGAAGCGAGGAGGAGTGTTAGTTGTACTGTGACCCTAAGCGCGCGAGCCGAGCGAGCGAAGCGAGCGTGCCGCGGTAGCGGCCGGCGAAGCGCCAGAACCAATAATGACACAACATCCATCGAAATGTTGACAAGTACATATTTTTCCTAACTTTCGGGTCAAATACTCGTATTTGGGCAATTTTTGATTTTAGAGAAAAAAGTTTCAAAACAAAACATACATATTTTAACGTATTCTGATCACTAAACAAAACAGTGAGCGGCATGGATATCTTTCAATCGCATCACTCTTTACTTTTGCCCAAGTACCCATATTAATTATAATTAATGGGTATGTGGGTATGTTATAAAGCAGTCTGGAAGAACGCGTTCAGTAACGTTCGGTACTAAAAAAAAATATTTTATTATTTTTCTGGGAGTGTGTTTATGGGCTTTAAAATTATGAAAAGTGACACCACCGTGAAATTGAATGATATGTGTAACTAATCAGATGACTACCAATCATTATGACTTGCGAAAAAATACCTTATAACAATTATTACAAACTAGATTATTGTCTGTAACATTATGTAATTGCATACCACCGGGACATTGAACGTTATGGCTAACCAATTTTATGACTAACAATAATGATGACCTGCAAAAATCGGAACTCCAATGTATATTGTTAAATTTTATGACTTTCGACAATATGACTAGAAAAAATTATGGCGGAAAACGTTATGGACTGAAAAAATCGGATCTTAAATTTTATGGGAAACAATAGAGACCCGCATTGTACACATATTATGGCCTATGGCCTATACATATAGCGCCTTTGCCTGTAGTTGTCATTACAAATAGAAAGTAGCCGATATTTAGGATCTGAATGTATGTCCAGGTCAGGAGTACCCGCAACCGGAGAGCCTGTATGAGGAGATGTATGGATGTGATCGAAGCGAAAGAAGTATGTAAGGACCGTAGTATTTGGCGTTCCTTAGTCTCTGCCTACCCCAATGGGATACGGGCGTGAGTATATGTATATATGTATGTATGGAAAGTTTGACAAGGTTATATGGAATGTAAGCTGCCATTTTTAGGGTTTGCAATAATCGGTGTAACAACTTTAGATATATTTTCACTGCAGTAATAATATAAAGCAGACAAAGGCGCGGACATAAGCTATAGTATATACATAAATTAAACTCGTCACTTACCACAGTAAAGAATAGTCAGGTCTTCCGGGAACATATGATACTCATACGGAGTTATGTGCGAAATTCTTAAGCCCAAAAATATTGCGCCATTAATGAAATATCAGATTAAATACTCTGGTTTTTCCTGAAAATGGATGAATAAAACCAAAAGGTTCTAATCTTATTTTCGACTAAGTAATCTAGAAATAACCGCCCGTCAAATACGGTCACGCTAAGCACTCGACCTGCAATATGGATCGTATTATGTACCTCCTACATACAAACTACCTTTTCTCAAAAATAATAATAATAAATATTAGGGGACAATCTTACACAAATCGCACTAACCCATAGTAAGCTCAATAAGGCTTGTGTTACGGGTACTAGACTACGATATATTTAATAGATACAAATACTTAAATACATAGAAAACATCCAAGACTCAGAAACAAATATTCATGCTCATCACACAAATATTTGTCCTTACCGGGATTCGAACCCAGGACCTTCAGCTTCGTAGGCAGCGTCACTACACACTAGGCTAACCGGTCGTCAAAAAACGACGGAAAAAAAAGAACGGAAAAGTTGACTTTATTGTTAAAAAATCGGGACGTGAAGTGCATAGTTTATGGTTAGTGAAAATTTAAAAAATAAAAACCTTGCCGGCTCGATTTTGCTCGACTACAATGTTGCACACAAATTCCATTATTTGTCGTGGTACAAACTTTTTAAAGAGTTAAAACGGCCATATAAATAAAAGGCATACAACAGCCAAAACGGAAGATCAGTAGCTGTGACTTATCGCGACTTTTTAGTTTTATTCTTCTCCCAAGGTCGTCCGTTTAAAATTAATGGTGTACCCTTGTTTTGTCGACAATCTTTTCATCGAATATTATTTCATCGACAACGATTCATCGAAACTTTAGTACTAGTAATATTGTTTGGCGTTATTTTATTTCAACTACTGTTTATTTAAATTTATCTTACTACGTAGAAATACTATTCAACGAATATTACTTGATCGCTGATTTGTTTCAAATTATCTTAATTGGCACAGCTACAAAACATTGCAATTCATTTCTTCGACGTATTACTTTAATACAATTTTATATATACTACTGCACATTTATACATTATTCAAATTATGTAGTTAATTGTGTGACATATATATATGCATAATATGTATGTATAATAAAACTTAGAATCATTGGTGTAAATCGTTAATTACAAAAAAATATCAGGGACAAAAATGGCTTCTCATAAGCGAACTATGTTTTAGGTCGGTTAGGTTAGGGTTCACTTGTGCCCCTCAGACCGGAAATAGACACCCCAGGTGGCGTCGACTCGCTGCACGGCAAAAATGGGTTAAAAAACGTTAGGGATTTAGATATATTTTAGAAATAATTTTATGCGGAATAAAATATTATTACATGTAAAAAAATTGAATTAAAAAAACCCGAAATGAAAAGCCATGACATGAATTTTATTGAAATAAGTCAACTACGAATTAAAAGACCTCGGTTCAAATTACCCAGTATCGAGTCCTCCACGCAATGACATGTTGATGAAATAAAAATACTTGAAACGTTGTCTTTGAAATAATATTCGATTAAATGTTTGTCGGCAATTCAATGGTAAACCAAAATTAATACTCAGCCAGCAATTGCCTCCTTCCCTTGCTTCGACAATAATGTACTATTTCGTCACACTTGCTCGAAAAGGACTTCATAATATCATAATGCGCAGACATACAGAGTTACAATAGCCTATGTTACGCCGACGGGCGTAATGGTTATTTTCTTAAATTGTATCTGTCACTCATGCGGCAGTTACAAAGCAAAGAGGTTTTTTATATCAAATACGATGTTAGAAAACGTATTTATAAATTAAAAAAGTTAAAAACACTACTAAAACATGTTTAACAGAATTATTTACAGATTTAATATGTAGGTATTTAGTGTATATGTAAAATGTTTTTAAGTGTTTTCAAATCGTGGCTGTATACCGAAGGGTCTTTACCATACGCGCCTCACCTCAAATTCAACAAAAATGGACAACTGACATGTTGCAGTTTTTATTACGACTTGTATTAATTTCATCTAAATTGTATTGGTTTCCTTGCAAATGTGATGAAAAACATTGTGTATAACACGGGCGTAAGAATTAGTATTGCAAACTCGAATCATCAAAAGGCCTCCGCCTTCGGGGTCAGGCTTCTAAAAGACTCTTGTTCGCAATATTCCACTTACGCCCCTCGTTAAACAATGTACTATTTTGTAATGTGGTAGAGTCCATTTATCATATCTAAAGGAAAAACTGCAGCTCGGCCGATCGACCTGACCTATGCTCAAGATACTATTAGGTTTCATACAAAGGCCTATGAAAGAACATCAGTCCGTTATGTGCGGCTGGTCTCTTGGCTGTTGCTTCTTTCTTATTCTACTCTACTGTAGTAATAAGTGTAGTGTAGCCCCGTATCATGGTCGGCCTTATCACGTGATAAGTGACAAGATAAAGCGTCCGTTACTGGCTGACACCGTTGGATAGAACGTGACTGATGCTCTATCTTGTCACTTATCACGTGATAAGGCCGACCATGATGCGGGGCTAGATTTCCAATTTTACTGCCGAAGAACCTCTCATTTGTGCTCACCTTTTGCAGCCCTCGGTGAAGCATCAAGGCGATATAATATAAACAAGAGGCGAGTAGTATAAATGCAAGCGAGATGAATAATAAACGGACGTCATAATTTCCGGTAGCTTCGTTTAGCCGTGAGGTTATGGCCATACCCGAGAAGTCGTCCAGAACTGAAAAGTAATAAATGCGTTATCAGCGGAATGTTTTCTCGCTCATATTAGGCCTACCTAAGCAGCCTAACTGGGGGAGTACCTCCAGCATACAGACCGCAGACAAACGACGCCACTACTTGCTCTGTAGGCACACTTGGCGTCGGAAATATGTTTACAGTTATGCGCCTGGTGAGGTAGGGCATAGCGCAATGTCATCCCACTGGAATGTGAAGCAGCCCAACTGGGGAAGTACCTCCGGAGTAATGGAAGAGACAGTGTCGAATACGGCGGTTAGTAGTTTAAACTTTTAAACGAGGTGGATACAGTACAGTGTATATTACAGTGCCAAAAACAGTTCTTTCATTAACATTGACTATAAACTAAATACCTAATCTAATTAAGTGTGAAAATATCATCGATCGCAATTAACGATCCATACTATACTGGTCAACACTACTGCCATCTATCGTAAGACACCACAATCACGGCAAATTCACGGTCAAGTTCACGACAACGAGAGAAGGAGACAACCCAACACAACGAGCGAGCGAATAGATAAGTGACACGGATGACTGCAAGCAGCCAAGCGCGTACATAATAAATTGAAAAGTGCGAACGGGATAGCAATTGTATTCACAAACCCATCTGCATTACATTACCGCTGCATTACTGATAAGCATTGAGCACCGCCCACTCCCGATGCAATTGCCGACGGCAATTGAAGAACAAAAGGAAATAGGCCTACGTTTTATACAATATTTGTTTTCGTAATTATTTGAGGTGTGAAACATTGCTACAATGCCATTTTATGATAACATTACCGTTCGAAAACGCAGGCACCAGCTAAATCTCTCAGATGATATGTTATATTCATCTTCACAAAGTAAATTGAACTCCACACTAAACAGTCTTCCTGACATATCGTCTGAAGAATTATCGTTAGTTAAGGACCTTAAACATCAAGTAGGAGACCTTCAGAACGAGCTGGAGGTCGCCAATGAAGAAATAGCAAAACTTTCACTGGAAATCTCAGACCTTAGACGCAAAAATGATGCATCTCAAAAAACAATTGCAATGTACAAAACCGTAACATCTTCGGATATCTTAAAACATAACAATAACACCTCGAAAATACTTTCTAGAGGTCGAATGTCGTCCACTCCTACATACCGAAAAATAAGTCAATTATGCAATCTGAAGTCCTCGAGTACAGAGCGATCTACAAATGTATGTCGGATCCTGGAGAACCTTCGGACCCCCAATACATCGAAGGAAGACTCAATGAAATCGTCAACTCAAGGCGAAGTTGGAAATGACACGATTATCTTCAGTATGGACCGAGAGACTTCTTCATCTACGCCCAAGAATCACCGTGACCGTCCAGCACCTGTCCCGAAGCCCGAACCTTTAGAACCATCCACGAAAAGTCAGCCATCGAAGCCGAAACCTTTGAAAAATCAAATCGTAATAGCGAGTAATATTAAGTCAAACAAAATTACTAGTATGATAGGTAAAAGTGATACTCTGGATAAATTTAATTGCTGTCATTTTTTAACACCTGGCGTAGGAATCATGCAAATACTGGGACAAACTGAATGCCAGACAAAAAAATTAACTTTAGCCGACTACTATGTAATTATGATAGGAGAGGAAGATTTCCACGAAATCGAAGAATATGATGAATTGGTAAATTATATATCTGACATTTCATGCCGTATAAGTCACACTAACATAATTGTTATTTGCCCCACATATATATGTGGTAAGCCTATCTACAATTCCAAGGTAGAAAAATTTAATAGTCTGCTACGGAACAATGCTAAATTTCATGAAAAACACGTGTCTTTTGACTCGAACTTAGACCTATCATTTGACATGTTCTCGGCAATCACAGGGCGTATCAATAATCTTGGAATGACAAATATTTTATGCCATTTGGGAAATTTTGTTTTGGATAGTACTCGACCTACCAAAGGGCATGAAACAACTGGGCAAAAAATAAGAATGGTCCAAAAGAAATTATCCGACTATTTTCCAAAGCATACTGGAGCTTTGAAAAAATCTGGACAAAAATCAAAAACGATTCAGGATTTTTTTCCTATAATTTCATCTACATCTTGCACCAAAATATAGCCGGACTATTGAATAAAGCCGACACGCTGTCGGTATACTTACAGGAATTAGACACAAAAAGCATGCCCATTGATGTATTATGTATCACTGAGCACTTCTTGATGGCGGGCTTGGAAAATCTCGTCACTATACCTAACTTTAAGCTTGTAACAATTTTTTCTAGAGAGCAATGCAGAGGGGGTGCATGTATATTAGTAAAGTCCCACCATGAATATAAAGAATTAACCAACGTAAAAAATGTATCCTTGCAGTATTCAATTGAATGCTGTGCAATTGAATTGTTACAACACGGAATTATTATTATATGTCTATACAGAACGCCCCAATCGAACCTACAGTTGTTTTTCGATAAATTAGATACGATCCTTTGCAGAACATGTGATTACTCGTACACTAATAATAAAAAGGTAGTATTATGTGGTGATTTTAATTTGAACATTTTAAAGAAAAGTAACAACGCTTTACAATTTGAATATTTGTTACTAAACCACAATCTGAAATTGGAAATTAGGGAACCAACTAGATTAGCTAGTGGCACCTGCCTTGACAATTTTGCACACAATGTTAAAGGCTCCAAAGGAAAAGTTATTGAACTTGGTTTATCGGACCATACGGCTCAAGTATTAAAATGCCCCGTAAAGAAGACCTGTTTCATTAATTGTTGGCGAGTAAAGCAACGAGATTTTAGTTCAGAAAATTTGGCCCTATTTAAGAAATGTATTAGTAGTCTGTCGTTCTCGGATGTATTACAGTGTAATGATGCAAACCTAGCTTATGAATTGTTTATAGATACCTTTACCTGTTTTTACAATTTGTGCTTCCCTTTCAAAATAATAAAACTTAAATCTACAATGAAACCCAAGTGGGTATCTAGAGGGATCAAAATATGTAGCAAGAAGAGAAGAGCTTTACTATGGAAATATCGACTTTGTCCTAATAAAGTTAATAGAAGCGTTCTTAAAGCATATAATACTAGATATAGGAAAATACTCAATCTCACACAGCGCTCACAAAATGACCATTTTATAAAGCAATCGACCAACAAATCAAAAGCTACTTGGCAAGTCATTAATAAAAATAAGCAGCTGTTTCCAAAAGAGCCAATATTAAAGCTTATTAAGAACGGTGAGACAATTACTGATCCGACCCATATAGCCAATGCCTTCAATAATTTTTTTATCGACCAAATTGTAACCAAAAGCAGTGATGTGCAATGTAATTTAAAAAGTAACTGTAGCCAATCAATGTATATGACACCTACTGTTCCCCAGGACATAATGAATATAATTAAATCACTCAAAAACACTAATAGTGTTGGATATGATGACATAAATACTAAAGCTGTAAAGCTGATATCGCATGAAATTGCCCATCCCCTTAGTCACATTATTAACATCAGCATTTCAACGGGAGTATATCCAGACAAGCTAAAGCCCGTTGTTGTAAAACCTTTACATAAAAAAGGGGACAAAATGAATGTGTCCAATTATAGACCCATTGCTCTAGCAGCGATATTTTCTAAAGTAGTAGAAAAGGTGATATACGAGGCACTTTACAACTATTTGGAGAAATATCAGTTACTAGTTCCAGAACAGAAAGGGTTTCGTAGAAAAAAATCCATAAATATGGCAATATATGACCTTGTGCAGCCAGTATTAGAAAATTTAGATAAGCGAAATCAAGTGTGTGCCGTATATATGGATATGACTAAAGCGTTCGATTATGTAAACCATTCCATACTTTTAAGGAAGCTGAATGCATACGGTATTCGTGGCAATGTTTTAGAGCTGTTGAAATCCTATTTGAGCAATAGAGACCAATACACAGAACTTTCTCAAATATGCATGCACACTAAATATATAAAGGCTTACAGATCTAAAAAGAGGCAAATTATGTATGGCGTGCCACAAGGAAGTGTTCTCGGACCTCTACTATTTCTAATCTACATCAACGACCTACCCCAGCACGTAAAACACCCTATGGTATTATTCGCTGATGACAGCACTGTTATTATAAAATGTAATGATATTAATGATTATGAAATGGAAGTTAATAATACTATAAAGGACATAATTGAATGGCTAAATGTGAATAATTTATTAATTAATCTTGACAAAACTAAAGTCATGCACTTTTATCAACGTAAACTGCCTGTTCCAATTATCTGTAACTATAAAGGGACTCTGATTGAATCAGTTTCTGCTACCAAGTTTTTAGGAATAAATGTAGATAACCACCTGTCATGGAACTCGCATACTGAGCAAGTGTGCCTAAAACTGAACCAGTATGCCTATGCTCTATATAAACTGGCAAAGAAAACTAGTCCTGATGCTGTAATAACTGCATACCATGGGTTTGTAGCGTCGACTTTACGCTACGGCATTATATTCTGGGGCAATTCTACAAATAAGGAAGCGGTGTTCAAAGCCCAAAAAAGATGTATCAGAGCAATGCGTGGCCTTAAACAAACAGATAGTTGTGTACCGTATTTCAAGGATTTGAACATCTTGACAATGCCTTCTCTTTACATTTTAGAAATGGTAATGTTCGTAAAAAATAACCCAGCGCTGTTTAAAAAAGCCAATTATACTAGCGAACGTTTGAGGCAAAGATTTAGGGAGGATCTATCCCCAGCTCTTGGCAAAACCGCTTTGATGCACAAAAGTGTATGTTCTCTTGCGATAAGGATTCATAACCAATTACCAATTGAATTTAAACTATTGCCAATACCACTTCTGAGACGTAAATTAATAGCCCTGCTTACGAATAAGTGTTATTATTCAGTTCTCGAGTATCTAAATGATGACCTAAATTGTTTATAATTATTTCTGACTAATTATTATTACATGAATGTTTTTGTACGCCAATTGGCAAAGCATAGTGTAACACGAGAAATTGTAACATCTCTGTATTTATGCAGCCATCACCTATGTTTCACAAATAAAACACTTTTGACTTTTGACTTTTTGACTTTTTGACTCCGCATTGCAGAAGACCACAGCCATATTAACACTACTATTTGCTCTGTAATAGTGTTGTGTTGTGTTCCTGGAGGTGAGCAAAGTCGCCAGAGCTCCCGAGGAGAGGATGCGTTGTGTTGAGAGCAAGGGCATTTGTTCCTTCAGCTGTCAACATGGCAAATCCTCAAACGTATCAAGGGTCGGCAACGCACTCCTTGGGAGTGCGTGATGCGTCTATCCGTCTTTGTATATAAAAAAGACCAGGTTGCACTCCGGGAGTTCCGACAGAAGTGAAAACTCAGATACACCTTAAAAGCTCAATATCACTAGTTATAGGAGTCTTACATACAATGCAATCCATTCTGTATAGTATTTATCAATCAATCAATCAATCAAGCGTTTATTGCACCATGTTAAAACAAAATAAAGTTCTTATATGTCTAAACACAAAGGTATTTCATAGACCCTGGAAGGGTGTAGCAAAACCTTAAAAATAAGCTTTATGAAAACTACTATAATTATTATGCTTAAAATGTAGATTTGCTATTTAGACAAAATTAATGTTAATGTTTGCACACGAAATAGTTCAAAGGATATTTTGACCTAGCGCACTACAATTAAGGTTCAGTTTCGAGCAACGACTGTCTTGACGTGCACAGCGCCGCTCCCCCCGCCCCCAAGCCTCGTAATATCTCAATATCTCACCTATATACGGTCACGTGACCTCCTACGCTCCTACGCTCCTACACCTCTCTCGAGTTTAACAATTTTTACCCATCCCAAAAAGTGCACAGCGCCGCTAAAGAAGTTTTCACTTCAATAAAAAAAAAAGTTGGTGTTGTATTCCCGGTGGTGAGTACCTAAGGCAGCCTGAGCTCCCTAGGATGTTGCGTTGAAAGGGAGTGCATTCGTCTCCTCCTCCTCAAACCAATAAAGGGTCGGCAACGCGCTAGTCATTCTTCTGGAAGCGCAAGCGTCCATAGGCTACGGTGTATGCTTACCATAAGGCAGACCGTACGCTTGTTTGCCACCGTCGTATATTTTTTGAGAGGAGTCTGCATGCGGTATTTTGTACCTTCCAAGAGACTAGATACTGCATTCATACAAAGCACTCATTGAAATGATGGCACGCAGCGCGCAGTGTGGAACTACTAAGTTGCCACTAGCGATAGCGGATTGACACGGCCCGGCCACGACCTTGCGCGGCGGCGGCAGCGGCAGCGGTTTTCCTAATTCATTGCGTGTGATCCCAACTAACCACAGTGCGTTGCGCGACTCGACCGCGCAATGAACAGATAAAACGCTTGCCGCGCAATGTCGTAGCCGTATGCCTGAACCACTAGGTTATCGTTAACACGGAGACGTATTGGTATTGCAGGGAAACGGGCACATATCACGATTGCGCGGATGTCGCGCGACACTGCCGCTCGAACGTCTTGCGGACAAATCGGCCACGGACGCATGAGATCGCTCGTAAGTCTATGGAACCGTATCGATACTGTAATAATTTACTTTAAAAACAAAGTTTTAACCGACTTCAATTTAGTACTCCGCCAAGCCACGAGAACACATTTCCACATTTCTTTTCCAACTTACCACATGAACTGATTTCCGGGAGCAAATGCGTTGATTATTTATTAGAGAAAAAACCGAATCGCTGTAGGTATGGGCCGATAACATTAAATTTGAGGACTTCCGTCGATTCCACAAGGATCACCTTAGGCAATTGGCACTCCGCTTACCTTTCCGTTGAAATAGCAACTAACGATAGTTGCTATTTCAACGGAAATCTGTGATCTTTTGTACTTTTAAGTACATAATTGAGGAATTCCATAAGTCATCTGTGTCATCACGTCTTCATCATCAAATTTATGATTTCCGGGTGTAAATACACGAGTTATAATAGAAAATACCAAAATCACTACACGCGTGCCTGATATAATTGAGGAGTTCCTTCAATTCCTCATGGATCCCATCATCCAACTGAATTTTTGAAAAAAAATGGGACCCACCTGGAAGCTTATACTTAAAACAAAAAAAAAATACGAATTGGCTCATCAATTACGGAGTTCTGAGGTAACAAACATGGAAAAAAGAAATTGAGAACCTCCTCCTTTTTTTTAAGTCGGTTAAAAATTTTAAGTCCTCGTGCGTAACCGCTCATACTGATACCGCACCGCTAAATATAGATACTTATTTTATCATATACTTACATTCGACAGCGGAATTTTGACGAAAACCGTCAACTGCACTATGTACCGTAATATATGAGGATACAGCCACGAAGATAACGCCAATAATAAATCCGATACAGAATCCCTGGGGACAAATATATAGAAGTCACAGTGTTTGAAAGTTTGCAAGAGTAGGTAATATGTAATGTAAAAAACTATATATGACGACCGGTTAGCCTAGTGGGTAGTGACGCTGCATACGAAGCTGAAGATCCTGGGTTCGAATCCCGGTAAGGGCAAATATTTGTGTGATGAGCGTGAATATTTGTTTCTGAGTCATGGATATTTTCTATGTATTTAAGTATTTATATCTATTATATATATCGTCGTCTAGTACCCATAACACAAGCCTTACTGAGCTTGAAAATGAAAATGAAAATGATTTATTGGGTAACTTAAGGTCTATGTAACAAATAACAGGTTGGTGTCTCTGAGCTTACTATGGGACTAGGTCGATTTGTGTACGATTGTACCCTTATAATTATTTATTTATTAATTATTTATTTATATATAACTGTCTACTTATTAGTTAAACAAGAATAACTCTCAATGTATGAACCATCACAACTTTACTTGTATATATCGTACCTATAATAATTGTAAAACGAGCAACATTTTGTTTGTGTATGGGTTCTCGAAATAGATAATAATTTTGACGGTCGCCTAATGATAATAAATTAATTCAAATAATCGTTTAATCAATGTCCATACATCACTATCGTCTAGAACTAGTCGAAAATACACTTTTTAGGGTTCCGTAGCCAAATGGCAAAAAACGGAACCCTTATGGATTCGTCATGTCTGTCTGTCTGTCCGTCTGTCAGTATGTCACAGGCAATTTACTCTAAAACCATAAGGTGTATTTGAATAAAAATTGAGGATAGGGTGTATTTTGTTAACCGCTACATAGTTTTGTAATGAAATTACTAGAAAATATTTTTTTTAGGGGTGCACCCAATACATAAAACTGAAAGTCAAAAAATATTTTTTCATTGAAAGCCCACTTGTGGTACATCAATCGACAGGCCTTTCAAAATAAATATAAGGCTTCTAAGCATTTTTTGGATTAAGTGAATAGAGTCGGAGATAATCGCCCCGAAAATCACTAAAATTGTGTGTCCCCCCCTCTAATTTTTGAACCGTGTATTATAAAATTATGAAAAAATCATGCTCATGGGGCTTATAAAATTCTACCAGCGAAATTTGTTTTGAACAAGATCGGTTCAAAGGTTTTCGAGATATTTATAAAAAACTGCGTTCCTTAAAGAAAAGGACATAAATGCCATAAGTTTTCAGTAACGATATGACCTATTTCATGTCAGACCCACCATACCCCTAGCAATACCCCTGGGTGTAGGGTGGGACTGAACCATACCACCGTAGTGCTGTGCACTATATTATGCTTTATAATATCTATCCCAAAAGTCCTATTACCGTTATCAGTATCACGCAGTGTAGTTGAAAAAGTTAGACTACCGTTATCTGTACGAGTAGTAACCATTGATTTAGTATATAGAACTAGATGCACAATGTCAAACAAATATGCCAAAAAGTGTGCCCCAGAACATGAACGAAGAATACCTACTCTGGACAGGCTATGGTAATAATAATTCCACGTGCGAGCGAGCTGGTAGCATACAAATCTCTATAAGTGTGACAGAAAGGGGAATACCATTTATTGTCCTTGTCATAGTTCCACTTTTTTTTTTATTTGCCACAACTGATTTAGTATGAAGTTGTGACTTGTGCCACACAAACCATTACCCGTCCCGTAGTAAGTTGTTTATGACAAGTCATCAGCCATTTTAGGACCGGTTCTTAATTTAGCTGCATAAGAGCTTTTCCGTCCCTCACCGTGGCAACACGTACAGCCCGTCCATAGTATTCTAGGTTCATGGCCCCAGAATGACAGTAGTTGCTAATAGCGTTAACTTATAACCTGTATCAAGATATGTTTCATAAAAAAAGAACTCAGTGTTTTAGACCTTAAGCACCATATTAGCAAACCAACATCAAAAGATTATATACTTTTTAGTTTAAATATTGTGACATATAATATGACTTGACTGCTCACGTCAAAACTTTAGCGTTTAGCGAATGAATGGAGTCGCGTTATAAATTTTATTTGAGTATTTCAACAGAAAGCACAAATAAATCTGGTTTCTTTATTTTACATACATACATATAATCACGCCTTTATCCCTACAAGGGTTAGGCAGAGCACATGAAACTTTTGTTCCAGTGCCACTTTTAGCATAAATATGGGTATAAAAGATGGACAAAATGTGATTATTTTACAAGTGGGGAATAAACAGTTTCAAATATTTGTACAAATATTATATACAAAACAATTGTTGAGATTTCCGTAAGTACATATAGTACAGCTGACAGAGTCCATAAAAAGAATTCATTTTAGTTTCCTTGAAATAGATTCAGTTTGTTAAATAATTGTATTTTCGACCTGCCTTTACTTTAAATACTTTCTTTTTTGCTATGTAATGTAAGCGTACAGTCAAGTAGCGATCAGCGGTCGATTTTATTAAAACGATCCTGGGTTTTGAACGTCACTCTCATGATCATCCGACATCTATTAAACGAGTATTACGAGATATAAGGTCAAAAATGAATGATGATGAAAATTGGCAACAATTAGCGCATTTCCAAATGATGTGTTGGAATTGTATTATAGAATTTTATTATAGTTCATTAATGCTATTAATTACCTTTTGCCAGAAGGCAGAAAATAGAGCGAAGGATATTGGAAGTAATTGAAATTAAAATATGTAATGCAAAGAAATGGGCTTAGGTACGTTCATGAGAGGTGTGGCAGATTTAGTAAGCCAGTTCTTCCATTTTTTGTCGTATACCTATAATATATCCGAATCATATGCCGTTTTGTCTGTCACCAGGCTGTATCTCAGGAACCGAGAGAGCTAGACAGTTGAAATTTTCACAGATGATGTATTATAAAATAAATATTTAATGGGGGCTCCCATACAACAATTTTTTTTGCTGTTTTTAGATAATAGTAAGGAACCCTCCGTGCGTGAGTCCAACTCGCACTTGGCCGGTTTTTATTATATTACCGATTAAATAAAAAAATTACCATATCCTAAACTTCATAACTTAGAAAAATAATAAAAACAATAATAAAGTGCGAGTCTTTGGCCTGTATTATAATATTTATAAATCAGTTCCTTCTTTCATCATCATCATCATATCAGCCGAAAGACGTCCACTGCTGGGCATAGGCCTCCCCCAAAGAGTGCCAAAGTGACCGGTCCTGCGCCACACGCATCCAGCGGACTCCCGCAACCTTTACCAGGTCATCAGTCCACCTTTCCGCCCCACCGGCCATCGGTTATACGTGCCCCGCCAATCGCCACTTAAGGTTAGCGATTCGGAGGGCTATATTTATCGGTTACCTTGGTTCTTCTGCGGATAGCCTCATTTCTGATGCGATCACGCAGAGAAACTCCCAACATGGCCCTCTCCATTGCCGTTTGGGTGACTTTGAGCCTTCTTATGAGGCCCATAGTAAGCGACCACGTTTCAGTGCCATATGTCATCACTGGCAACACACACTGGTCAAAGACTTTCGTCTTGAGACACTGCGGAATATTGGACGAAAAGATGTGCCGTAGCTTCCCGAACGCTGTCCAGCCGAGTCGGATTCGACGATTGGCCACTTTCTCGAAGTTGGACCTACCTAACTGGATAGTCTGTCCTAGGTATACATAATCGTCTACAACTTCGAGCGTAAAGTGTCCGATTGTACTTAATGGGAGTTGGTACTACATGGGCATTTGACATGATCTTCGTCTTAATCATGTTCATTCTTAGACCAACTCGCTCGGAAGCTTTATTGAGGTCATCGAGCATCGTACTTAATAAGTCCTCCATGGTCTCAGCCAAGACTACTAAATAGTCAGCAAACCGAAGGTGAGTGATGTACTCGCCGTTGATGTTGATGCCTAGCCTTTTCCAGTCCAGAGTCTTGAAAACGTCCTCCAGTGCAGCGGTGAAGTTTTGGAGAAATAACATGTCCTTGCTTGACTCCCCGCTGCAGCGGAATAGGTATCGAGTTCTGGTCCTGGAGTCGGACTGACATAGTGGCGTTCTCGTACAAACACTTCAGCACTTCTATATAGCGATAGTCAACTTGGCACCGCTGGAGAGACTGTAGTACCTACAGCCCAGGTTTCAATCGAATCGAAGGCTTTCTCGTAGTTCACGAACGCTAAGCAGAGGGGCAGGTTGTTATACTCCTCGGTCTTCTGTATAACCTGACGAAGCGTGTGGATGTGGTCTACGGTACTAAAGCCTCTTTCGGAAACCGGCTTGATCGGAAGGCTGGAAGTCATCTAGCCTGCGTGCGAGACGATTTGCAGTGACCCTCGAAACCAGCTTATAGACATTAATTATGATCCAATAGATATAGTCATTATCCTCTTACCGTTATTCCCGATTTACCCTAAAGGAGCCCGGGGTCTACTTTGACATCTAATCCCAAGATTTGGCATAGGCACTAGTTTTACGAAAGTGACTGCCATTCTGAGCTTCCAATCTTGACGGAAAACTAGACCTTATTGGGATTAGACCGGTTTCCTCACTATGTTTTCCTTCACGGAAAAGTTTACGGTAAATATTCTTTAGGTAGATACATAAGTTCGGAAAAACTTATTGATACGAGTCGGCATTCGAACCCACGACCGCCGCTTGACAGCCGTATGCCTGAACCACCAGGCTACCGTAGCTTCGTGGTAGATCCAGTAGATATAGTATAATTATTATTAACTTACCATTTGCATCAAACACCCAAGGGTGACAATGATGTATATGATCGTGTAGATTAAGATCCATATTATCTGCAGGAAGAGCGAGGCAATGGACGTCTGCTTGCCATCGGTCTCGGTGGAGTCGGTGCTCATACTGAACCTGAAATAGTTTTAGTTGGTTAAAGTAACACCATCACCATCGTCATCATATCAGCCGAAAGACGTCCACTGCTGGACATAGGCCTCCCCCAAAGAGTGCCAAAGTGACCGGTCCTGCGCCACCCGCATCCAGCGGACTCCCGCAACCTCTACCAGGTCATCATTCCAGTAACATGCCTAGTTTCAATTCATTTAAAAATTCAAGACAATAATATTATAAGAGACTTAAGGGGATGCCTTGATTTGAGTCGAACAGGCCCCCTAGACAGAATACAAAATACAAATATGACTGTCCTACTATTGGGAATGAAGGCGTGAATCTTATCACGGCGATCACGGCCTATCACGGTTATGTGTCGTCGGTTCTAAATTATGGATTGTTACTGTGGGGAAATTCTGCGGACATAGATAGGGCATTTTTATTGCAAAAAAAGTGTATCCGAGCCATATCTAAGGGTAATGGATAGTTGTCGACCACTCTTTAAAAAATTACGAATTCTGCCATTGGCATGCATGTATATAAGAAAAGTCTGCCTTCTTGTAAAAGACCGCCCAGAGGGGCTACCGCGAAATGAAAACGAATTTCGTTCGTGTATCTCCCTCTCTGTTGCACTTGCTAGTTCGAGCGGCAGAGACGGAGATACTCGAACGAAGTTCATTTTCACTTCGCGGTAGCCCCTCAGGATTATTCCAAACTAGCTGTTGCCCGCGACTTCGTCCGCGTAGAACTTGTATCTGATTGATTGGTATTAAATTATTGTAGGCGAACCTTAATTATCGCCGACCCAAACAAAGTTCTACCATCTTTAAGGGATGATTTCAGAGATAAAAACTATCCTATATCCTTCCAAGGGTGTCAAATTCAGCTTACGGAAAATTTCATCTAAATCCGTTCAGGGATTAAGCGTAAAAGGTAACAGTGCGATGAGTTCATTAGTTTTAATTGCTAAATTTAAATTGAAAACTCCGTTTTTAGAAATATAAATATCTTAAGAATCACCAACATACGTTTCTGCTAAAATTGTATATTTTTTTATTAAAGAAAGCTACATTACTGGAAATGTTTGCCTAAATCCGTCCAGTAGTTCACGTTAGTCCGAGCTACCTGTATAGTTATGAAGACCTATCTAATGCTAAAAGACGTAGAACTTTCCATCTCCATCTGCTGTCCCCATTTAACGGTGTTGTTAGAGTATACATGATTTTGATTATCCAAAATAAACGTTATAAATTAACAAAATAATCCGCAGTTTAAATGAAACGATACCTTCTTTTCGGTTATAGGACTTATGGGAGCATTGCAGTTCTAACCTAACCTAACCTACATTTCTGGAAGCTGTTCGGTTCTGTAAGGGTCGTGGTTCTAATTTATCCTTATTACCTACTTTTCTGCTAGCAGTCGGATTATTTATTTTGGCTTACCATATAATTAGTATAATAAAAGACCTAAGAATTCCCTTACTTCAAAAATACTTGTTCCTCATACAGACTTCCAACCCTTTTTAACCTCCTTACAGGGTGAATTTCAAGAAATGTTGTAATTAGTTTCCTAGTCTTTTAGCGAAGTTACAGATCCCTTACTTGAAAATTGTCTTGTTCCCTGTACAAACATCCAACTCCTTTTAGCTCATTTTGGGGATGAGTGTTTTTAACCCCCTTATGGAATCAATTTCAATCAGTCTTAATTGTCTTGCCCCCGTAGGAGATGAATTTCAAAAAACTCTGAAATCAGTTCTGTGGTCTTTTAACATAAAGGCTAAGACCGAAGTAACAAATCTCTTACTATAATATTTTCTTGGTCTCCATCCCTTGAATGCCGTTTTAAACCCCTTAGGGGTGGATTTTTTCCAACACGCTAAAAGATATTTTGTATTCTGATAATAATTGTTTATACAACGTTTTAACGCTCCATCAATAAAGAGTTTTGCTAATCCAAACCTCGCACCCCCTTTTAACCCCCTTAGGGATAGAATATTCTTAAACGCTGGAAGTACTTTTTTATTAGATAAGTAATATTTCTACAACGAAGTATCTTACTAAAAAAAAGCGTTTCCCATACAACCCTTGCACCCCCTTTTAAGCCCCTTTGGGGTGGAATAGTCTAAAACGCTAAAAGTTCTTTTTTTGTATTCTAATAAGTAATATTTCTACAAAGTTTTAAGTCTCTAGCTCAAAAACTAAGTTTCCCCCATATTCACTCTGCACCCCAATGTCTCTCTCCCTTAGGGGAGGAGTGTTCTAAGTCACTGAATCGACTTTTACTATATTTTAATAAGTAATCTTTCTACAAAATTTTTACTCTAGCTAAAAAACAAAGTTTTCCCCATACAAACATGTCACCGTTTTTAAAACCCCTTAGGGGTGGATTTTTCCAAAACGCTTTAATTCTTTTTTTGTATGCATCATCATCATCATCATCATCATATCAGCCGAAAGACGTCCACTGCTGGACATAGGCCTCCCCCAACGAGTGCCAAAGTGACCGATCCCGCGCCACCCGCATCCAGCGGACTCCCGCAACCTTTACCAGGTCATCAGTCCACCTTGTGGACCAGCGGAAGCAGGTGGTTGTGGTTTTCATAGACTTTAAAAAAGCTTTTGATACACTGGGCCACAACCAGCTGCTTCAGGCAATGGAAGAGTGTGGAATCGCGGGACCACTTCTCGGTTGGCTCCGCGCCTACCTCGAGGATCGAACCTTGCGCACGGCGGTGGCAGGCGAGTGCGGCGCGCCCGCGTGCGTTTCCAGCGGCGTGCCGACCGGTTCCGTGATCGGGCCCGTCGGGTACATAGTTCATGTTAATAGCTTGTGTAATGTAATCAAACACTGTAGTATATATATGTACGCAGACGATACCTGCCTAGTTTACGCGGATAAAGACCTAAGCTTGATAGAATACAGAATACAAGAAGATTTAACTAATGTAATAAAATGGGCACACGATAATGGCATTATAATCAATATTGAAAAAACAAAGTGTATGTGCATAAGGTCTCCGCACTCTAGGGATAGGTATAGGCGACCGTGTATAGTGGGGCATAGCTTTGATTGCTTACACAGTCCGCGGGCGGCAGTAGCCGCGTGCGCCTGTGCCGAGCTCCAGGTGGTGGAGCAGTACAAGTACCTAGGCCTGCTCATAGACCATAAGTTCTCATGGCAGCCGCATGTAACTAGCTTATGCAATAGATTAAGATCCGTACTTGTAAAGTTCCACCACTTGAAGTTCGTCGTAAATGGGGCTACATTATGCACGGTATACTATGCGCTCGTGGACTCACTTTTGTCGTATGGACTGGTAAGCTACGGTCGTACATTTAAAACATATTTGGATAAGTTAAAGGCCCTGCAAATTAGATTCATGAAATTAATGGTCGATAATAAGACTAAACAAAGATGTAAGAATAGTACCTATGAAAATCTCTTCTTAGAATGTAAAATATTACCAGTTCACGAAAAAGTAGTGTTGCTACTAGCCTTAGATCAATTTTGTAACGATGAATTTAAAAAACCTATTGCCAATCAAAGGCTTATAAGAAATAGAAACAGTGACAGGTTAGCTCTGCCTAGTTTTACAAATTATTACGGACAAAGAAGTAGAAAATACCTAATTCCCTTAATATACAACGATTTACCGTCAGAATTAAAAAACACATGTACAACAAAACAATCATTTAGAAAGAAAGTAAGCAACATATTATTAGATAAATTAAAAAATGTAATACAACCACTAAAAATATAAATGTAACACATGAAATTTAATTTTTTCTTTCAAAATATTATATACCCTATTATATCCTGAAGACTCAAATTTCAAGTACAAATTCACGAGAGAATCGGACAGCTCAATATTCCAACCTAAGTATGTTTATTGTTCAGTATTGAAGTAAGAGATGACGATGAACCATGCCTAGATAAGTAAGAGTACCTACCTGGTCGACCATATGTAGACTTCATTACATTGAAGTGAAGTCTGCCAATGGCCGGTCAGTGATTTCATTTCATTTTTTTTTTCATTTTATTAATTAAGTTTTGGTATATTTAAACAGCTTACTAAACAATTTGTACAAATTGGAGCATCGTCTGCCAACAAACCACTATGTGGTTTGGCAGAAGTATTGGATATAAGAAACACTGTAAGCTCTTAACTGAATAAACAATTTTTCAATTTCAATTTTCAATTGTCGGGGGCCTACCCACGCTGCGCCTTCCGGTAAGTGGTCGCCACTCGAGAACCTTTCCGCCCCAACGGCCATCGGTTCTACGTGCTATGTGCCCCGCCCACTGCCACTTAAGTTTAGCGATCCGGAGGGCTATATCGGTTACCTTGGTTCTGCTGCGGATAGCCTCATTTCTGATGCGGTCACGCAGAGAAACTCCCAACATGGCCCTCTCCATTGCCCTTTGGGTGACTTTGAGCCTTCTTATGAGGCCCATAGTAAGCGACCACGTTTCAGTTAATATAGTTATTTTTTGTATACAAATAAGTAATTTGTCTACAAAATTTCAAGTTTCTAGCTCAAAAGGAAAAGTTTCCATCATACAAACATTGCACCCCTATTTAACCACGTTTAGGGTGCAATATTCTAAAACGCTGGAATTTCTTTTTTTGTATCTTAATAAGTAATCTTTCTACAAAGTTTCAAGAATGTAGTTCAAAAAATAATGTTTCCCCCATACAAACTTCGCACCCCTATTTAACCCCCTTAGGGGTGGAATTTTCTAAAACGCCCAAAGCACTTTTTTTGTTTCATAATAAGTAATCTTTCTACAAAGTTTCAAGAATCTAGTTCAAAAAATAATGTTTCCCCCATACAAACATTGCACCCTTTTTTAACCCCCTTAGGGGTAGAATTTTCTAAAACGCTAAAATTACTTTTTTGTATCTTAATAAGTAATCTTTCTACAACGTTTCAAGCCTCTAGTTCAAATAACAATGTTTCTCCCATACAAACATTGCACCCCTATTTAACCCCCTTAGAGGTAGAATTTTCTAAAACGCAGAAAGTACTTTTTTGTATTTTAATAAGTAATCTTTCTACAAAGTTTCAAGTCTCTAGTTCAAAAAACAATGTTTCTCCCATACAAACATTGCACCCCTATTTAACCCTCTTAGGGGCAGAATTTTCTTATACGCAGAAATTACTTTTACTGTATTTTAATGAGTAATCTTTCTACAAAGTTTTAAGTTCATAGTTCAAAAATTAATGTTTCCCCCATACAAACATTGCACCCCTATTTAACCCCCTTAGGAGTGGAATTTTCTTAAACGCTGAAATCACTTTTTTGTATCTTAATAAGTAATCTTTCTACAAAGTTTTAAGTCTCTAGTTCATAATATAAAGTTTCCCCCATACAAACTTTGCACCCCCATTTAACCCCCTTAGGGATGGAGTTTCCATAAATCCCGTCTTAGCCGTTGCCTACGTCATAAAAGGAAGTCCTGGTGTAAATTTCAAGTTTCTAGTCCCAGTAGTTTCGGCTGTGCGTTGATGAGTGAGTCAGTCAGGACAATGGCATTTATATCCTCCTAGCGTTATTCCCAGTAATGCCCCTAAAGAAGCCCGGGGTCCGCTTTGACACCTGACAAAGGCATTTATATATATAGATAAATATAAATACTGACAAATCAGCATGGCTATCACAAGACGGCGCGCAAGCTCTCTCGATTTTTCTCGAACTATCCGTCACTCTCTTATTAGACAACTTAGAAAGAGACGTATAGTGCGAGAAAAATCGAGAAAGCTCGCGCGCCGTCTTGTGATAGGCGTGCAGTATCGTATCGTGACAAAATACTCCGCGTGTAATCTTGCAGAAATTCAAATAAACTTCATGGCTGAACGCGATGAGCCGATGACAGTGCATATTCCATGTCATTAAAAAAAAAGGAAGTCGGTCAGACTTTTGACGTTTGACGTTATTTTGTTGAAATTTGTTGATACATTTGTTGAAATTACGCCTCAATACGAATTTAGCGCGCATAAGTTTCCATATCAGAATCGATTATTTTTTTATGCTTTAGAATTTAATATGCGTTTTGTGAAGGTCTATCACAACACCGGATCGAAATTATTACTGTTAGTTAGATATGGCATTGTCCGCCATTTTGACGTCACTGAATTTCAAGCAGAAGAACTGAATAATTTAATGAGGTCAAATGTTTCCGAAAATGTATTAACCATCGCAGTCGGATAAAAACTATCCTATTTCCGAGCTAGAATAATAATGTACTTGTAAAAAAAGTTTAAAGTATTTCCGTTCACGGGAAGTCGAGATCATTCGGGACACAAAAATGGTTAGTTTGATACTGGCTGATTCTTTTTTTTATTTAGAGATTTATTATAAGTGAGAGATGAGAGATGAGATCGGAAGTTCATACATTGAAACAAAGAGCGCAATATCAAAATCTATTACATCAGCCTCGATGTCGATCAGCAATTTATAGGAAAAATTCTTATAATATGTGCATAGTTTTATATAATAGTTTACCTGATCATATTAAAGTAATGACATCAACTGATTTTGGGAGAAATTTAAATACCTATTTATTAGATTATTGTTTTTATAGCGTTAAGGAATTTACCCAAAAACAAAAAAACAGCATGGACATTTAAAAAAAAAAAAAATTGTGGAGGGTATTTAGATGAAATGTTATATGAGTAATTGCATGTGCGCACTACGATTTATTATAATATTTGCATGTCGTTAATTACGATAGAATACTGTACTACTACTCACAAGAACACCCTGTAACTAGAAATAAGTATTCTTGCAGATAAACATTTTCTATTCTATTCTAATCTAATCTATGTAGGTATTAGGTATGTAGGGTCATTTCGCCGGTTGGCGACCACTTAGCTGAGTTGGTGAACTGAAAGGATATTTTCTCTGTTTTTTAGTAGAGTTCTATTCTAAAACAACAATAAAATGCATGTAAAACTAATTGTCTCAGTAGGGTTTGTAGAATTGATGTTATCTTCAATTGAAAAAACCTTCTCCTTCAGGTAGTCGCTTACCGAAGAAAGAAAGAAAGAAAGAAAAATAATTTATTCGTGACAAAACAAAAGGTGTACACAAAAACTTAAACAAAAAACTACAAACTTAAAAATGCTTGTCACGAATTGGTCTCGCCTCAGCATAATGCTGGCTTACAAGCCAGCGCTGGTCTTCCGGCGAGACCTTTTGTGGGCCACGTTCCTTGCTGTCCGACAAGGCCTTAAATTTTAAAAAACGAAAGACCACGAAGGTGGTCGCGTAACCAGCTAAATGACCCTGTTAGAAACCCGAACTCTGATAATAACCGTGACCACACTGCGACGTGTGGTCAGTCGGTTCGTAAAAATTAACGACCGACTAGCTACCGCGAAACGAAAACAAAGTTCGTTTGTGTTTTTCCCTCTCTGTCACGATTGCAAATATTTTACTTACGTACTTATATCACATCCCGTTTCTGTTTCTACGAACTTGACTATTCATGTTCAGTTTATCGCCATAACTAAAGTAGATACCTACTTATTCCGTCCACCCACCCACAATAGTACATTACGTAACTAGGGCGGTGAATTCGTGAATGCCCCAGATCGCAGGTGTTTGTGGCCCGAACCGAAGGTGAGGGTCATAAATATGCGCTCTGGGGCTTTACAAATTACCGCCCGTGTTGAGTACAAAATTTTACGTCTTCACCTGGCCACAATGCGAGTTTTCCCGTACGCGCAGCGTGCAGTAAAACTCGCATTATGGCAAGGTGTGACGTAAATACATTATCTAGACTCCGCTATTCGTAATAAACAAGCGTAAGTGGTAAGAAGTCTAGTTAGTGGCACTCGTTTATATCGCAGCTCCATACAAACTTTTACCACCCATTTCACTTCCTTAGGGGATGATTTCGGGGATAAAAACTCATGTCACACTCCATCCCTTCAACTATCTCCACTTAAAAAACAAACACACACATACACTTTCGCATTTATGATATTAGTATGGATAGCCCTGTGCTGCATTACCTATATTTAAAGCCTTATTTATAGAATAAAATTTATACTATACACTACTACTACTACTATATACTATTTAATAGTATAGTAATATGCCTACGGCCTCAGTAATATCGGCTAAAGTAAAGTCGCGTCAAAAGGCAACTACGTATATAAATAATTGTTACCACTAATTCGTTCTTATAGGTTCATATATACGCATACCTACATATACAGCATTGATAGCAAAGTCATTGACTTTTCACTGTTAACACTTTTAAAAGTTTAAAAGCCTGCCGAATTTAGCCTGATTGAACCATTTATTAAAAAATTAAGTCGGATGGCAAGCACATTTTAGTTTTATTTTCATACAAACGTTTTTCAAACAACATTGTTTGCTTATGAAACATTATCATATTATTTTTGTTGTACGAGTCAGGTTAGGTACTTATGTTGTTCGATTCCCGCAAAATTTGAAGAAGTTTGCAATATTTGTTGAAATACCTAATACGCCATAGGTATTTCCGCAGTTTACAGTACCTATTGAATGATAATTTTAAAAAGCTAAAACGATATGCATTTATTCATATGTATTTTGTGAATTAGATATTAGGATTGGTAGGTTGGTTGACTGGATTAAACAATAACATAAAATTGATTTGTAACTAAGCGATTTAGGTAAGAAGTCCGTAAAACGTTTTCTGTGTGGAAAGTGATGGACACTAAAATCACTAAATAACCAAAATATCGAAGTATATAGTGACATACAATACCTCGTAATCTGTTTGCTGTAACAACGAATCCTCTGACGTTGTTCTGAAATAACTTGGGCCTTATCACACACCGTACCTACACTTACGGGAGCGCGCTGCCGACTAGGAAGGGCAGTGGGAACACATCAACAGACAAAAACGAATGAGGCCCCCCGTCCGGCGACCCGTCGTAGATGATACGAGTAAGATGACGTCAGTGACCTTCATTTCGGGAATTCCGAGAAACTGAGGAACATAACATAACTGAGCAATTATAGACCTTGTTGTTTTACAATAAGGTTTATGATACCTACTTTAACATAAGTAGGTATACAAGATATTGTCATGGGTTCGATTCGTGGTGGATAGAAACAATAGGGTATATTCATGTATTTTTTTATATTTTTAAACGATTCTATAAGTAATTATAAAACCGGAAAAAAATATAACACTTTCACACTATCATTAAATGAGCCAAAAAAAATTAATTAAAACTACTATCATTTTCGGACGATTGAAACGCCGCCATTTTGGCGCGCTCATTTTGTGACGTCACCGTGCACTTAGAATAAATTAACAACGAAGAGTTTGATTCACAGTTTTAATGAAAGTGAGTGATTAAAGCTTGTAAGATCAACGTATTGTAACGGAAGAGCACGCAAAAGCTTATTATAAATATTGTATTGCCCCTATGTGTGAAAATAACATTAAAACTGCACCTGAAGTGATATATTTTCATATGCCCAAAGATGCAAATATAAGAAAAAAGCGGTGTAAGGCGATGAGGAGAGATAATGTATCGTGCTTGAATAGTTTATATTGTTGTGAAGATCATTTCGAAGTGTGTATTAAATATGTTTGTACCTAAAATCTTTTTTATTACGACTCGCGAACAATATAAACAATAACCTAACCTAAAAATGTAATTATATAGGTACTTATTCATAAAACTATTCTGAGTCCCAATTTTTTAGTTATTAATGTTACAAATAATGATTGTTGTTGATCAACAGTAAAGTTGACTACGTGTGTTGATTTTGATCACGAAACGTTTTAGCTAAGTTTCTTTGTTTTTACTGAGTGCCCTACACAAATTTGTTTCATTTATAACTCTTGACGAAAACAACCTAAGTTTGTTATGTTCATAAAGATGTTCTCAACATGTAACATACCTAATACCTACATATCTTTGATTATATAATATAGATATGTACTAGTTTGTTATTACACTTATTAAAGAAATACACCTCTACGAGGTACCTACGTACTTAGTCGTCATGAACACATTAATTTTAGGCAGATTATCCGGCTGTGCCTTGACAAAACCGCTTCCAGCCATTGTAGGGAGTCTTTTTTCACAAGGAGTCACTGCTTTCAGTTAATAATTCCCAAAAAACACTGATTATTTATCATAAACAACGGCTAAACATTGCAAATAACTTTCAATAATCATACAAACGACCTGTTGACAGTAGACACAGAGTGTACGGTGACGTCACGATTCGCTCCGCCAATAGCGTTGCGTTTTGGAAATTTGCGAGAGAATTTGAAAATTACTACTTTTAAATAATTAAATTTGTTAATAGAAACATGATTATTTGAAATGAATGAATGAGATCGAATTATAGCCCTCTCCCTCTAACGCATAGCTGCGTCCTGCTCACGCGCCAAGCCATCGCAAGCGTATAAACGCGGCATAAGAACTAACTTGACAGTTAATTGCACACGAAAGTTGCTACAGTTTCGCTAGTGCTGTTTAATGTCGATTTAAAAAAAATCCAGTTCATACAAGAGGTGTAGTAAAAGCAGTTTGTATAGTGTCTAGTGTTGTCATAATTCTTGTACTTAAGTAAAAGTTATGTAAATAATAGCTTGATAGAAATTTGGTTTATAAAGAGATCTTTGGGCTATTTTTGTATGATTTGCCAATACGAATAAGATTTATATAGCCTGATCCACCATCCGTGACACTGGAAGGCAGCTGAGAGACTAATTCTATTTATTTCAACTTACATTCGTTTTCTACTACTGACACGGACGGACTATGCAAGGTAGGTTCCTACTTTATGAATTAAAATTCCTACTTAAACTGTAGATATAAAAGTTATCAACATCATCATCATATCAGCCGAAAGACGTCCACTGCTGGACATAGGCCTCCCCCAAAGAGTGCCAAAGTGACCGGTCCTGCGCCACAGAAAAAATAATGGTGTATCGTTTATATACTCACGTATATATAATGAAAAATTCGATATCATGATTCATGACTCGCGAGCAAGACGTGCCATGTAACTGGGAAAAGATTTGCCGGAAGCGAGTTCCACTCTTTGGCTGTCCTCGCGAGAAAACTGGAAGCAAAGCGCTTCGTGCGAATTAGTGGTATATCAACAACATAAGGGTGGAACCCACGACCGCGCCTAGTCCCAAGATGGCGAAATGGTGAGGGCGGGATTAAATCGTGTAATCCTAGCGCACACTCTCCGAAATGTATCCTGTAGAACACCGATAAGCAGGCTACTTTTCTACGGTGTTCCAGTCTTTGCATTTTAGCCTTAGTTAAATCTGGGTCACCAATGAGCACCAGATGAGCTTCCTGGCACGCCCATCAATCGAATTCAAGGTGGCTAGCTGATATTTAGCGGATCCATCCCAGAGGTGGCAACAGTACTCCATACACGACCGGACCTGTGCTTGGTAAAGCTGAAGAAGCTGCCTGGGTGCGAAGTACCGCCTCACCCTAGAGAGGATGCCAAGTTTTTTTGCCGCAGTTTGCGCCAAGGATTCAATGTAGAGCCCAAAGTTCATATTGGACTTTATGTCCATGCCAAGGAGCTGCAGATGGTCTGAAATTGGTACGGTTTTAATGAAAATTGCTGAACAATTAGTTAAAAATAGGCTAGAATGGTTAATTGAAACCAAACCAGTTTAAGTAAAACCCAGTTTGGTTTTAGACGAGGTAAATGTACCTTGGATAGTATAAGTATTTTCATAACTGATATAAGATTAGCATTCTCTAATAACCAGTCTGTTGTTGTGGCTTTCCTAGATATAAATTCTGCGTATGATAATGTTGTCTCAGTACACAATTTTCCAACAAATAAAACTCCCAGCAGAATCATCGGTGTTTACTGGAGAATGTTTCGGTCTCCTTAAAGCCGTTGAATATATTCGAATGGCAAAGCTTACCAAATCAGTTATAGTATCCGATTCAATGAGTGCCTTACAGGCGTTAGTCAGATATCCTTTTCAATCTAAAACAATCTTTCCTGTAATCATAGACACTCGAATACTATTAAGAGATTGCATTACTCGTGGGCTTTCAGTATCTTTCGCTTGGGTCCCAGGACACAGTGAAATAGATGGTAATGTTAAAGCAGATCGCCTGGCCTACGAAGCTGTATCTCGTGGGGACAGATTTCCTTATAAAAATTTTAGTCATGACTTGATTGTGGGCTGAAAGTGCTCAAACAAAGGGCAAATTTTACCTGGAGTATACTTAATGCACCCGAGTTAATTCACCTGGGGGAATTAAAAACACTAAAAGTATAATTAATTCACCTGTCAAATCCGCAAGATGTTTTAAGTCAACTTAATGCCCCTGAGGTGAATTAGGTTCACTAGGAGTATACTTAATGCACTCGCGACCAACCAAGGGTGAATTAAGTATACGGACAGTACACCTTATGCACTCGTGTCCAATCACGGGTGAATCAAGTTAACTGAATGGGTACCTTATTCACCCCTGACCTGCTAACGGTGTATTAGGTATACTTTTTTGACAAATTCATTCGCCCGATAGGTGAATTAGGTTATCTTATCTGTGAGTGGATTTTAGTCCCCTCCAACGCAATCGCAGTTCCATTAGGTGTACTTTTTATTTCCCTGATTGGTGCTTTATTTCTGAGCTAGATTCGAACTTTATTCCCCTGATAGGTCAATTAGGTTGACTGGTAGTGGACTTTGTGCCCTCGAATCCAGCCAAGGGTGCATTAGGTACACATTCTGTCAACTTTATTCCCCTGATAGGTGAATTAGGTTGACTAAAAGTGGAGTTTGTGCCCTCTAATCCAGCCAAGGGTGCATTAGGTAAACATTTTGTCAACTTTATTCCCCTGATAGGTGAATAATGTTGACTGGTAGTGGACTTTGTGCCCTCGAATCCAGCTAAGGGTGCATTAGGTACACATTCTGTCAACTTTATTCCCCTGATAGGTGAATTAGGTTGACTAAAAGTGGAGTTTGTGCCCTCTAATCCAGCCAAGGGTGCATTAGGTAAACATTTTGTCAACTTTATTCCCCTGATAGGTGAATAAGTTGACTAAAAGTGGACTTTGTGCCATCGAATCCAGCCAAGGGTGCATTAGGTACACATTCTGTCAACTTTATTCCCCTGATAGGTGAATTAGGTTGACTAAAAGTGGAGTTTGTGCCCTCTAATCCAGCCAAGGGTGCATTAGGTACACATTCTGTCAACTTTATTCCCCTGATAGGTGAATAATGTTGACTGGTAGTGGACTTTGTGCCCTCAAATCCAGCCAAGGGTGCATTAGGTACACATTCTGTCAACTTTATTCCCCTGATAGGTGAATTAGGTTGACTAAAAGTGGAGTTTGTGCCCTCGAATCCAGCCAAGGGTGCATTAGGTACACATTCTGTCAACTTTATTCCCCTGATAGGGGGATTAGATTTACTAAAAGTGGACTTTGTGCCCTCGAATCCAGCCAAGGGTGCATTAGTTCTTGTGAAGACTTGTTTATGGTTAGTGTCGTTGACACTTCCCCTTCCTGCGCTGTGCTTTTGTTATTGTAGAAAAAAGACAATGGCGAACGGTCGTAATAAAAGATACTAAGATTTCATTAATCAACTTTACCAAGTTCTCACAGGTTATGGGCTAACAACGCCTTACTAGCTAGTTGTAGGGAAAGTATTAAAATAAATTGGAGACCGTGCGCGTTGTCATAATAAAAATGGCGACTACGCCGGCAATTTTTCCACAGCTAAAGGCCGAATCATTTGGCAACTGGTATTTCAGGTTGATGTGCTTATTGGAGGAGAGAGGACTAAAGGAAATTACTGAAGCCGAAAAAGTGGAGACAACCTCAAAAAGCCAGGATGCAAGGGCAAGGAGTTTGATTGTTCAATGCTTGACGGACAAGCATCTGAACTTGGTAAAAGATTGTACATCGGCAAATGGTATGCTAAAGGTGCTGAAAGCAACCTTTCAGAGGAAAAGCGTCATTTCGAAAATAACCCTGAGGAGAAAATTGCTCACGTTAAAGCATGATGGTGGCAGTATGGAAGAATACTTCGCAAAATTTGAAAACATTATACGAGAGTTAGAAGAGTCGGAAGAGAAAATAACGGAGAATGACAAAGTATGCTATCTACTAACAGGACTCGGAGAAGAATATAACCATGTTATTACTGACTTAGAAACGGTCAACACAGAATTGTCATTGGAATTCGTAAGGGCCAAACTGCTGGACCACGAAATTAGAAAACAAGAGGATACAACAGATGAAAGGCAAACATCCTTTATCAGCACTGGAATAGTCTGCTACCGGTGCAAACGTAGAGGTCACAGATCGTTTGAATGTCGAATGACCAGTCGAGGTCGTGGTAGAGGATACCGCAGTCCAAGAGGTAGAGGCAGAGGTGGTGCTGGTACTGCCCATCCTGCACGAGAGGAGAGCCTTCCCATGTTTATAGCTTCAGGACAAGCATTAACACTTGAGAGCACAAACAACACAATATCATTTGTGGTTGACTCGGGAGCAACACAGCATTTTATTCAGGATTGTTATGAAAAATACATGACAAATGTGGAAGACTTGGACCATCCATTAAACATAAAAATAGCAAATGGTCAGATATTAACTGCTAAAAGAAAAGGAATCATACAAGCCACACACAATGACAAGGAAATTAAAATAGAGGCTGTGATATTGCCCGGTTTGAGTACAAACCTTATCTCAGTGAGTAAGCTAGTAGAAAGAGGGATGGAAGTCATCTTTAAAAGTGGTAGACTGATGATAAATTATAACAAATATTGCTATCATGGAGAGAGAAAAGGGCAATTGTATATTTTTAATGTCAAAATAAGTGGTACTGACAACTGTCAACTGCTGAAAGAGGAAGAAGAAGATATTAACCTATGGCATAAGAAATTTGGCCATATGTGTCGAAAGAAATTAGATTTACTGGGATTACCTTTTAGCACTAATATATGTGAGGTGTGCATGAAGAACAAGGCAACCAGACTGCCATTCAAGAGAATACAAAGTCCAAGGTCCAATAAAATAGGTGAGCTCATTCACACTGATATAGCAGGTCCCACAAGAGTGCCTACTAGTGAAGGATATAGATACTTTCAAACTATAATCGATGATTTTAGCCATTTTACTCAGACATATCTGTTAAGAAACAAGTCCGAAGCCACACAGAATCTAATACAGTATATTAAAGATATGGAAAGACAAATGGATATCAAAATAAAAAGGATTCGTTGTGATAATGGAGGTGAATTTATAGCAAAAACCTTAAAAGACTTCTGCATGCACAAAGGAATACGTCTCGAATACACACAAAAGTATTCTGCACAACAGAACGGAAAATCTGAACGTAAGAACAGGTCAATTTATGATAAAGCAAGAACGATGTTGGATGAATCCAACTTGCCTAGGCATTTATGGGGGCATGCAGTACTAACTTCTACATACTTAATAAATAGGTCACCATGTTCCTCTATACAAGACCAAGTACCAGCTCAGCTGATGAACAAAAAGATGGACTACAAGAAGATAAAGATATTTGGAAGTAAAGCTTGGGTGCATATAATGCCTAAGCAAGACAAGTTGTCAAGTAGAGCGACCCCAGCTAGAATGGTAGGGTATGCAATGAATGGCTATAAGCTCTGGGATCCTAAGATGGACAAGATTATTGTGTCAAGAGATGTTCGATTTGATGAAAGAAATATTAGATATATGGAAGACAAGCCAGTAGAAGTAAATCAGGAAATATTTGATAATACAGTGCAACATGAAGTTGAAGACCAAGGACAAGAAATTAGACAAAAGTCATGCAGAGACGGCAAAGAGACAACTAAAGAGGTAGAAGAAAATTTAAATGACTCGGTATTTGATGATGCAGCAGAAGACCAATTGGAACCTGATAATCATAACAATGAACAAGACGGTGAACAAAGAATATCCACAAGGTCTGGTAGAGAAGTAAAACAACCAAAACATTTGAATGAATATCAAATGTATCAAGCATATTGCTTATTGTCCAGTGAAAGCGACCCTGTCACTTACAAACAGGCTATCGCACAGAGCATAGATTGGAAAGCAGCTGTTGAAAAAGAAATAAAATCATTGGTAGAACAGAAAACATGGATAGAAACAGAACTACCAGAAGATTGTTATACAATTGATACAAAATGGATCTTTAAAACGAAATCGGATGGATCGAAAAAGGCGAGGCTAGTTGCTCGTGGATTTCAACAAGAAACTGAAGAATATGTCTATGCCCCAGTTGCTAAAATGACAACAATAAGAATGGGATTGTCACAAGCTATAAATCGTGACTGGACTATCAACCAATTAGACATACCAACAGCGTTTCTAAATGGAAAACTGGATTCAGAAGTATACATTGAAGTTCCAGAGGGAGTAAATGTAAAGAATAAAAGTGAGAGAACAGTATTAAAACTGAAGAAAGCACTCTATGGTCTAAAAGAGTCACCAAAATGCAGGAATACAACATTTGATACTTTCTGCAAGAAAATTAATATGAAAAGATCCAAAAATGACATTTGTTTGTACACTGGAAAAGATGTATGGCTTATATTATTTGTTGATGACATAATGCTAATGGGAACCGAAGAAGAAGTGAACAATGTCATCAAACTATTGCAAGAAGAGTTTAAAGCCAAAAATCTTGGAAGCTTAAGTAACTATTTAGGAATTGAGATACAAAGAAATAAGAACACTATAAAATTATCACAAAAACGTTTTATTAAAAATACATTGAACAAGTTCAATATGACAAACTGTAGCGAAGCGAAGACACCTATGGAAAACAGCTTTCAAGTACCTGAAACAGAAGAAATTATTAATAATGTACCTTACAGGGAGCTGATTGGGTGCCTTAATTATCTAGCAACAATCAGCAGACCAGATATCAGTTTTGCTACATCATTTCTCAGCAGATATCTTGACAAACCGACAAAAAGTTTGTGGACAGCAGCCAAAAGAATCCTAAGATATCTAAAAGGAACACAAGATATAGAAATAACATATAGAAAGAAAGAAGATAACACTAATCAGTCTTTAATTTCAGCTTTTTCAGATTCTGATTGGGCTGGTGACAGGTCTGACAGAAAGAGTGTCAGCGGTTGGGTCATATATCACCAAGGCAATATCATATCCTGGGCTTCGAGGAAACAGCAGTCAGTTTCACTTTCGACTGCTGAATCGGAGTATGTTGCTGCTGCCATGTGTGTCAGCGAGCTGCTCTTTCTTCAAGGACTGACAAAAGACTTCGAAAATCAGTGCAGTGTTGAGCTATTTGTGGACAATCAAAGTGCAATAAAAATGATAATGAACAGTGAAAATACCAAACATTCCAAACACATCGACATAAAGTTTCATTTTGTAAAAGACATTATTGCTGGAAACATTATCACTGTGAAATACGTGAGTGCAAGTGAAAACCCCTCTGACATTATGACAAAGCCTTTGTGTAGTGTGAAACATAATTATTTTCGTAGTAATATGTTTAATTAGTTTATTACAACAATTTGTTTAGTTTATTGTTTGAAGTCTTGAGGTTACACACTAATGTCAAAATAGAGTAGACACGTCAAATGTCAAATTTAGTGTTGCCATGACGTGAAAACTAAAAGTACCAAGTTTTGTTTTCTGTTACAATTTTAAGTTAATGTTTAATTATATTTGTGACTTTAAATTGAGAGGGAGTGTGAAGACTTGTTTATGGTTAGTGTCGTTGACACTTCCCCTTCCTGCGCTGTGCTTTTGTTATTGTAGAAAAAAGACAATGGCGAACGGTCGTAATAAAAGATACTAAGATATCAGAGCTTTTCATTAATCAACTTTACCAAGTTCTCACATAAAGTTGACAGAATGTGTACCTAATGCACCCTTGGCTGGATTCGAGGGCACAAACTCCACTTTTAGTCAACCTAATTCACCTATCAGGGGAATAAAGTTGACAGAATGTGTACCTAATGCACCCTTGGCTGGATTTGAGGGCACAAAGTCCACTACCAGTCAACATTATTCACCTATCAGGGGAATAAAGTTGACAGAATGTGTACCTAATGCACCCTTGGCTGGATTAGAGGGCACAAACTCCACTTTTAGTCAACCTAATTCACCTATCAGGGGAATAAAGTTGACAGAATGTGTACCTAATGCACCCTTGGCTGGATTCGATGGCACAAAGTCCACTTTTAGTCAACCTAATTCACCTATCAGGGGAATAAAGTTGACAAAATGTTTACCTAATGCACCCTTGGCTGGATTAGAGGGCACAAACTCCACTTTTAGTCAACCTAATTCACCTATCAGGGGAATAAAGTTGACAGAATGTGTACCTAATGCACCCTTGGCTGGATTCGAGGGCACAAAGTCCACTTTCAGTCAACCTAATTGACCTATCAGGGGAATAAAGTTCGAATCTAGCTCAAAAATAAAGCGCCAATCAGGGAAATAAAAAGTACACCTAATGGAACTGCGGTTGCGTTGGAGGGGACTAAAATCCACTCACAGATAAGATAACCTAATTCACCTATCGGGCGAATGAAGTTGTCAAAAAAGTATACCTAATACACCGTTAGCAGGTCACGGGTGAATAAGGTACCCATTCAGTTAACTTGATTCACCCGTGATTGGACACGAGTGCATAAGGTGTACTGTCCGTATACTTAATTCACCCATGGTTGGTCGCGAGTGCATTAAGTATACTTTCAGTGAACCTAATTCACCTAGGTGAATTAAGGGTGAATTAGGGGAACTAAAAAGTAAACTTTAAACCCCCCAGATTTTGTGAGGTGAATTAATTATACTTTTAGTGTTCTTAATTCCCCCAGGTGAATTAACTCGGGTGCATTAAGTATACTCCAGGAAATTTCCTGTACTACCTACGCAATACAACCTTAAGGGGCTACCCGAGGTTTCCATCGATTTTAGTCAAGTTTTGAATCGTATCTCCTTCTTTTGCACTACAGATAGAAGTATGAATCAAGTGGTTATCGGTTCTTCAATCTTTTATCTCCATTTTGGTCTACCGGATTTTGAAACAAATGAATACTTAATGTTGTATGATTTTTTTAAAGATTGTCTAAAAAGACACTAATTTCGTATCTCTATTGACGTGAAAGATCTAACATATACGAAATCTACATATTTGGGTTCGTCTGTGACGTCTCTTAAAACTGGTCTAGGGTTTTCATTATAAACCAATTAACACAAAAGTTATGGCCAGAAAACGGGGTTTTTGACCTAAAATGGTTCAACTTTGATGCCAAATATCTCGAAAACGATGAACTTTGAAGTAAATATGGGATACTATATTGCTTAAAGCCGTTGTTGTTAATATAGTAAGCTAAAAAAAACATAAGATAACTAAGGGATTCAGATCGAAGGTCATTGGCGTATGGGAGCCCCTTAAGTTCCTACTAAGCCCTGGTTTGCAAAGCTAAGGCTCGGTAAACGAGCCACTAGCATTATAACGAATGAGATTGGGTCATGTGTGCACGCCGGCTCATCTTACCAGACTACATATTGTAGAGTCAAATTTGTGTGAATGTGGAGAAATTGGAGACTTGAATCATATACTTGAATGGTTCAATAAAGGACATGAAAGAAAATCATGTCCTTTATTGAACCATGTCTCTTTTTACAATGATCTTGCCTCACTTAAAATCGCTTTTCCTACATCCATCCCTGTCTTGTTAGCCTCAAAAGATCCTTCTGTGTTTAATTCTATATCCTCTTTCATTTTACTTAATGTAAAATAATTAAATACGGATAGTATTTAATTATTTTACATATTTTATTATCTCTTATTCCTTTCTTTCCAAATTCCGTTATCCGTATTCCTACTTTCCTAACGTTTCCCTGCTTTGTCTGTGGCAATACGCAAACCGCGTTCAGCCAAACGAAAAAAAAAAAACATTTTCAGCTATCAAGTTGGGAGCCAATAATGCACGGCCCAATAATGTACAGCCTGATAATCCGCGTCCACTTTTTGTGGACTCGGATTATTGGGTCGTGCATTATCAGCCCGGACAAAAGTGGCTTCCAATTACTGCCCCGGACCAAGGTTGCTCAGGGTGATAATGCACGGGCCAATAATGTACAGCCTGATAATCCACGTGCAGTATGGACGCGGATTATTGGGCTGTAGATTATTTGGCCGTGCATTATTATGGCTGTACATTAACCGGCACCGTCAACCGTCAAGTTAGTTCGCCTAATTAAAAATCTTAATTAGGTTGCCAACTATTTCAAAGGCATTTATCGGGACGCTTGATTCTCGCAATAATGCCCGTACAGGAAGGGCGTTCCCATAAACTGTGAACAAATGTCACAGTATAAATACCGAAGAAAAGTGCTTCCAGCCTCAAAGTAATTAAGGCTAAATTCTCGTCCATTACATAATATATAGTTCGCCGAAACACTTACCCCGTTACAAGTTAATCCCCACACACGCACCAATAACACATATTGCCGTGCCGTGTGACTGTTGACACACAATATCCATAAAACTAGCTCATTACTTTTTAAGTGTGCTGTTAACTTCGGAGAAATCTTTGATCGCTCTTTATTTCACGCGTCAGGGTTGCTTTGGGCCTTTCATTCTAACGAAAAGGCTTACCTCGCCGCTCGCCTTCGGAACTTTGGCCTGGGATTTCGCTTGCAAGACACCTGGGGATGGTAAGTGGACGTGGGAGCTCGCCCTCAGGTTTCGCTTGCAAGACAAGACACCGGGATATACCTAATGAGTGTTCGTCCATGGGGGCGCATTTAGAGCGCTTTCTGAAGGAATGTTTCGAATCTTTCATTCCAATGACAACCACAGCCTGTAGCCTCGCTTGCCTCGCTACTCTACTATGGGATAGTAAGTGTCCGTGAGTGAGGGCTCGCTTGCCTCGCCCCTCCCTCGCATAGGGAGCGCTCTTTAAAAATACATTTTGAGCATCTATGTAATGTGATAAACCGTTTCTGATGATGTTGTAGGACGGCTATCGTTTACCTTGGTGTGAAGGAGACTTGTCGCGCTCGGAGAGGCGTCCACATTTGATTACTTGCACCGGGCTAGTCAGACAGGTAGATAATTTCATAGAGGTGGGTGCGCTTTGGGCATACGGGCATGAATGTGTGCTGATATTAGATGGGCGCCATGCATTTACAATTTATTCTCCTAAATGCAAAAGAGATTAGACACTAGACAGGATACCTATTTTACAATGGTCAGAAATATGAACAAAGAAAGATTATTGGACAAGTAGATTTATTGCCATTAGAACACGTGTACATATGTAGAACAAGCCACTAAATGTTAACTAAGGCTTAGAGCTAAGGCGTGGCTTCCTCTTAAAGAGATTTAGATTTTAAATTGTCTGACCGAGGACGAAGTCTTGGTATTTAAATTTAATTAATTAGAGAATAGGCATAGTTGTAGTGTTTGGTTTGTATGAGGCTGCGATATTAATACTAAAATTATGACTCTATTTGCAAACACATGGTTTCATACCAAAACGTGTGTGGCAACCTTGTTGCACAACAGGCTAGGCTGGTTGGAAATATTAAACATAGAGATGTCTTGATTTCTTTCTGTCAAGTGTGACACAGAGTTTTAGTTCTACGAACGCTTGTGTAGTCTTGAACATATTATTTATATTCAGATTTGAGTATGTTTTAATACACCTATCCCAACTCTAACTGGCATTTATTTTCACCTGGGATCCGAGGAAGATCATTGAATACGCAACCGACCCAATAGGACGAGGAGGCGTAATAGCGGGAGCCTTGCCCATGCTGGCACCCGCGCGCGCCCTTTAAACTCCTATATTGGTGACCCCGACGTTCGGTTAGTTTCTGCCAAGTTGGAGAAATTCGCTGCAGAGAAGACCCGAAAATTGTGTGTCATAATTGTGCAGTGAAATGGCGGATCATTTATAACTATAATTATTTTTTCGTATTTCTCGCTTGTGTCATCGTTGACATGTCACAATTAGTGCTGCCGAACAACGGAACATTCGATAGTGTGCTACGAAAACAGCGGAAGTGTTTTCCATAGACTATCCTATCCTGCCGTGACCGGTACGTTTGACTTTTCGTTCGTACATTTCAAATTCAAATCGGTTTTCATTCTCCGGTGCCCGTCACTATTTTGGCAACGTCAACACTTCAAAAATTACGTCAAATCGTGTTTTGTAAACGTTTTTGGCGGGAACGTTGAAAGTGATAGGCACGCTTGATAAAATATTTTATTGTAAATTAATTTTAGGTGTTAATTTGTACATATTTAGTCTTAATTTTAATTTTAATTCATAGTTGATTTGGTTATCGGTTTGGTGCGCTTCCCCAGTCATGGGGAAGCGTACGGGAAAGCGTTCTCGGTTGGAGGGCTTGGAGCCGGAGCCAGATCTTCAATCTGAAAGTAGTTCTGATGCGGATACAGGTGCGCCCTCGGAGCGCATACCTGCAAAAAAGAAGACTAAAGAAGATGACAAAGAGAAGTATACTCCTTTCAGGGCCAAAAGTTATTACAGGTTGTACGACGAAAATTCAGCTAAGAAAGAATTTATTGTTTTTCTGAATCACAGAGAGGATGACCACAAATTTTCTGACAAAGATAGACTTGCTTTGTCCAATGCAATCCGAAAGCATCGCGTGTCGGGCGTGATGCATCTAAGAACAATTAATGCATACAAAGTTGGGATTATGTTCGATCTCCCAAATCACGCCAATGTCTTCCTAAAAAATGAAAAATTATTAAATGAAATTCACATGAATGCTTCAATCCCAGCATCTGAGACCGAGGTTACGGGTGTTCTCACTTCAGTGCCGATTGATTATTCGAACCAGAAGATTTTCCAATTAATAGCTTCCAGTAAAAAGGTGATAAGCGTAAGACGGTTTATGCGGCGGGTAAAAGACACGCTGGGTATCGTCTCAATGGTTCCAACTCAGACGGTTGCCGTGACTTTTGCCTCTGTACAGTTGCCTGAATATGTAACACTTGACCATTGGAGGCACGAAGTAGGTATCTATATTCCTCCAGTAAAGCAATGCCTTCGTTGCATGAAATTTGGTCATATAGCAAAGTATTGTAAAAATAATGAAGTATGTTCAATTTGTGCTGAACCTCATAATTTCAAAAATTGTAATAAGGTTAAAACACAATGCGCAAACTGTGGTGGGGATCACGTGGCTATATCTGCTGCATGTCCAATTAAAAAACAGAAAATTGAGGAAAATAAGTTAAAATCACGTAGTGCTAAATATTCCGATTTGTTTTGTGACGTTGCATTTCCGCAGCTCGGCTCAAAATATATTGACACCCATCTAAGTAATCTGACCAAATCTGACAGATTTATGAATCTACTTGTGGAAGCTATAGTTAAAATTTGTGCTGATAAAGAAACGCCAATAAATTCTAACAATATAAAAGAAACACTTAAAAACACTTTCAGGAAACAACCTTAATTTTTTTTCTTTATGGACATATTGAACATAGTGCAGTGGAATGCTCAGAGTATAATAAGCAATAGGCTAATCTTTACTAGATTCTTATATGAAAATAACATTCACATAGCAATAATTTCTGAAACCTGGTTAAAACAACATCAAAAATTTTCAATTAAAGGATACAATGTCATTAGAAATGACTGTGGTAATAAACATAATGGTGTCGTAGCAATACTTATTCATAACAATATAGTATATTCTAATATTAAAACTTATTTTGACAATGCTCTACAAAATATCTGTGTACAAATAATTATAAACAACAAGCAGTTGAGTGTAGTAAGTTTTTATAGTCCATCAAATTCTGATCCCCCATTTAATAAAAGTAAATTTGATGCTTTGATAAAATCTATTCCGCAGCCAATGCTTTTTGGAGGCGATCTAAATGCTCATCATATGTCATGGGGCTGTGTTGATACATTGCCTCGAGGTAGAGATGTCTTAGATATTATTGATGGCAATGACTTGGTTCTTTTAAATAATGGTCAAACTACTACAACTGGTTCTTCTTCTTGGCGTCCTAATGCTCTGGATTTAACTTTCGTTTCTCCATCATTGGCACTTTCATGTGATTGGTCTGTTATGGATTGTCCTCTTGGCAGCAGTTATCATTTGCCTGTAATGATAAAAATGATAGTTGGTAATGAAAATAGCTCACAAAGTAATCCAATATGTAATAATGTACATTTGCCCATTCACCCAAATTACAAACAGGTGAATTGGAAAATGTACAGGCAATCAGTTGATTTTTGTTTGGCTAATATTGATTTTGAAAATATGTCTTCGATAGATGCGCTCAATCTGTTTTGTAATATTTTGCGATCTACTGCTGTAGAGTCCATCCCTAGACATAGGTCTTTGAATAGTTCTAATCCGTGTACACCAAAATCTTTGAAATTTCCCCGGCTGCCTTGGTGGAATCAAAAGTGTTCAGAAGCTGTACTTAATTCAAAACATGCTTATATAAAATTTAAAAGTGAACCTAGTGAAGAGAATTATATAGAATTTAAAAGACTTCGAGCCCTTAAAAAGCTTGTTCTTAAGACTGAACGGCGTAATAGTTGGATAAATCTGTGTAACTCATTTAACCGGTGCACTCCTTTGACATTAATATGGAATTACATGCGGAAATTTAATAAAACATTCATTTCAAAACACGCTAGTAATAATAGTTGGATATCAGATTTTCTTAAGAAATACACTCCTGATTTTGTGCTTAATGAGTCTTTAAATTATGTTCACACAGAAAATGATAATGATAAGTATCTTACTGAACCGTTTTCTTTGCAAGAGCTTAAATCTGCCCTATTTTCAAGAAGAGATACATCCTTTGGTCTTGATGGAATACCATATATTTTACTGAAAAATTTAAGTTCACAAAATCTAAAGACCTTTTTAAACATATTAAATCAGCTGTGGGAAGAAAACTTAATTCCTGATGATTGGAAAACAGATTGCTTGGTCCCAATTTTAAAGCCTGATAAAGATAAATTGTTACCCGACTCATATCGACCTATAGCACTCACATCTTGTGTAGGAAAGGTTTTTGAACAGCTTCTAAAGCAACGGTTGGAATTTTTTGTCGAACAAAATGGTCTGTTACCCTGCAATCAGTTTGGTTTTCGTAAAGGTCGGTCTTCTCGTGAGAGTATTTGTCAGTTGCAACTTGATGCACTTAACAGCATATATAATAATCAGTATCTTCTTTCGGTATTCTTTGACATTGCAGGTGCATTTAACAGTGTCAATATTTCCGTTTTATGTAGAGAGCTGTCAATGATAGGGTTACCTGGCAAAATAATAAATTTCTTACAAATGTTTTTAACAAACAGGAAGGTTTTTGTTAAATTTAACAATCACTTATATGGCCCAAGATTATCTTCTTTAGGGGTTTGTCAAGGAGGTATCTTATCCCCTTTAATTTTTATTTTGTACATTAGGAGACTAAATCTTATTCTAGGAACAAAGGTTAAAAATCTGCAGTATGCAGATGATTTGGTTGTTTATGTGTCAGGATCTGATTTAAATCAATTAGCTTTGACTATTAATGAGGCATTAATCAACTTACATAAATACTTTGCTTATCTGAACTTAGATGTAAATTCGACTAAAACCAAAGTTTTTATTTTTGGTCGCAAAAGCATGTGTTTGCCCACAGTTTTGTACAATGACATATCACTGCCTATTTCATATGATCTAATAAAGTTTTTAGGTGTTATATTTACTTCAAAACTTTCCTGGATAAAATATGCTGACAGTATTATAACCAAAGCTAACAAAGCATACAATGTGTTAAAATCGCTGTGCGCCACTTCATGGGGTGCAGACCCCAAAATTTTGTTAATCTTGTATAAGTCTCTAGTTCGAAGTCATTTTGAATATGGTTTTCTATGTTTTGCTGGAGATGATAAAATTGTAAATTCATTAGATAAAATACAAAACAAATGTATGCGGACAATACTGGGTGCATTTAAAACTAGTCCTATCGCTGCTATGCAAATTGAATCGAATCTTCCTCCTATTCATATTAGATTTCGTTATTTAAAAGAAAGATTTATTTTAAAGTTATACAGCTTGCCTAAGAACGATCTTCTTCACAACTTGATTTCTTTCCAATCATCGCCTTTTCAAAGGCGCATATATGTTCTTCAGGATTTTACTTCTTTCTTTCACTCTTTGCAGGAGTTAAATATACATCTTGATAATGACCTTCTTCCCTGTTACACAGGCTCTTTTAAGAGTAAATATCCCGATATAAAAATTGTAATAGATTCAAAGCTAACTTCCAAAGAGGAGGCTTATTTATTGTTGTCAGAATGGTCTAATTGTAAATTTATTTATACGGATGGTGCCAAAAATAATAATGCTGTTTCCTTTGCAATTTATCAACCTGAAATTAATAAAGGTATTGGGTTTAATATCAATAAAAATGCAAGTATCTTTACTGCTGAAGCAACTGCCATCTTATTTGCTTTGAAACATGTTAAAGAACATAATCAATATAGTAAAGAATGGGTCATAGTAAGCGATAGTATGAGTGTATTAATAAGTTTATCGAGTAACAAAATGAATGCTAGCACTTGCTATCTAATTTTTTCCATTAAAGAATTATGGTTAGAACTATCTTTAATTGGTATTAAAATAGATTTTGTATGGGTTCCGTCTCATAAAGGAGTTTCTGGTAATGAAAACGCCGACTACCTAGCTAGAACTATTGCTAATGCATCTGACTTGTCCCTGGTTCCCGACAGCAGGGACTTAGCTGTGACCTTGCCATATTCTGATATTATAAGTAATCTAAAACAGCGTATGACTGTTCTTCTTCGTTCCGCATACATTTGACGTTCCCCTCCCCCGCAAAAATCGGCAGACTTTTTATGTATAGAAATTGACACATGTGACCACTCCTGTTGGTTTAATGCTCTAAGCAAAAAAACGACGAACCGCTTCGAGAAAAGGTAGGTCGGGTAAAAATATAATTAAATGAGTGTGACAATTGTTTTTTTTTACAAATACGTCTACTTTCGATTATACACTCAAGGCAAATGAAATGAAAAATACACTATGCATTGAAACGTTTTATTGAAAACAAAATTTAAATAACAATGTTATTAAAAAAAAACTTCAAATATAAAACTTTTAAAGTTAATAATAAATAAATCAGTACAAAGCTTCGTTCACAGATTTAATCTCGAACTAAGAGAGCTAATGAATGAGAAATCCACTTAATGTTGCAAGTGCATTAAATGTTCTCTTCAGAATTAAATTTTGTTGGGTTATATCCTAGTTACTTTGATCATGACTAATGTGTTCATATTTTTCTTTAGGTTTTAAAATTAGTTTAACAATTATTTAAAATCACACGCACAGCATAACTATTCTTTTTCGTGAAAATGCCTATTGGTGATCTTTTCATAAAGAGTGATATTCACGACAAAGACTATTTGTTATATAAAAATAATCATCTTCATAGTAATAAATGTAGTTAGACTGTAAGTTTAGTCCCAACCAAACTCATTTTCAGTTAAATAAAACCAACTAAAGAAATAGTTAACAAAAGTAGAAACAACTATGAATATAAAACAAAACTTAATCTATAGATATATAAGAAAAGCTTTCGTAATTACATCGTTCTTCACAACACTAAATACTTATAAACTTTTCATAGTCGTACAAAAATGGTGCCCGTGGTGCGAGGGAGAGATACCGTCAGCAACTCAGCAGAGGGCGCTAGCGTCATCTCTGACGTCACACACACACCCCAACCAATTAACTTACCCCGTACACCTAAAGTATAACTTCATATTCTTAGTCTTGATCTTTATAAAAACACCTATAAACAAATAAAAATAAAAAAAAACAATTGTAAATATACAAACTTAACGTTGCCGGTAGCCAAATTCTGAACACCCAAAATACAACTACATAATAATCATAACCTCAGTCTTGATCACTATAAAAACACCCTTTACTAAAAATAAAAACAAACAAAAATTGTAAGTTGTAAATGAACAAACTTAACTTTGCCGGTGGCAAAACTCTGAATAAGTACTATCTTAACACTATTCAGCGACGCTAGCGCCAGTGTTGACAGCATACGTAACTTTGCAACGATACCCTAGCGGCAATACGAGTGATGCTCTCTCAATACTTCGATAGATGGCGCTAGCTACCTCTTATAATTAACGCTGAGATCTGCAATTTCATGATTCTTGATTACTTTTAATGATTAATTTCACTTCAATTGATTTTCAACTGTAAATAGAGGAAGATTATTTGTCATCTACTGCGGCAACTTCGCTAAATCATTAAACTACTTTTGCTAAAGTACAACTTGTACAAATTACGATAGTCCGTGGGTCTGGGATACTTAGCGAGATTGAACAGTGACATAACTCTGGTCATATTAATTGGTTAATTACGTTAAAACTCCAATAGTCTTCCAAACTCACGACCCAATAAAAATAGTGCGAGTTATAATTACTAACGTACATTCTATAAATAATGAATAAACACTAGTTCTTTACTTACAGTAAATCCACCTAACTATAGTCCAGAAGAACAACTATGGCCCAAAGTAGACTACTTAATTAATTTCTGCCAATACTAATGACTTTTTTAGTTATTTACTTGGTTTTCATTTGTCATTATTGCCTCCTATAAACTTCATCCACCATTATTATTGTGGATGAAAATGAATAATATTGTCACACCGAATCGTGTCGCATAAACTAACTAGGAAAGTCGAGAGGTTCTACGGTACTGTTTTATCAAAATACTGATGACTGTTTTCTGGGAAATTAAGTTTTTAGATCTTCTATCACTAATTTTGTTATCATAATCAGACAATAATAATCGTGCCATATAATAAAACGACATGGCTATATGTTAAAAATGGTAGAAAACACATATAATCTCGCGTTACACTACACATTCAGTTTTTTTTTTATAGGTCCTGCCTATTTCGGCCACAATTTCTTAGCGGGCGGTATCTCAACATTATGCACCATAGAGCAATGCTTCTTCAGTTCAGTATACTTCCTAAACTTGGAGTCGCAGATCAAACAATCGACAATCATCTTCCTAACATTATGAATGGACCATTCATGGTCCCACTTCTCCTTCAAAGTCTTAAAATAGTTGCAACAAAATCGACACTTGAATTTGTTCAGAGTGTTCGCGTGAGCGCATTTGATATGTTTATTCAGCATTGACTCGAAATAGAACATTTTATTGCAAAACCGGCAAGGTATAGGCTTGTTCTTGTTATGGTATTCCATGTGCTGTATCAGCATGCGTTTAGAGTTGAATTTGCGGCCGCACAGATCGCATTGGAGATACGTCGTGCCATGGATCTTCTTATGTTTGGAGAAGTTGCTCGAGTCGCTGAAGGATTTGTCGCAGAATGTGCATTTGTATATGGTGAGCTTCGCGTGTTCGCGAAGATGAGCCTTGTACCTGTCTACCTTAGTGAACATTTCCGCTTGGCAGACCTCGCACTGGATGTTGAGGGTGCCGTTCCTGCCGACGGGGATCTTGTCGAGGGTGCTCTTGATGATGTGCTCGATGAGGTGGCGCTTCAGGTCGCCGATGCGGTCGAAGATCTTCAAACATACGTCACATACCTGGAATGCGTTACATTTAGTATATTCTGTCTAGTGCAGCCTTAAGAGTATAGTAAACAGGCCGTCCATACAAACGTGAGGTCCGTAGCTTGTCTGTTTCCTGCTCCAAAATTCAACCAATGTGCCTACTCTGTGTGTGAGTATATGTATAGTATGAGTCGCCCGACTCATATTATTCTCTTAACCAGGTCTTAAATTGCCGTAAGATACGCTTTAGGCTGGCCGTATGCTTGTTTGTAAACGCCGTATACAAAAATGTAGACAAGTAAAGCAACTGCTTCGTTTATATAGGTAGGTACTTACATTCCTATATTTCATTGAGTACCTATGTTTAGCTATCCCCACTCGTAATCATCAAATACCACCGACGACCGACCGGCCGACGACCGACCGGCCGACGACCGACCGGCCGACGACCGACCGGCCGACGACGACCGGTTAGCCTAGTGACGCTGCCTATGAAGCTGAAGGTCCTGGGTTTGGGTTCGAATCCCGGTAAGGGCAAATATTAGTGTGATGAGCATAAATAGGTAGTTGTTGATATCGTAAATTTTGTCACGCCCGCAAATCCAGTCACATTGTAACAATTACTGCATTAAATTTAATTATTGAAACGTCAATTATTCTTATCCCGATCTCAGTGCTTATTAGTTTAATAATGCGATAGTTAAATGTTTTCATATAGCGGGTTGAATGAACTCGCACATACGAGTACACAACACTTACTACCTTGGTAGCTATTTTATCCCCCACAAAATCTTGATTTTAAGATTATCCCTAATAGATAGACCTAAAAGATTAATATCCTAAAATTTGAGACAGCGCCGGACCTAGTGGCAGCAGCCGAAACGATTCATAGAAGTATGACGTCATTGATGTCTATTTGTAGTAATCGTTGTATGGAAAATAAAGTAAATTACTTGTTTTGGTCGTGAAATACTGCGTTTAGGTGGATAGTTGTCGTACAATTTATTTTAAATCACAAGTGTAAGGATCGTTTTGTCAGAACTAAATTTACTCTTAGACCATAAAAAAATACATATTTTTTCAAAAGCTCAATTTTCTTTCTATGATTCTGTTTATTTTGTGTGTGTGTGTGTGTGTGTGTGTGTGTGTGTGTGTGTGTGTGTGTGTGTGCGTGTGTGCGTGTGTGCGTGTGTGCGTGTGTGCGTGTGTGCGTGCGTGCGTGCGTGCGTGCGTGCGTGCGTGCGTGCGTGCGTGCGTGCGTGCGTGCGTGCGTGCGTGCGTGCGTGCGTGCGTGCGTGCGTGCGTGCGTGCGTGCGTGCGTGCGTGCGTGCGTGCGTGCGTGCGTGCGTGCGTGTGTGTGTGTGTGTGTGTGTGTGTGTAGTGTGTGTAGATATTTGTGACCACTTTCGCCGCTCCGATATATATTTATTTATTTGTTTAAACTTTAATGCACAAATATAAAAATAAAGGTACAAGGAGTCAGGGTCAGGATCCTAAATACTGAGAATCGAATGGAAACACAAATCAATTAATAACATTAATATACATACATATATAATGCATACTATAAACTATCCTACTATGTATATATATATATATATATATATAATAATAATAAATAAGCCTATATACGTCCCACTGCGGGGCACAGGCCTCCTCTCATATATGAGAGGGAACGGGCAGTAGTCCCCACGCTGGCCCAGTGCGGGTTGGGGACTTCACATACGCCTTTGAATTTATTTCGTGGATGTATGCCTAAGATGTATGCAGGTTTCATCACGATGTTTTTCCTTCACCGAAAAGCTAACGGTAAATACCTATCAAATGATATTCCGTACATAAGTTCCAAAAAACTCATTGGTACGAGCCGGGATTCGAACCCACGACCGCCGTTTGACAGCCGCATGCCAGAACCGCTAGGCTACCGTAGCTTCTTAATATAATATAATATAATAACATTATAAATGCGAAAGTTTGCATGTTTAGATGTTTGGATGTTTGTTATTCAATCACGCTTCAACGGCTCAACCGATTTGGATGAAATTTTGCACGAAGATAGTTTATAGCCCGGATTAAAATATAGGATAGTTTTCATCCCTTTTTTATCGCTGCTTTTAGCTTAGTCTACACCTAAACTATACACATACCTTATTACACTTCCTGTATTGCCTCGTCTTGCCTCTGGCCCCAAATATCTCATTAGACATAACCTTCGCTATAACCGAGTCCGCTCTCCTAATATCCTCATCCTTCACACTCCTCACGTCCTCCACGGCGTCCATAGGCTGCAACGTTATTATATCAGACTCACACGACTCATCCATTGCACTCAACGTGTCAAAATCGGATTCATCATTGTGTTCCTTCTGATGGTCTCTTAAATCGTTTCGTTTATTAGTTTTAAAGTCACAATGCTCGCACATGAAGATGCAATGCACTTTAGCGACGTGAGTCCTTAAGGCGTCCATTTTGGAATAGGTCTTCGAGCAATACACGCAGCCGTATTTGCGAGAATGGATCTTATTGTGTGCACGTAAGGTGAATTTCGAAGCGAACACCTTGTGGCACTTGCTGCATTCCAGCTCTGGGTCTCCGTGGCTCATGCAATGTTGTTCGAATTTCTTTTGCGATTTGATGTTTTTCCCGCATTCGTTGCAGAGAAACTTTATCTCGCCGACTGCTCTGGCGTCGTAGGCCCTGAATAAGATATTATTTAGTTTCATTATCAATACTAGGGTTTGTTAAAGTGTGGTCCGTGGACCCCATAGAGGTCCGTGACATGGGGCGTCAAAAGTAGTTTCGTAATAAAATCAAAATAATAAAAAAAGAAAAATACGAAAAAACACAAAAATATCATTTTATGCAATTGCAATAGTACATTACGTAACTAGGGCGGTGAATTCGTGAATGCCCCAGATGTTGAGTACAAAATTTTACGTCTTCATCTGCCCACAATGCGAGTTTTCCCGTACGCGCAGCGTGCAGTAGGCGTGATGTAATAGTTATTTACGATACAAGTGTCGAAAACAGGAAATTCGCAACGAGTGGTGATAAATTAAAACACGACCAAAGGGAGTAATAAATAAAGTACCTTTTCGCACGTGTATCGTACAACGTTTTACTGTACATACATATGGCTCTTTAAAGTTTTGACATATGCACGGAAAGTGCTCTTTTCCGCACTAGTGCGGGAAAGTAGCACCATATGTACTGTAATAGTACATTACGTAACTAGGGCGGTGAATTCGTGAATGTCCCAGATCGCAGGTGTTTGTGCAGCGCCATAAAGCGCCAGCCGTCAGCCGCGTCCGATAGTTTGGTGCCAGCTTAACGCTAGAGAATGATGAAAGTGTTAAGGCACCGTACCTGGGGCTGACGTGGTCCCCGACCATGTGCTGCCGGAACTCGAGTATCTGATCGAAGATTTGTTTGCACTTGTCACACTGATACTTCTTCTGTCCCGGGTTCGAGTAGTCTGGCTCCTCTGGAACACAAGTTTAGTTGATTAGCTTCTGCCCGCGACTTTGTTACACGACTTTATTCATCATCATATCAGCCGACGTCCACTGCTGGACATAGGCCTCCCCCAAAGAGTGCCACAATGACCGGTCCTGCGCCACCCGCAGCCAGCGGACTCCCGCGACCTTTACCAGGTCATCAGTCCACCTTGTAGCCTACCCACGCTGCAACTTTATTTTTGAAGTATAATTTGTTCCACCTGCACCACGTCACGAAAATTGCCTATACTGAAATATGGGTAAGTTTTTAGACTTTTGTAACGAATGAAAGTTCGTTATTTGACATTCGCAGGCTACGGCGTGATATTTCAAGAAAGGTTTGTAACAAACTTTCATAAATTGGCTTTGCATATGCGGGAAATTGGCATATAAATAATAAACCTTTTTTATTAACCTTAATAACTAAGTTCTTAAATTAATATAAATAAGTCGGCGCCAACTCAAAATTACTTAGGTACACTTATATTAATTTAAGAACTTAGTTATTAAACTAAATAAAAAAGGTTTATTATTTTTTACGTTTTCGTTTTTTTTCGGCGGTTTAATTTTTTTGTTGAAAAGTTTTCATTTTTCAATTTTCTGTGGCTTACTTTAGGTAATTACTAACGTAATTACATGCAATATTTTTGATTACTCGCTGCATATGTGGTCATACATTTCAATCAGTAAGTGAACAATCAATCATCCCCTGTTTTCCTACCCTTGGGGTTGAAATTTTTATTTAAAATTTGTGTGGGACCAACTTAGAGAGAGAGATATACCCTTTCTAATAAAAAAGAATTATCAAAATCGGACTACACTGTAAAAAGTTATGCGTGGTCATACATAAAATATATATATAAACATATATACGCTTTGACTTGAGAACCTCCTCCGTTTATTTCGTCGGTTGAAAATAATAAAATGACTTCTAAAATCGGCAGTATCATGTTTGAGATAAATCAGTGATTACTTTTTTATTTATTTAAACGACCAAAAAATTAAAATTAAAAAACATGATATCCGCGCTTCCGAGCTCGCACTTCCATCTCGCTCACGCTTATGCTCAATGAGAGGGAGAGAAGACCATGAACCTACGGCGCCTTAAAAAAGTTTGTTACATATACATAAGTTTCTTAAAATCTCACTCCATTAGCCTGCGAATGTCAAATAACGTTTTGTATGGAAAGCGAACTACCTTAACAATGTGCATTATTTTGGGAAAAACTCAAATTTCAGAGATCGTTAAATCTCACATACAGACAGATACAACATACTGACTGTAATTATTACTTATTTCCCTTATAATAATATGACGAATACCTGCGGGGCTAGCACAACTGACGCCGCGACGCGACGCGAGTCGAGAAAGATCTAGCCCCTCTTATCTAATTTGACCAGTGCGAGTGAAACAAGAGACACTCATTCGCGCGCGAAGCGACTTGTCAGCAAGTTGTGCTGGACGTACTGGTGCATACTAGCGACATCTTTGAGTAGAATGGCGAAAATATGGCAAAAATTGTGTACCTACATATAACATTGCAGTACTTCTTATGCTACGTGAAACTACAAGTATGTATCAACGAGATCGAAATATGACCCTGGACAAGGTGATCAAAAACATGTGAACACAACTTTATTGTTAAAACCATAAGGTTGCTTAGATATTTTTGAACATTTGGGAAACTTAGGTACATATATTTATGAACGCCACTGTACTTGGCGGTTGTCCATAAGGGGCACTGACATAGCATACAGATTAGGTAGGTATTAGTAGGTATTAGAAGTTGTTCTTACTGACAATATGTAGGTACCTATATTTTGCCAGAAAATAACGCAATTCCTACCTATCAAATTATATGAAAGAAAAGAAAGAAAGATTTATATGTGAACTATAACTAAAATTATTTCAAATGAACAAGTTGGCTTAAAACTTTCATACAAATTTGAACCTTCTTGCATAAAACTAAAGGTTTATTTTGGATTTTGGAATGGATGAACTATTTTGTTACAAATATTTATCCCAAACCCTTTCAACTCTTATCTTCACTAGGTATACCAAACTAAACATTCTTGTTATATTTCTAAAATGTATAGACACCACAAATGGTGCACAAATTCAAGATAAAATACATTTATGACTATCCATAATTTCTATTAAGCCTCAAATTAACCATCACAATAATGTGTTTAAAAAAAGTGATATTGCTTTAAAACGTTTCACAAGTTGTAAATATTTTGCACAAACGTAATAAAGAAATTGGGGATCTACTCCTTTACAAAAACAAAAAAAACACACATACCATAGACAACCTGAGTGTTAACTTCCTCCTTCAATGAACACACCAGGAATGGATCATTCATAGCAATCTTCTGGATAGTCTGCCCATAATGTGAGTCGTGACCGAGAAACAGTATAGTCTTCCTTTGCTTCGTAGAAGACTGGATGTCGGAAGACATCAACTGCTTCAGAGCCCCATTCTCACTCGGTATGCCAATGTATTTCCTTTCTTCTCTAACCCTGTTCTCCTTCTCATTTAAAATCTCTTCAGGCAACTGAGACAGAAACACGCCACATTCAAACTCATCTTCTTCGTACAAATTGAAGTTTGGGTCCGTTGTGGTCTGCTGAGTACTTGATTCACTGACTTGGACTTTCCGGAACTTCTTATGTTCGAATTCATCTGTAGCGGGGTATGTTGGCTCTTTGTTGTAGTTGTACACATTTTGGGTGATGTATGTGTTATGTTGTTCCACAGTTATGTGGTTGGTTCTAGTGTTGTGGTAGATAGAGTAATGCCCTTGCTGGTCCGTATCATAGTGGTTATAAACAAATGGACTCCTAGCAGGATCTATCCAGACTTGATTCTGATTGTATGCGTCAGCGATCTGGTTCCCAGACTCATCAACAAGCACCGATATAAGGTCATTATCATTATACTCACTAGGAACATTTTCTATTGGATTGTGGCACACATTCATATCATAGCTGTCTATCAACTTCACATTACAGAACCCCGTGTAAATACACATTTCATTCCCTTCAGTGTCTGGAGAAGAGATATTCAGCTCTATAAAAACATTATCAGAAACTTCACAATTGGTTTCCAGCGAGGTGCACTTTTTTGGTAGCAACAGAACAGGGTAACCTTCCGAATTGATTGTACCTTGGTCCATTTTTCTGAACAAACCTAGGTAATCAGAATAAAAACATACCGTAAAACTACCGCAAATTAGTTATTTTCTCAATTGAAGGTGTTTTAAAGTAATTCCTTCACAAATTATATAGTAAAATGCAGGTAAATTCCACTCACCACGTGTCTCGACGGTGTTTCATACGAAGGGGTAGGTGCGAAAGAGTTGAGAGTTTGAATTTCGAATGGGAGGTGAGAAAAACTGTTCTACCCTCGTGTTTCGCCATTTTATTTGAATAATATCTTGATATCTATAAGAGTTGATTCACCCAAACTTTAACTTCTTGATTTTCCACTTAAGTATCTTCAACTAATAAAGCCTTCATATTATTAAATTAAAAATATTAGTTGTGTAAACTTTGAGTTTAAAAACACGTCGTTACATTATATTATAGACCACAAATAAAATGTATTCCTTATGTAAACGATTATGCCATTTACATCCTTATACAAATGCCATAAAGATTATTATGATCGCAATTTGTGAACTGGTTTGAACTTTTGACGCACAAGTTTCGTTCAGAAATACTAGATACCAGTACCTATCTGTCAAACACATGAAATAAAAAAAACAAAAACACGCCAAAAGAGCCACATCCACCTAACTTCTACCCTCATAGAACACAAGTTTCATTGTCTAATGATTTTTTTGTTTGAATGAATTACCTACCTACATTGAATTAGTTTTGCCAAGAGAGGGCATTGAGCAACGTCGGACAACGACTTTTGGATCTAAAAACAAAAATAATTAAATTAAATTGGACGATGACGATATCTAATGACTTCTGTGAAGGATAATTAAAAATTATCAGTCAGTAAAGGTAAAAAGATAAGTAGTACCTAAATACTGTATCATATATAATTATGGGATATCACAGTATTTGCTCTAGTCCAAGGCACAATACAATTATCCAAAATAGAGGGATTTGGAGAACGGTTGTTAAGAACTGCGCGCCTAGTGATCACAACCCTCAGCCTTGAGGAACCGACGGAGAAGAACTGGTTCAAAAGCAAACCATAAATATGTGTACTTCAACTTCGATAATTGTTATAGGAATTCTAGGATTCTCATTGGGTAAGTTTTTATTTGGAGCTCGATACACCTTTTTAGATGACCTAGCTAGATAATATGTAAACCATTTTTAGAGAGTTATCAATTTGGACAACCAAACCAAGTTAGGCAAGTGTTTATTTTGTTAAGGGTAGGTACTTAAATGTCGTGGTGTCTCTACTTTTCGTACAATTGTCATGTGTGTGTCTGGTTTAGACTACAATTGGATTTCCAATAGCAAACGGTGATCCGTTCATTATGCGGCACCTGTAATTCCACTGAAGGTGAAGACAATACCATCATCATTATCATCCTGAGAACCTACTGCGAAACGAAAACTAAATTCGTTCGTGTATCTCCCTGTGTCGTTAGAATAAGAAAATGCGAAGGAGAGGGAGATACACCAACCGACCTCGTTTTCGTTTTGCGCTAGTGCCCCTGTAATCGTGCACTGCTGAGCTTAAGAGGGGGCGTACCGCCAGGGAAAAATCAGAAATCACCCGCGCGCCCCGCACCTGCCGCGCTGATGCGTCTATTGCTGCCCCGCTCCTTCTCGCATAGTATATGCCCCGACAGTCAGATGAAACATGATGAATACCTATGAATAATAGGCATGATGACTCATGTTCAAATTGATAACGTAGTGATGCTAAATGTATAGTAAACCATCAAATTACCGTAATAAAGTATAAATAATAAAATATAATTAAAATCGTAAAAAGATACGAACCTTGAAAGTTTAGATTTTTTTATTTTTTATTATTGTACAAGAGTAAATTTAAAGGTACCAATAGAATCCTTAGGCTTTTATAGAAACAAAATTGTATAACAATTATGTACTTAAAGGCAGTATTCCGCGAATGAAACAACAATTTAAGAACCTGATTTTCCATACGACGATACATGTAGGTACTTTGTATTAACAAATGTCGGCTGTGACGTCACGCCTGTCTGTCTTTCAGTATTAAGCGTTTTGCGCTGCCACCAGCGAGGTCAATCTTTGTCTCAAATTTTTGGGTATTTATGTTCTTTAATTGTAGTTCCTCCAATACAAACATTTGTTCCTGTCCAAAAACTGGTTCAAATGACATCATAAAAAAATTTAGTCATCATCCCTATTATAAAAAGTGGGAAGCAAGACAAAATCTGTACCTATATTTGAAGATATTATTTTCGCTATTAAGTCAGAGTTTCGAGAGCTATAACTGAAATATGACCTTCCGTTTTTTAGGGTTCCGTACCCAAAAGGTAAAAACGGGACCCTATTACTAAGACTTCTCTGTCCGTCTGTCTGTCTGTCACCAGGCTGTAACTCAAGAACCGTGATAGCTAGATAGTTGAAATTTTCACAGATGATGTATTTCTGTTGCCGCTATAACAACAAATACTAAAAAACAAAATAAAATAAATATTTAAGGGGGGCTCCCATACAATAAACTTTTTTTTACTGTTGTGATGGTTGTCGCTTAGGGCGAGCCACACATATCCTTCCGCCCGAAGGGCGTAGTGAAGGTTTCCAGGCTAACTCAGGGGTAGAAGGGATATCCACTAGGGTAAATAGAAAACACTGATTGACTCGGTAACAAATATGGGTCTTTTATGCCCTTTATTGAAATAAACACTTATCTTAAGTAATGGCTAGACAGGTGCCTCATGCACCAGCAAGATACGGGTCCCGTAGGACGTTTTGGGAACGCGGTCGCGGATTGCTCGGTAAGGATGCTACGGTGGAGACTTAGCCGCACGCACTCGGTATGCCCAGGCCGCGCCTGCTAAGCTCCCTAATCTGATCCTCTGATGGGTACGCTCTAGGTACCCTAGGCCGCGCCCTTCAGGGATTCCCCGGTGGAGTCTCAACCCTCCCAGTCCGCGCCTGCTGAGAACTCCCTACCTAAATACCTAGGCACGCACTCGGTAAGCCCAGGCCGCGCTCTAGGTGCAGTCGACCCCTGCGACCGTCTCGGGACAGCGGCAAAGACCGACTGGCCGCGTCGTTTTTTTTTTTTTTTTTTTTTTTTTTTTGAACCTGACTGTTGCTATAATAGGACGGACCCAATATAGCGGTCGAACTGCGTGGTTGGAGGGTGGCCTGGGGAAAATCCAGGGGAAGCCTCCGGCACGACCACGCGGGGTGGCCGCGTCGCCGCGCGCGCTCCCTTTTATACGGTCGACCGGCGCCGGTGTGTGCGTGTGACGCGATGCGGCCGGCTCCATGTGTTCGGGTAGCGCGTGGTAGCCGGACCTCCGACTTGGATTTCGCTGGCGCCGCCGCGGCGGCGGCGGTGTAGCCGGACGGCGACTTGTGGCTGGCGCGTGTCGTGCGACGCGCGCTGCGGCCCGTGTTGCGAGGTTGGACCGTCGCACTGTTTTATAGATAATGGTACGGAACCCTTCGTGCGCGAGTCTGACTCGCACTTGGCTGGTTTTTTATTTACTAAATCACGTAAGGGTTACAATGGCTAGTAAAAACCTAAAGCAAAAAAAAGCCATAATCGAATTAAAACTTTTGTGAGACATGTCTAAAATACTACTTATAAAACCACGGTTAAATTCACGTATTAAATGTCACGACAGGCGACATGTTTCGAACTCTTCAGGAGTCCTTCTTCAAAACAATCATCGAAAACACTCATCCTGAAGAAGAACTCCCGAAGAGTTCGAAACATGTCGCCTGTCATGTCATTGAATACGTGAATTTAATTGTGAATTTATAAGTAGCATTAAAAAAACTGTTATATATTATGAAACCTTCGATCATGTCTATGAAAGTCAGATTTTCAGGCCACAGTGTTGCGGCCAAATTTTTCTTGCTTAATTGTGTTCACTTTTTTTAATATAAAAATGACCAAGTTCGCAGGCAATAATTGTTGGAATCTGCACCCTCGATAACCCTAAAAGCGACACCCATGATGACTTTAAAGAAAAACAATGTCAATAATGTCACTACGGGTGACATGTTTCGAAATCTTCGGGAGTTCTTTTTCAGGATGAATGCTTTCTCGGCGGTGTCGCTTGAATCACGACAAGATTCAAGCGAAACCGCCGCGAAAACACTCATCCTGATGAACCCCCGCAGAGTTCGAAACATGTCGCCCGTAGTGACATTTAATACGTGAGTTGAACCTTGTATTAGTATTATTTCAACATGTCTCACGAAAGTTTAAATTCGAAAAACAATGTCCGCCATCTTGGAATTCAAAATGGACATCATTTCTCGAAAAGCCTGAAAACGTATGTTGTTCTTTAAAAAAAAACGCGCATCGTAATTTTGTTCAAAAATGAAAATAATGCGACCACTTTTTGAATTATTTCCGACTTCGAATTCGTATTTAGAGACCGAGAGGACATCGATTTTGAAATTAACCGGATTTATTCTCAACTAGCGATCCGCCCTGGCTTCGCTCGGATACTATATTAAATTATATTATACATAAAAACCTTCCCCTTGAATCACTCTATCTGTTAAAAAAAACCGCATCTAAATCCGTTGCGTAGTTTTAAAGATCTACGCATTCATAGGGGCAGACAGCGGGAAGCGACTTTGTTTTATACGAGTAGGTACTATGTTGTAGTGATAGTGATAATCTTTCATAAAGTAAATACACGCTCGACAGAAAAAATGTTCGTGTAGTTTTGCATGTACTGCACAAATTATTCTAAGAAGCCGGTCGCCGGCCGATCGCTGCGTAATCTTATGGTTGTATTTTGAACTTAAAGGTCTACATTTTAAGGTCGACTTTTAAATATATTATTTCAAAATATACCAAAATATCTACTGGAATGTAATGATACATTCATTCACTGGACGAATATACTGGGTCACAATATTATTGAAATAATTATGTTCACCGTGCTGTCGTGAGAGCACAGAACGTAGTCCTCTCGTCTCAGCGGAGCGACTGCGATTGACTCCGCCCGCGAACGGCAACAGAAGATATACCAAACTGCACGAAACACGCGACGGGAGAAACAATATCGCGCTAAATAAAAAAGACCTATACGCCAAATACGTTATACCTCAATAAGTCTGAAAAGGGACTACATAAAAAAACGCCGCTCGTCAAATCACTAGGCAATATCAAGAGCTATTATACACTAAATTTTTACGTAAATTATATGCACGGGAACGGCACACAATTGAAATTAGGTAAAAATAAGACATGTTTTGGCGATTGTTTTCTATCGAGGCAATTTTGGTTTTGTATGGTTTTTTTCAGACAAATAGATTGCAAATATGATGTAGTTTCTGTATGTTCATTTTCCTGGCATTCGCTTTAGTTTGTCATAGGTAAATATTCAATCTAAGAACTCCGATTTCGCGGAGCGCCCCCTCTTAAGAGTCCGCAGTAAGCTCGATTCTCCATACAAACGTAGTTACGCTCTCATTTTAAAACTACGTGTTGGATTGTAACGAAACTTTGCATGTTCAATGAAATGAGGTATATCTATGTCTGAAATTAGTTTACGTAGCTTCAGATACCATAATAAAAAAGATACAGCGAATTTAAGTTTTTCATACATAATTAGTTTTTGCTGTATTTACTTTGTTTTATAAATTGGAACCATATAAACTAATTACAGACATAGATATACCTCATGTCATTGTATATGCAAAGTTTCGTAACAATCCAACACGTAGTTTTAAAATGAGAGCGTAACTACGTTTGTATGGGAAGGTGAAATTCGGCCGAGCTTACTGCGGCCTCTTAATGTCTCTTTGCAAGGAGTCCTAAGCTGGCCTTAATGGCTATTAAGGCCAGCTTAGGACTCCTTGCAAAGAGACATTAAGAGGCCGCAGAAATTGGCTAATTTCTCCGTCTACGCCCGTACACGATGCCACAGTTTTCCCCTTTTATAGGAAACTTTTACTTTTCGTTCCTGGGAGCGAAAGTTAACACTACCAGCGAAAATAAAGAAACAAGTCTTCCTTTCAGGCCACCCTGCCAATGATACCTACTGGACTTCTACCAGTACCAGTCGTCACGTATAGTGGGCGGCACAGACGCCCCCGACGGCTCCGCCCCACACATGGTGGCGATCGTGTTTGGCGAGTTGGTGAAGACCTTAATCTGCGGAGGCGCGCTGGTGACTCGCAGGGCTGTGCGCACGGCGGGGCAATGTATAGAGCCGATGGTGTCGTGGACTGATGGACAGCTATTATAGTAAGTATTCGTGGTGGCAGGTGTTCTGGACAGACAGCTGTCGCAAGGACAATGCTAGTGAAAGAGTAAGTAGAACTCACTTGATAAGGAACTGACGATGTGAACTTCAGCTGTGGGGGCGCGCTGGTGACTGGCAAGGCTGTGCTCGCGGCGACACACTGTATTGATTCGATGGTGTCATGGACAGATGGACAGCTGCTATTGTAAATAACCTTAGTCGTATCTTTAAGAGTCCGCAGTAAGCTCGATTCTCCATACAAACGTAGTTACGCTCTCATTTTAATTGGGAGGTGGTCTTATATGGTCTTCCCCTTGTTCTTTTTCCTTCTGGTCCCATCCATTTAGTAGTTTGTATGGTCCATCTTTTGTCTTGTAGTCTGGATATATGGCCAGACCACTGCCATTTTAGACGTAGAGTTTGTTTCAGAGCGTCCACAATCTTTGTTCTTTTCCTTATTTCCTCATTTCTGACTTTGTGAACTATAAAGGTATATAGTGTTTAACACGATTGATTTTACTCTTCAGTTGAGCTAGAATAGTTTGTAGTAGCGATTTAAGGACACAAACCTGATGATGGCATCCTCATCACTTCAAAGTGGAAAATTCACTGCACTTTCACGTTGCCGTGGATAAAATCATGCCTCACTGCCTCTATTATTTGTACCCATAAAAGTTAGTTTCTTTGCTTAGTAAATGGCTTCTAGACATTGGGTCACGATTGACCGCTGATTTCCCTCTCCAGCACTGTTCGCGGTCAAATAGCCAGCAACTCCCTGAGCATCGGCTGCTCTGTGGTCCGTTTCTCCGGCCACGAGAATCTCCCCGAGTGGGACAACTGGCTGATCAAGAACGACGTGGGGTTATTGCACCTGGCTGAGTAGTTACCGAAGGGTGCCAAGGCCAAACCAATCGAGCTGAACTTTAAGTGGGTTGGAGGGGGGCAGCGCGTGCGTGTCACTGGTTGGGGAAGGTTGTCGGTATGTTTTTATTGGACTTTCTATGCGTATCACTGCTGAGCAAAGGCATTGTTCTTTAACAGCAACTTAATAGTACATTTTACAACTAGTGTGAAAAGAATGTCTTTTTACCACTAGTACCGAGGTATCTTGCCACGAGCCGAAAGCGAGTGGCAAGACTCGGTACGAGTGGTAAAAGACATTTCACACGTGTTGTAAACGACGTTTTTTAATATAATTGAGAAAAATAATAAATTAATATATCATTGCGATAAAATATGCTTGCCTAAAAACCGCTAGCGCGGTCAAACAGGTCGCGCCCCGCCAGCAACCCGCCGCGCACAGGCCGCGCACCCGCGACGGTCGCGCCGCGGTCGCAACTAAAAAGTAAAAAGCACTAGTTCGAGAAATTGAGCTTCTCGTACGCTACGCAGCCACAAAAAGTACCACATTTTGAGCAACTGTATTAAAAAATTCATATTGCTAATGAGTCACTTTTGATTGAGCCACATGTTTTAAGTACTACTGCCTAGTGCGCATGATCGCGAGAGTGTCTCGAATACATCGTCTGACTAGCCCCTATTCACCAACTTATCGATAAGCAACGATGCTATCCAGCAATCTTTTGCTGATCGGCTCAGCAATCAAAGTCGAATTTTCGTTGTCAGGGTGACAATTGCCGAGTTGGTGAAATGGTGTGCCCGACCTTGTTGGTTGACGTTACACATATTTGGCTTCATTAACTTCTATTTGAATACTGCTACCTACTACGTCCATGTTGTTGTATCTCAATTTACCTAATTAACTTCTATTAGGTTGGCGATGATCACCGTCAACCCGCCAAAGACAGGAGTAGATGTCAAGGTAAGGAGTGGCTCGACGCTTCGGCCAGTTTGGATCAAATATAGGAGTGTTGAAAGCAGAGGCGGCAGGGGTACCAACAACCTGAACGACAACTCACTCGTATAGGCATTTTATCAATTGAAAGAGACAAGGAAGTTAATTTTGACAATATATAAGTGTAACCGCGGCCTATCATTATAACTGAACGCAACTATTACTCGACTTGTCTATGCGTCGTGTGCGCCGTTCTTCCTCTCTGTCGCTCTCTCACGCTCTCTCGCTCACTGGCGAACGGCAGCAATTATTCATTCGAGCGGTATGCAACCATTGATTTTTACCTCTGTGTAACTTACTTCAACATCTTGTTTGTGACGAATCATTAAACAAATTACAAGGAAGAATACTCTACTCACTTCATATCCTATCCTCCTACAAATGGCCCCCCTCGTTGGGGTTCCATCCCTCTTTTATTTGAAAACTTAAAAATAAACTGATAGTGCGAGACAGAGCTCGAAAGAGCTCGCGGGCTTGTGCTAACAGTGCAGTATGAGATCGGTGTAGAATTAACGATACCGGGGCATGTAGGCACGTGTCAGGACAAAGTAGTATAAGCTGCTGCTGGGTACAGTACCATCGTTACCTACTGAGCCAGAACTGTAGGCACAAGAAATTGTAATTATTACAGCAGCTACCGCGAATCGCTATCTTTCGTCGTGTATCTCCTTTTCTGTCGTTCAAATATACAAAGACGGAGATATACGAACGTACGAATTAGGCGTAGGTATCGCGGTGGCCGATAAGTAATTAAAGACATCACTAATTAATTAGTCTAATTCCTTATTAATTGCAAGTACTTTCGACTATCAGTGGATATCATGATAGCGAACAGTTATAAAAAGCAGAACAAGCATGCGAGCTTCAGACGCGGGTGAATCAAACAAACACAATGGCTTACACAATCGGAGTTTTGCTGATATCTCTCTTCATTGGGGGTTTAGGTAAGTGTCCATAACTCTCTTCATTAAACGCTAAGGATGCCTAGGGGCGAGTGTTTACCCTGAGAGAGGTACCGGAACGGTTTGCGAAGAAAAAACCTTCAATAGCTATGTAACTAGGTACCGTAAAACGTGCCCACTTTGCTCCCCACTAGGTAAATGTGCTCCAATTTTGTATTTAGTTTCATGCCCTTATAAGTCGATGTCTATGGTTAATACAGCAACATTTCCAAACGCATTTGTTACACTGGGCAATCAAGTGGCAACACTGAAAGTCAAAGTTTCGTTCCGCTATTTCCTCTTTCTGTCAGACGACGTACAGTGCCGCTACGAAAATTTGTTAAAAAAAATACGGGGAAAAGCTACTTCCATCTCAGCAAGTTGTCATCGATTGGCGATAAACATGTTTTGAAGTGTTCTTGTATTTAATAGGCTACTCATTGCTTACATTATTTCTAGTAGTTTCAAATTCTTTCGAGGCTTAACCTCAAATTATTTTTCAAGTACCTACTTTGCACCACGTGTTGGGGTAACTTTGATCCTGGACATAGTTACCTCATGAAATTAATTATGTTTATAAATAGTAAAATATTGTGGCATTTTTAACTAAATAGTATTAGAACAATATAATTTTTTGTAAATACAGTTGAGTCATAAATTTTTTATTATAAAAAATTACGAAAATGGTAGAATTTCTTTTTCCACAGCCACTTCAAAACGTGTTCGTCGCAGAATTGATATAGTGATAGGTGATAGAGTTCCTATGCGGAAGGTGTTAACATGTCTACTCACCACTCCTCTTCTGATCTGGCTTCACTGGGCGACTATAGATAATGAACCGGAAACTAGTACCTGGAATACTCTAACCAAAAAACCTCATAATCATCGTTAAAAAAAATTGATTGTTTTATATATATCCTAGTTCTGTATTTTAGAAGACTGTTTTTGGTTCTTGTTGGTTTTTGTCTGAGTGAAACAATACCAATACTGAACAATTTCGTAATTATAATAAAAATAAAACACTTCAACTAATGTCCGTTTTTTTTTGTTCCTAATATTTTTTAGTTTTTTTGTTTTTCTTCATATTTACACAAAAATGGGCAGGTATGATTATAAATTGTGCATTGTTTAATTGACGACGGTGTTAAACTGCGCCAAACACTTAAAAGTATTAATTTTGGGACAAGTTAAATTCAGAGGCAAAGTTACACAAACACTGGATAACATTGCTCCTAAATGTAGGTATGTTTTAATATATATATGTAACGTGATTGCGGCTTTATAAGAGCATTGTAATACGATAGTGGGGATGATCTACTTTTAAATGATGTACATAACGACATCATTTTATAATATTTTTCCAAAAAAAACGAAATTTCCGAAATTTGGAGCAAATTTTGGTGCAAAGTAGGCACGTTTTACGGTAGGTATATTAGTATGCTAGGTACCCTCGCTCACGCGTATTTTCGGCAGTCGGGCAGCCCCATAGTGGAGACTACCCACATGGTCAGCCAAGACCAGCAGCCACAGCCCCTCAGGATACTGCAAACGAACCGGTCTAAAAAAAAACTCGCTCACGCGTCGCTTTCGCTTCGTATTGGCTTTTTTTCCGCTCCCGCAATAGGCTAATTAATGACTGACTATGTCGGTTTTTTCTACTTTACCGACCTACAGCTGTCGCGTTTTAAGGTTCCTTGCTATCTCATTAGGGTAAAATAATTGATGTGGTATTGTAATGAAGAACAAGGAATATGTGCAATAAAATGTATATTTAAAAAACTAAGGTTCAAGGTCCGACTGTTGAAAAAAAACTAGGGTCGTGGGGTAAAAACTAAAATACACAGTCCCGGTTATGTCTCCACGGGTTAGGTACTCTCGCCTGGGGGAACGTGACGTAGCTGGTGCTCGCGGGCGCGCTTAATTGCGGCCGACTGTACTGCGGCGACCCGGAGATGTTGAAGATGGCGATAGGCGTCGTTCCCAACCTGGCGACGACGTCACGTTGGTGTAGGCAGGGGCGGCGGTGTTTCCTCCACCCAATTCAGTAGCCCGAACTTTGGACCCCAAATTGGGGTTGAAAACACTCGCGACAAATATTTATTAATTATTAAAAAATCGAGGAACATTTAGTGACGATCACCATTTACTTCGGATACGTTTTAAACAATAATTAGGTGTCTTCACGTATCAGAGACCGAATAAATATCAATGTGTGACGTGCGTTCAAACTCGGTTGCAGATCGGGAGTCTCGCGACGGCGGTCCGCAAATGCATTCCTTAACTAGATAATAACAAAAGAACTTGTTACCAGGGGCGCTAAAACTGCGCTTGGCGTGAGCGCTAAGACGACGCCGATGAATTCATGTTACATTTAGATGTAGTATGTAGTTATAAAGTTGTATGTAAATATTAGATTATGACATTAGTTTTAAGTATTGTATATATTTGTTTTTACTAGTAAAATTAATAATAATGTTATATATGTAACGATAACGTTACACAGCTTACTAATGTCTGCACGTCTATCATGGTACGGCCGCGACAATACTCTCGATTTTTCTCGCACTACCTCTTGTTCAAAGTTTTCTATAAGAGAGAGACGGATAGTGCGAGAAAAATCGAGAGAGATCGCGCGCCGTCGCGTGATAGCCGTGCAGCTTATACTAAGTAGGTAGTATACGAAATTCCGTGTTTATTAATGGTTAGCAAATCTGACCAGCTGAGACACGTTTATACGTTTCCATTGACGACGCGAAACTGAGGCAAGGTGGTCCAATTGACTCGGTTTTAGTGTGCCATTTTTGGAGCGCTTATTTTTACTTTTTCAACCGACTTCAAAAAAAGGAGGAGGTTCTCAATTCGGTTGTATTTTTTTTTCTCTTGTTTCAATGTTTGTTACCTCAGAAAACTCCGTCATTTATGACCCAAGTATATGCTTCCATGTGGGTCCCATTTTTTCCAAAAATCAGTTGGATGATGGGATTCATGAGGAATTGAGGGAACTCCTCAATTATATTAGGCACGCGTGTAGTGATTTTGTATTTTCTGATTATAACTCGTGTATTTACACCCGCAAGTCATAAATTGGGTGGAGTGGAATTGATGGTGAAGATCACAGATGACTGATAAAACTCCTCAATTACTTATGTACCTACTTAAAAGCACAAAAGTACGTCACAGTCACAGATCTGATAAGATTCCGTTGAAATAGCAAATAATGAAGTGCCGAAGGTGATCCTTGTGGAATCGACGGCAGTCCTCAAATATTATCGGCCCACATACAGCGATTGGGTGTTTTGTGTGTAATGTGGAAATGTTCTCGCGTGGCTTGTCGGAGTACTAAATTGAAGTCGGTTAAAACTTTGTTTTTAACGTAATTTGTTATTATATTGACTGTACCTGAATCAAATCAGGCTAACGTGAACTGTCATGATTTGTGCTACCAATATAATGCAAAGGTAATTTTAAAAATCACAGTACTAGGCTAGGTAGGCATATATCGATCATGATTAGGTAATGTTAATCCACGAGATAGGCACTGATTGAAATGAATTAGGTGCTGATACGCAAGTTTCATTGATAACCTTTACATTTTTAATGTTATCGTTTGTTGTAAGTACCTACTGCAATTATAACATAGCATATTTATTTATCAACAAACGGTGTTATCTTATTTTTGTTGCCTACTTATCTACCTATAGCTATATTTATTAACTTTAAAAACAAAGTTTAAACGCACATGAGCATTTTGTTTCCACTTTACCAAATGAAATGCTTTCCGAGAGACTTGATTGAACTCATGTTCCCAAGGATCTGAGAATCATCTTTGCCACTTAAACGGAATCATATCAGAATATGTCGTGTACTTCATCATTGAGGAGTGCCATAAGTCATCTGTGGTCTTCATCATCAGTTCCACTTTCAAATTTGTTGTTTCCGAGTGTAAATAGACGAGTTATACCTATTAGACAATATCGAAATCACTACATGCGAGCCTATTAAAACTGAGGAGTTCCCTCAATTCCTCATGGATCCTATCATCCGACTGCCTTTTTGAAAATAATGGGTCCAAACTGGAAGCATTTACAAATAAAAAAAGAATTGTACGAATCGGTTGATAAATGACCGAGTTCTGAGGTAATTAACTTTTTTTAAGTCGGGTAAAAATAACTCTAATAGTACCTAATTACTACATAGGCCGGGAAATAAGGGATTGCCTGCTGAGTGCCATATAGAGGATAATACGACGCAGGCAATCCCTAGTTCCAGCCGAGGTATGTATTTTGCTATTTGTGCTTTTCTCAAAACATGCAATGAAAGTAAAAATAACTTTTTTTAATGTATGAATGTCACGCTGTTATGTCACCATTTGAAGATGAAACAGCAGAAGATCACTTTGCAGGCCTAGGCCTCCAATTTTGTATGAAATTCCACTATGGGCCTCTCGTCTTGCCGCACCTGACCCCGCCCGCACCCTTCGCAGCCAATTTACAAAGGAACATAACGTCAATTTTTCATTGCATATTCCATGCTTGAGAAGAATAAGTGTCGTGTAGAATCATTTATTGTACAGCATGAGTTAAGTTATGTCTCATATATGTACCTTATTGTTGCAGAAATAAGGTCTGCCTACATATTTTTGAGACTTTGTGGTGTGAAACTTTTTGAAAGTAACGGCCTCATGACACACTACTCACTGTACATACTTATATGAGGTATTGATGTTCGTGAGAAATAATTTGCCAATGTTCAAGCGTGTTGAGGTCACGGGCAAACAACTCCGATCAACAGGGAGACTCAGCACGGTCCCGCGTCGCATGGCACTTTCACGTAGGAATCCTCGAGTGATAGGCCCAACCTATTACGAACGACTACCCGCCGAATTGCGAACAGAGTCATCTGACGAAACATTTGAACGCAAACTGAGAAACTTTTTATTGAAAAACGCATTATATTCGGTAAAGGAATTTATGGACATTAAACATTAATATTATCACTGTTTTTGACATCGTAAATTATATCGTTATTTGTATTTTTATTTTTCGTTTATTAATGTACTTATATTCTGTTATCTGACGATCCTTATGTGATATCTTCGTAATTTATTTACTGTGACTATAATTTCAATTTTATTGACATTTTATTACAATTCTAAATTCTCTTTGACGATCATAATATAAATTCATATAGATTAAGCTAGCTTTAATTTATATTGTAAATTGTATATTATGAAATAAATAAATCTAAATCTATACTTACATATTGGTGCCCTTGACTGAACCTAATTTTGGATCTTTCCGAAAAACAATGCTTGATCCCAGGTCCAGTGGCGGATCCCGTTGAGGTTATATTTTGGCCAAAGATGCTCTGGCAGGGTCCCCACGGGATCCACTAGTGCCCCGTCTCCTTGAGCGAATCACGATACACTTTCCAATTGAAGTTCTTTCCAGCGCTACCAACCCAGACTCCCGATGTGGACTTCTTTATTCACGCGGACCCGAACGCCCGCATCGTGGGCGGCAGCCAGGCCCCCGAGGGCAGCGTCCCCTACATGGCGGCCTTGTCTAACGGTGTCATGATCAGGAGCCTCGTGTGCGGGGGCTCCGTTATTGGACATAGATACGTGCTGACCGCGGCGCATTGCATCGCTGCTGTGTTCAGCTCCGGATCACTGTCTAAGTAAGTCTCTTCTTCTTATTTAAGAGCTAAGCCCTTGTTGGTGTAGCTCAAAGTAGGGGTTCCATCTACTCCGATCCAACGCAATCTCTTTGACATCTCAATACGAACTAACATCAACTCTCTTTTTGAGTTGCTCTCGGTTCCCCCTCTATCTTTCCTCCAATTTATTGAGAATGAAGTTTTCATGTCGTATGAGGTACCTTATCATCTTCCCTCTTCTCAAGTAAGGCGCTGTACAGCAAACCGCGTACCCACAAATAAGAGACGAGATAACTTTGTGTATTTATTTATATAAGCTGTATACATGGTTAAAGAATATACCTAGTACCTACATGTCGCACAATAGATCAAAGTATAAAGGCGAACTTATCCCTGCAAGGGATCTCTTTCAGCTGACCTTTGAGCAACACTGGTTCACTGTCCAATCGTGATGACAGTGTTGACTGGTAAAATTGTACCTAGGTAAATATTGTAAGTTGCAGTTTTGTGAAACTGGCTAGCTGTTATTCAGAAAAGAGTTATTGTAGCCCTCAAATGGGTTTCAATGTTGTAATTTTCTTCCCTGATATCCCCTGTTTAATTTTAATCTACCTCATAGAAGGTGTGAAAAGCAGCAAATGCCACTCGGTAGTAAAAGTATTTCCGTCTTGAATCCCTCGTTACGCTCTACTTTAGGTTCTACTTTAGAACCTCAATACACCGCCTTCCTTAGTCGTAAATGTATCATTTTGCTCCCATGGAACACAATCTACTAGTTCTCTATACCTACCGGTGATCCCGACACTTGCCTCTAACCTCCCCAGCTCTCTCCTTGTGACCGTGGGCACCAACCGCTGGAACCTCGGTGGCGTCTCGTACAACGTCGCCCGCAACGTCACCCACCAGCACTACGTGTCGTCAACCATCAAGAACGACATCGGGTTGCTGGTGACAAGCACCGACATTCAGTTCTCGAATCTGGTGTCGCCGGTGCCGCTGTCGTTTGATGAGGTTGGCGCGGGCGTGGCAGCGAGGGTTGCTGGGTGGGGGAGGATTGCGGTGAGTTCATAGGTTGCTGTGTAAATTAAACTGTACTGAAGAGAGCCATAGACGCACTTTAACCGGTACCGCCTCCGCGCCGCTCCGCCACCGCTGTCTGTGCGTGTCAGCCTTAAATGGCTATGAGGGTTTCTATCCATCAACACTGCTTGGCTTCTTAGCCTAAGTCGTGTCATTTCAAAGTTATACAATCGTAGAAAATAAATCATCATCAGATTCATCCTTGCATCATTTTGCATCACCTTCACTCCCTGCATCCTCGGTGAACGCGAGTTATAAATGACTTTTGAAGCAAACAATTGGGGGCGACAATTTGACTCAAGAATATATTAAAGTTCCCTCGTAACGTCACCCAACTCGACGTGTCGTCAACCATCAAGAACGACATCGGGTTGCTGATTACCAGCTCCGACATTCAGCTCATGGGTGCAGTGCCGGTGCAGCTGTCGTGACAGAGTTCAGTTTCAAAATTAAATGCCAACTTCGTTTCTCCCATTTATGTGTAATTTACCTACATCTGTCGCACTTTAAGCAACAGAAAGGGTAGAGAACCCGTAATTTTATTCCACTAGACAAGTCTAACCAGCTTTTCTGTGTCTGTCTCTCTTCACCCACAAAGTCAAGGAAGCACAGAGTGTAAACCTGTGCAAAGGTTGATGCTAAGACTACTAAGAGTCATCATCACCATCGTCATATCAGCCGAAATACGTCCACTGCTGGACTTAAGCCTCCGTAAAGAATGCCACAATGCGCTACCCGCATGCAGCGGACTCCCAAATATATATAAATTCGAATACAGCGTTATAGATTTAAAACTGCTAATAAATCAACAACCAGTATCAAGTAAATTAATTTTGTATTAAGCATAACGCTGCTAACGAAATTATAAGTTTTAAATTAAAGTAAAAAAAACAAAGTCCTTTAATTTAAAATTTAGTATGGGGTGGGGCATCGTTACTAACAATTTAGAAAGAAAGAAGAAAGAAAATAATTTATTAGCATAAATTTTAGTAAGTTACCTACATAGAAGCGAAAATAACTACATACAATTTTACGCTAAAAGGTCCTCACTCAGCTTGGTTTCTCAACATATTGGTAGCGCCTACGCTTAAAAAAACCGCAAATCGATGTACAGTTTAGCCGTTTGGCACACACATACTAGAGGGCAAAACAAATTTTTTGACCCGCAGTTCCTAAAAAAAATTCCCTTAGGGGGGGAGTGCCGAAAGATTTTTCTTTTTGTATGGAAAAAAAAAAATTTTTTCAGAAACCTATCGTGTGTAATTTCATATGAAAGGGCTTTTTGAGGCGATTCTAAAAATATACCACATCATTACATTTTAGCCATATTTTTTAAATTAAAACAAAAATAATTTTCGAAACATACCAAGTTTGGGCTCCTCCAGATACGATATGGCTGATTTTTTTTCAATTCAATTCTGCTTTCTTGGGGTGAGATATCAAGATATAACGGATCATTCGTGATACATTATATCATGATGTCTAACCTAATTAGTTGGGTATATCGTATCTTCAAGAGTCCAACCTTGATATTTTGTGACAAAAACTAAACAAACTACCAACTGATGAAAACGCGCAGTTAAAGGGTTAAAGAGGTATTTTCCGTTGGATATATGGATACTACGTATCATTTTATGATTAATATGTACTGTATCTGCAGTACAGTTCCATAAGTCACGTAAAATAGGTGGAAAAATTGAAGTAGAACTGTGTCATACTTGGTAATATTGAAAAATTAAAAAAATATACTTTATGAAATTATTTTCACAATTGCTTTCTTGAGGTTAGATTCACGATAGAGGATATCACGTATTATTTGTGGTATATTGAATTTTAAAAAAATCAGCCATATCGTATCTGGAGGAGCCCAAACTTGGTATGTTTCGAAAATTATTTTTGTTTTAATTAAAAAAATATGGCTAAAATGTAATGATGTGGTATATTTTTAGAATTGCCTCGAAAATCCCTTTCATATGATACTACACACGATAGGTTTCTGAAAAAAAACTTTTTTTTCCATACAAAAATAAAAATGTTTCGGCACTCCCCCCCTAAGGGAATTTTTTTTAGGATCTGCGGGTCAAAAAAATTGTTTTGACCTCTAGTAGGTATGCGTGTGCCAAACGGCTAAACTGTACATCGATTTGCGGTTTTCTTATGAAATTGGGCTTGTAGGGCTTCCACTAATATTGGTGCCGTCTGTCTGAAGTCTTCTGGTAGATGTCGCTACACGCTTCCCTACCTAGACCCCCGCCATTGACGGATTGCTTAGAGAAGTCGAGACCCGCCATAGACGGACTGCTTAGAGTAGTCGAGACCCGCCATAGACGGACTGCTTAGAGCAGTCGAGACCCGCCATAGACGGACTGCTTAGAGTAGTCGAGACCCGCCATAGACGGACTGCTTAGAGCAGATGAGGTCCGAGAGCAGTCGTCATATTAAATGAGGCCTCATCTGCTCTAAGCAGTCCGTCTATGGTGGGTCTCGACTGCTGTAAGCAGTCCGTGTATGGCGGGTCTAAGGCGTTTGTAGGAAGGAACCGACTGAAAGATATGGTGGCCGAACCGGATTGTTCCGATATTCCTCCAATTTAAAATCCATACTTACACAGAGTAACACAAATGGGATGTGAACCGCTCAAGGGCATAACGGGTATCGTGTTGTTGTACATTTGTATGGAGCCAGGTAGCCCCAGTCGGCCAACGGTCCATACAAAAGTGAAAAAAAAAAATCGCATCAAAAAAAATTTTCTCTTACTTTTTTCTTATCAGACCACGATAGCCGTTATGCCCTTGATCGGTTCACACCCCATTTATGTTACACTCTGTATATTATAAATGCGAAATGTGTCTGTCTGTCTGTCTGTTACCTCTTCACGCTTAAACCTTTCACGCTGAACCGATTTAGGTGAAATTTGGTATAGAGATAGTTTGGGTCCCCGGGAAGGACATAGGATAGTTTTTATGAAAGGCGGGTGAAAGTTAGAATGGAGCTGTTATATAAACGAGTTCCACGCGGACGGAGTCGCGGGCAGAAGCTAGTTCATTATAGAGTACCTAATTTTCATGTCCACAGGCCGGAGGCGCGCTCTCCACCACTCTTATAGAACTGACCCTGGAGATCATCGACGGGCAGCGCTGCGTCGAGGACGTGCTCCGCGCCGCTGTGGAGTTCAACACGAGCGCGCCGCCCGTGGAGCCCCATATCGAAATCTGCACCTTCCATTCCCCGGGACACGGGACTTGCAACGTGAGTTCCTTAAATCCACTTGATTCATCATGATTTCAGCAAGGCGTCCTCTGAATAATGACTTAAGGATTTCAACAACGACCGGTATGGAGCGGCCCGCCTCGATACCTGCTTTCCAGCATTTTACGAAGCTGAATTACGCGGCAACACTAAACGTCATACGCATACATTGATCAATAGTGTTGCCGCGTAATTGAGTTAAGTGGGTACAACTTTCGTTTGCTAGACTCTAGAAGTCTAAACTGAAGCTGGCAACACTGAAGCGTCGACTGTTTCATCATCTTCCTAGCGTTATTTTCGGTTGTGACCTAAAGGAGCCCGGGGTCCGCTTTGACACCTAATCCTAAATCTTGGGCATTAGTTTTAAGAAAATGACTGGCATAATATCAGACCTTCCAATCCAGAGGGCAGATCGGTTTCCTTACGATGTTAAATTATTAAAGTTAAATTTGATCCACTTCCCGGTTTCCGATTGAGCTGAAATTTTGCATGCATGTATAAATCGGATGACAATGAAATATTATTATGACATAGAGCTGATCTGATGATGGAGCTGGAAGGTGGGCATAGGAACTCCGTAATTAAACGACGCAACGCATCAGAGTTTGGGCTCGTTAGAATCGTCTCAATGAGTTGATGATGATGGTATACAGAAAAGTACAGTCGGCGATATAAGCTAGTACCAATAATGTTTTTTTTTTGTCAGAAACTTTATTTATTTATCCCTTAATTTGAAATTTAGCTAGTGTCTTGTATGGTGGCGAAAATACTACTTAAGAGCCCGCAGTAAGCTCGATTCTCCATACAAACGTAGTTACGCTCTCATTTTAAAACTACGAGTTGGATTGTAACGAAACTTTGCATATATGTACATATAATGATATGAAGTATATCTATGTCTGTAATTAGTTTATGTAGCTTAAGATACCATATTAAAAAAAGTAGAGCTAATTTAAGTTTTCCATACAAAACTTGTTTGCTGCATTTCGTTTGTTCTATAAACTGGAACCATATTAACGAATTACAGACATAGATATACCTCATGTCATTGTATATTCAAAGTTTCGTCACAATCAATTTTCCCGTCCAGTTTCTAAACATTGGCTCAGCAGCAAACTCGTAACTTGTTTTTAACCAAGGTGACTCTGTCAGCGCGCTGGTGCGCGCGGATATACTTATATCCTTTCTAATATTATAAATATTGCGAAAGTGTGTCCGTCTGTCTGTTACCTCTTCACGCTTAAACCGCTGAATCGATTTGGATGAAATTTGGTATAGAGATAGTTTGAGTCCCGGGGAAGGATATAGGATAGTTTTTATCCCCGAAATCATCCCCTAAGGGTGTGAAATGGGGGGGGGGGGGGGGTGAAAGTTTGTATGGAGCTGCGATATAAACGAGTTCCACGCGGACGGAGTCGCGGGCAGAAGGTAGTAAATAAATAAATAACAGCAGAGCAGAGTTATAAGTTGTTTTGGTCCAGGGCGACTCGGGCAGCGCGCTAGTGCGCGCGGTAGTGTCGCGGCCGCTGCAGGTCGGCGTCGTGTCGTGGGGCTTCGCGTGCGCGCGCGGCGCTCCCGACATGTTCGTGCGCGTGAGCGCCTACAGGGACTGGCTGCTCCAACACACCGGCTAGTAGTAACCTTACCGCTTCAATAAAAGACCTCATTTTTAAATGTTTTACTCATCCTTTATTTTAGTTTCATCCTTGAGAAGCATATAATTATTATTATTTCCTATGGTGTCCCACTGATGCTCCTTTTCCAGGCATCTCGACCCCGAGCAGCCTCTATCTCGTCCCGCCGTCGCGGGCGAGGTCTGCCGCGTCTCCGTTTTGAGTAGCACATAAATAAATAAAAAAACACACCACCCCTAACTTTCCAAAGGCGTAATTAGAGGAAACTGGGTGAATAATAAATTCGTAGAACCAAGCACTGCTCCGATAGCTCAGTTGGGTGACAGCGGCTAACTGCACTGCTAAGAGCAGTCGACACCCGCCATAGACGGTCTTAGAGAGGTAACTAGAGCATTAGCTATTAGGCTTTTGAGGGGAAACTTAACAGGCAGGTCTCAAAGCCCCGCAAGACTTCTAACTTGCTATTACCCTTCAGAGCGCTCTGCTCGCAGACGCTTTCGTCTACAAAGCGGAAACCCCCAGGATGCGAGCATAGCGCTACGGAAACGTCAACACTGAATGTCTTACATAAAGGCTGTACTTACACTATAAATATACACGCTGAGAAAGGGTTGACGTGCTTCTGTTAAAAAAAACAACAACCATTTCATACGTTTTATTCGTACTGAACTTAAACTATTGACAGTAAACACATTATTTACAAGATTACTGTGTTGTGCTCTTACATACTCTTCTACAGGGTGACATTTTAATCAGTGTCCAAATTCAAGTAGAAGATTCTTCAACAAAAAATATAAAATACGTGTTTTATTGTTTCATGTCATTCAGTAAAAAAATTTTTAGTAATTGCTGCTTAAAGTTATCCCAAAAAAACCTTACCGCGCGGGCTTCTCAGCGGGTAGTAAGGTTTGCGCTCGGCACGCCTCCCCTCCCCCGGCCCCGCCCCGCTCCGCGCGGTACTGAATGCCCAGTAACCACGCTGTACGGATAATTCTTTTAGGATGGACAATTAATAATTTAAAAAATACTTACCAGTTTTTTCCAAAAATGGAGTCTAGTAGTTATACCAAGTGCCTACAAAAAATTTGGACACTGATTAAAATGTCACCCTGTATATCGGCTACAAAGTTATCTTTGCCCTGTCAAGTACAGAGCCAATTACAAAAATAAACACTTATTTCTCTATGAGAATTATTTGACAGAAATGAACTTCCGCAATACATAGGCATGACAATAGTGAGAGTAATTCATAGTTATTTAATGACGTCGTCTCATGCTGCTCAATTCAGCGTCAATCGTTAAAATCTTGAATGTCTCCATCTCTATCGCACTTCCTTAATTAGAGTAGCAGCTCCGCTCTTCCCAAAACATACAAATCAACACAAATCATGCACACAACCTCCGGTACAACGCGACCTCGTCACACAACCCTCCAAACACTCCAATCATCTCAACAACGACTCAATCTTATACACCGCCTCAACGCTCAAACTTAACCCTTCCAAGGCCAAAATACCTTCCAACTCACTATCACTATCCACCCCCTTCAAAACGTTTCTCGGCAAATCGTGAAAAATCAAAAACGAGCATAGCATCTTCTTAATATCATCGTCAGAAGTCGATATCTTTCTAGTGCCCGGTAACCCTAAATACTTTCTCAAGTAGGGGGCTATCCTGTGTTCCCAGCTGTCGAAAATGTGTGCGACTTTTTGTTTGATCGAAAGCGTGAACTCGCTCGACATGAGAGGTTCGTTTTGTTCCTGACCGTCGACTTTCATGTCGCTGAGGGCGCGTTTGTTGTGCGCCTCGATTTGGGACAGCAGGAGCTTTACTTGCCAGATGTGGTGGGTTGACGGGTCGGTTTTCATTGTTTTTATTATCTGGAAATAATGATAAAAGTATAATAGAATAGTTATTTACGATACTAGTGCCGAAAATAGGAAATTCGCAACGAGTGGTGATAAATTAAAACACGACCGGAGGGAGTGTTTTAAATCGACACGAGTTGTTTTACTGTACATATGGCTCTTTTAAGTTTTGACATAAGCACGAAAAGTGCTCAAAAAAGATGATCAAAAAGATGCAGTAATGCCTCGACAATAGAGACGTGTTCAGATATTTGTGAGCAGTTTGGCCGCTCCGATATATCTGATAGCGACTGTACACGGTGTTTAGGTTAGGTAGTAGCAATACGGTATTCAGTCGGAGATTTATAAATAGAATAAACTTTAATTATTAATATTTATAAGGTATGCATACGTATGCGAAGAAATTCAAAGGTAATGTAACGTATGTTAAGTCCCCAATCCGCACTGGGCCAGCGTGGGGACTACTGCCCGTTCCCTCTTATCCATGAGAGGAGGCCTGAGCCCAGCAGTGGGACGTATTTAGGCTGATTTATATTTTTTTTATTATCAAAATGTATAAACCTTACAATGTTGGGATGTACTGTATTCTTAACGGGAGGCGCACTAGTTCCTTAGTTGGTAGAATAGAATCTAAGATTAAATTCAAGCATAATCTGTCAAGTAAGTAAGTCAAGTTTAGAGCTATTTCCAATACATTGTTTTTTTTTTTTTTAGGAATAGGAATGTCTCAGAGACAAACACAAACGGTCATTAGTAGACCTTATCATATTGTTATAAGGTTTCAAATGGTGACATCGTTCCACGGGTTAGTACATTCACTGATAGGAACCCGGCTAGCGGGCACCGACCAGCCAGCGAAAAACCATAACCGCTAAACTAAAACCCGGTATGCGTATGTTCGAACTACACGGCTGCCTGGCATCGTTTTGACACCCGCCCCCACCCCGCATAATGGCACCCATTCCGTGGGGCTATATTGCGGCGCTATTTAGACTTCTATGGATTCTTCGTTCGCTGGCACCGACGTCGTAGGCGCTTTCCATTACTCAGCGGGAAAACCAAGGGATCGACTACGAGCGTAGCGCGTACGATTCTTGGCAGTGAATATGTTGATACGGTGAATAGGGGTTTAGACACAAAAATAATCAATAATGTCATATTTTCTCGAAAATGGATTAAAAATGTAGTCAATTGGTGAAAAAATCAACGCAAAAAGTTAGATAATCACGAAGTTATAAGTGTCCGAAGTTTTAAGAAGGGGTATGTTCTGTCCCCTTTCGCAAAACGCAACTTCATAATGGTCATAAGATTGTGACGTCACTAATAGACGGCAACGCGCCGCGCCCCGTCGTGTTCGACGCGGCCCCCCGGCAGCCTCGCGTAATGTGACGTCACACACTGTTTGCGTTTTCTCTCTCTAACAATCAATATTAAAACGGTTGTAGCTTCGTAATTGACAACATTTCATATTTTCACGTAGGCCATTTTATTATTTAGTTCGCTAGAAAATGTTTTTTTAAGCGACGCGTTTTTTTTTATTTCTCCCTTAATTGTAATTTTCATTCAACACTATCAAATTGAAAAGTAGCGAATTCCAGAAGGTTGTAAGTAAATTATGACGTCAATACTACGACTCTGTATGGCAGTTTGGACACCTTTCATATGGCAGCCATAATACTGACGTCACACACGGTAAAAACCACTTATATACGATTTCGCGATTTTCTTAAAAGCGAGCAGGAAAAAAACACTGAAAACTACCTTATTACGTTCAGATAACATAACTACCGAAATGCTTTTCGATTTAGGCGTTATTACATATTTTGAAATATTGTCAATTCTTCGAGATATCCGAATGGGATTTGCGTCACTAGGCATATTTTTTTGCCTTCTTTCTTTTGGAGTAATCATAATTTTCGAGTCTATACCCCTATTGGTCAACTCACCTTCAAGAACGTGGTCCATATGGGCAGCGCGCAGAGTATGTCCTTGACGACGCACTCGTACGTCACCATGCTTAGACTCTGCACATACTCTCTCTCCTCGCGGCTGGAATGGAAACATTTTATCACCATCAGAGGGGCCACCGCGAAACGAAAATAGTATTTTATGCAATCGTTATATTATAATGTATGCTTTTTCAGTCGAGTACCACGTTTAGGCCACGAAGCTTGCAGAGTGGCCTAGTTAAGGTACGAGACTTAAAAAGCTAATTATACACCGTGGACGTGAATAACCCGAAAGATTTTAACCACGCATTCCTGAGGTCATTAGGAGTAAGAAATATTATATGAACCCCAACAAAAATTCAGCAAAAAAAAAATTTTTTTTTTGCTTGTTTTGTCGGTTTTTGTAAATAAAACTTGGATAACTATCGCTTTTCTATGGAAATTATCCCTTTTAATAAAACGGTAACGATTATTTTTTCAAAAAAGTTAAATTTAGTGAGTGGTAGCTGGAACTTTGATATCTGTCAATAGCGACGCAAAACTGGCCAACATCGGTAGCAACGTCGCAATCAAAAGAGCTAAATGCACGTTAGTAATCAAAATAAAAAGTTTACATGAAAATCGATAATATCTTCAAAACTAATAGAAATAGAAATAGAAATAGAAATATTTATTTGCTATTAAATGTGGTATACATATATGGTGTTACAAGGATACATTATAGAGCCGTACACATTTAGGCTTTAAAAAGCCATGCAAATTTAAATTATATTAAAATTAAGATTAATAACATTATTATTTTCAAATTTAACATTAATTAATGAATAAAAAGTAGGGTTCATTATAAGAACTCAATTATTACATAAAAAGTCAGTTAGTGTGTAGTAACATTTTTCAACAAGAAAAGAGAATAGTTTTTTTTTTAAATGTCGTGATTGGTAGTTTTTTAAGCTCATCAGGCAGTCGGTTAAATATTTTAATGCACATTGCGAAACAACTCTTACTTCTCATGACTGTTTTCATATTAGGGAGTACTAACCTGTCAGGATATCTAGTATTAAATCGCGTTATATCTCTTTTCGTGGTGAACATATCGGGGTGCTGTTTAACAAATACACAAACCTCATAAATATAAATTGAGTGCACCGTTAATAACTTCAGTTTAACAAAATAACTTTTACAGGATGTTCTTCGAGGAATGTTGCATATTGCTCTAATGCATTGCTTTTGTGCTATCAAGGTTCGACTCACATGTGACGAAAAAGCCGGCAGTGACTGGGGTTCACATAACATTTTTTGCTCCTAATGACGGCAGTGGGCAGATAATTTTAATCTAGGTTAAGACGGTCGGAATAAAACGCTTGAGTAAAAAGGACGTGTTCTCCCTTCGAACCTGACCCCCACCTATCCGCACATGGCGACCGTGACCGGGAGACGCGGCACGCCGGGTCTATACCGCGGCACCGCGCGCGTCAGCATTTTCAATATGCAATGGATTTATTAAATTATTAGCGCTCGGACTCTCGCGAAAACAGTGTTGTGCAATTAAATCTATCAATCAACTAATCAAGAACAATATTCACAAAATTAACAGTGACGAAATAAGTGCACACGCGAACATTTCTGTGAATATAAATAAAAAGCGGACTATATTGTCATCAAGGACATTTCGATTATAAGTTTGCAATTAAACAGTTGGTTTATTCAGCGCGATGGGAAAATCGTATTCAAAACAAGAAGAAAAGGAAGTAATCATAACGCAAAATGCCGCTGGCTCAAACGAAGGCCAAGGGATAGCCGAACATGCGGAGCACTTGCACGTCAACAATGTGTTACTAACATCTATTTTAGTAATAATCGCAGTTCCTGTACTCATCTTCGCCTTCTACAAATATAAAAAGTGTCATCATAAATGGATTCAGAAGGAAATCCGTAGTGATATGGCAAGACGCATTCGAGTAAGACTTTCGGGACGGAGCCGCAAGCAGCCGGGCGAGGACGGCACCAGGACGACCGATGTTGGAGTTGACGAGCTGTAAGCCGTGAGTGGAAATGTGATACGTGAAAGTGCGCGGAAATACGTAACGTATAATTATGTACTAATTTTTACTTATTTCTTCTGTACGTATGGAACTAGAGCTAAGTAATGTTTTAAGTAAATTGATACAACTTCAAGTAGATTTACGTAAATTAGGCCCAACCAGACGTTCCCAAAATGTCGGGATCGAAAAAATAAAAGAGGCAAAGACTATATATGCTGCCTACTCGCATTATTTAGAGTTAGTTAAATCAGGTATAAGTGCAGCAGAAGTGTCCGAAGGATTCTCAGAATATATTTCCGATGTGTTATGCGATAAAATAGATAAGGTTTATAATAAAATATTAAGTTACACCGTTAGTGATACTTCTGAAATCCGAAAACAAGCAACGATGGCGGGAAAATTTGACCTTAAAGAGGTCAGTTCCATGATTCCGTTGTATGATGGTAAAGAGGACACAACTGAACGAATTATTGAGGGTATAGAGATGAAGGATAGCATGTTGAAAGAGGCAAGTAACAAGAAATTGTTGATTTCGTTTGTGCTAAAGACTAGACTGAACAAAAATGCAAAAATTAAATTAAGCCAGAACTACGACAGAGTGACAGAGTTAATCTCTGATATAAAAAAATATTTACTCCCAAAAAAATCAGCTAATTCCTTGTTACTGCAATTGAATAACATTACGCAAAGCAATTTAACAATTTCGGAATATGGAGACAAAATAGAGGAACTGTTTACGAATCTCACAATTACGCAGTCTGATAACAATGCACAGGCTTGCGAAATCCTGAGACCGATAAACGAAAATTTAGCAATAAAGAAATTCGCTGATGGTTTGCGTAACAGGAGGTTAGGAACTATAATTGCAGCCAGGAACTATAAGGAGCTCAAGGAGGCAGTGCAGGCGGCCCAGGACGAGGACAACAGCCAGCCCGCGCCCGCCGTGATGAATATGAGAGGAAATAGGAGAGGATTCCAGGTGAGTGGACGCGGATACAACAACCAGTATTACCGTGGACGGTGGAATAATCGTGGCTATAACAACCAGCACCATCGTATGGGCAACTGGGTACCTAATAATTTTAACAGGTACAGGAGTAACAACTACCAGCAGTACAGGGGGCGAGCAACGCGCGGTTATTCAGCAGGAAACCACGGTCCAAGAGGCAATCACGGATATCAACAAAATGCTTATACAGCCGTAGCAACAACGGAAGAAAATCAAGTAAGTGACAATCAACCCAACCTGTCAGAATTTTTTCGTCCATAAAGTATTGACATGCGATGGTTTAGACTATGTAATCTTCCAAATACAAGGACAAAATGTGTCTTTTCTTATCGACACAGGAGCGACACTATCTCTGATCCATATTGACAAAATTCCAAATAATGTCACATTGCTAGAAAATAATACAGTTATCACGGGTGTAGGGGGTAACATCACTTGTAAGAACATAGCTTACTTATCACTAGAGAATTGTAACGAGAGATCATTCACACACAAGTTTCACGTTTTGCATGATATGCCGTGTCACGCGGACGGCATAATCGGGTTAGATTTCATGAGAACGTACGGTGCAAACATCGACTTGCATGCTAACTTGCTAACGTTGCATTTTAATAACCAAGCTTGTGTGGTGCAAATTCATAGAAATGGCGATAACGCTACTCATTTGTCTTTACCAGCGAGAACCGAATCTTTACATTTAATCAAAGTAAATACATTATTACCTACGCATAGAAATGAATATGTAGTAAGCGCAATGGAATTACGCCAGAATGTATTTTTGGCAGGAAGTATAGGAACAGTTAAAAATAATAGGATTCCGGTTAAAATATTAAATACCAGCGATAAGGACATTCAATTACCAGTTTTCACGCCCGAGTTAACCTCAATTACAGATTATGACGTTTCTTATTTTCGAAAACATGAAAACGGGGTAACTAGAGCTACGCGATTATTAGAAACATTAAAGTTAACCCATTTGAGTCCAACTGAGAGGAAACTTATAGAATCGATATGTGTAAAATACGCTGACGTCTTTTACTTGGACGGTGACAAGTTAGGAACTACGAACATATTAAGTCAAAGTATTACTGTAAAGCCTAATACGAAACCAGTGTGCGTGAAGCCTTACCGTTTACCGACAGCAATGAAACCAGAGATAAGTAGACAGATTAAAAATATGTTGGATGAAGATATTATAGAGCCCGCCAGAAGTGATTGGAATAGCCCGATCCTTTTAGTCCCAAAAAAATCCGACAACAACACAAAAAAATGGAGATTGGTCATAGATTATCGGAAAGTTAATAATGTAATTCAAGACGATAAATTCCCTCTCCCAAATATCGTAGAAATTCTGGACTCATTGTCAGGAGCAATCTATTTCAGCCATTTAGATTTACAACAATCATACTACCAAACAGCTTTAGACGAAGACAGTAGAAACATCACTTCTTTTTCAACAAGTCAAGGTCAATTCTGCATGAAACGCCTCCCCATGGGATTGAAGCTCAGTGCGAGCGCCTTTTCACGTGTTATGTCAATAGCCATGTCGGGACTATCATATGAAAAATGCTTTATCTACATGGACGACCTCGTGGTATTCGGTAGAAATATAGATCAACATAATAAAAATTTAACCGATGTATTGCAACGGTTGCGAAAGGTAAACTTGAAGGTCAATCCTCAAAAATGTGAATTTCTCAAAACACAACTTTTATATTTAGGCCACATAGTGTCAGCCCAAGGAGTCTTGCCCGATCCTGAAAAAACTAGAGTATTAAAAGACTATCCAGCACCTACAACGATAGACGAGGTTAGACGTTTCGTCGCCTTTTGTAATTATTACAGGAAATTTATACCAGGTTTTGCCACAATTACTTTGCCATTGAATAGATTATGTCGGAAAAATGTTACTTTTAACTGGACAGACGAATGTAAACAGGCATTTATGTCTTTAAAAGAAAAATTAATATCCCCACCAATCCTGCAGTACCCTGACTTTTCAGATAGTAACGAATTTGTCCTTCAAACAGACGCCTCCGGGAAGGTCATCGGATCTGTTTTGTGCAACAAAGATTTGAGATCGATAGCATACGCAAGTAGAACCCTAAATAAAGCCGAATTAAATTACCCGACTATACACAAGGAGCTATTAGCCGTGACCTGGAGTGTAAAGCACTACAGACCTTATTTATTTGGTAAATATTTCACCATCATGACTGACCATAAACCATTATTATATCTTTTTAGTATGAAAGACCCATCCAGCCGTTTAATTAAATTCAGACTACAACTCGAAGAATACGATTACAAAGTTGTTTACATAAGGGGCAAAGATAACGTAGGCGCGGACGCATTGAGTAGGGTGACCATCACTTCGGACGAATTAAAAAATATAGAAAAACGAGTTTTAGTAATGACAAGGGCGCAAAGTAAAAGAGCATTACAACGAAATACGAGTTCCGGAAACGCTACGGATCTTAATATACCCATTGATGCGAGGCCTGATCAACCTCCAATTTCGGAAATATTAAGAAAACCGAACAATTCCGTTGAGTTAGATTTTATCTCGAGCTCGGATTTAGACAACTTACGAACGAAAAATAAAATTACAATTGAACATGAATGTTTTTCATACATAAAAGAAAAGTCAATTATATACATAAACCTTAGCTATATGTCGCACTATACGCGAGCCGATTTTGCGAATAAGTTAAGCGTGTTTTGTAAAAAAATAAATATTGAAGAAGTATGTATAATAAAGACACTAAATAACGCGTTATTTTTAAAGAATCTCAGTGAAGAGATAATGAGTAATAAAGAGTGGTCCGGACCACGCATAAACATTCTCAGCAATGTAAAAAGAATAATTGACAGAAAAGAAAAAACTATAATTTTGAACGATTACCATTTATTGCCAACGTGTGGACACGCCGGTATACGTCGAATGATAAACAATATTAAGAGAAAATACTACTGGCCCGAGCTGGAGCAGGAAGTTAGAAATTTCGTTAGGAAATGCAGTAAATGTCAGCATATGAAATATTCGCGGGAAAACAGAGAACCAATGCAAATAACATCCACAGCTACAGCGGCCTTGGAGAAGATATTCTTGGACGTAGTCGGACCTTTAGAGACCGATGTGGACGGATTTACCTACATCCTAACTATACAATGTGAACTCAGTAAGTATATTGAAGCATACCCATTACGTAACAAGGACACTGTCAGCGTGGCGCGAGCTTTAGTTAACAACTTCATATTAAGGTACGGTATACCCAAGGTCATCGCCACCGACAGAGGCACAGAGTTCACGTCGTCGACATTTCAAGAGGTATGTAAATTACTAAAAATCGAAAAATTACAATCGACGGCTTACCATCACCAATCACTCGGTGCTATTGAAAATATGCATAAACATCTTGGAGCATTTTTACGAATTTATTGTGACGAACACGCAGACACATGGAGCCACTGGCTACCATTCTGGTGTTTCGCTTACAATACCACTATACATAGTTCAACTAAATATTCACCATTCGAGCTCGTTTTCGGTAAAGAATGTCGAATACCTAGCAATTTAAGCGATACTTTGGATCCATTGTATAATCCAAACAACTACATGTTAGAGTTAAGATATAGATTACAGTTAGCGCATAAGGAAGCAAGAGATCATTTGTTAAAAAGTAAGTTAGCAAATAAGAGCTTATATGACAGAAATGTTCTTCCATTTGTTTATAAGAAAGATGATTTAGTTTTAATTAAAAAAGAAACGGGAAAAAAATTGAGCAAATTGTATAACGGCCCATTTAAAGTAGTAGAAGATCAAGGGCCAAATATAATAATATTAAATAAGGGAAAAAATGAAACTATTCATAAAAATCGTGTAAAATTGTTTATTGAATAAGTGTAGATCATACTGTATACGCATCTAATCCTTATTTTCCAGACATGTCTGAATAATGTAATTAAGTACTATTTCTTTTGATGTGTTTACAAAAAAATATATATGTAAGAATACATTTTTTTTTTCCTATTAGCCCCGGTGGTGTAGTGGGCAGATAATTGTAATCTAGGTTAAGACGGTCGGAATAAAACGCTTGAGTAAAAAGGACGTGTTCTCCCTTCGAACCTGACCCCCACCTATCCGCACAGACCTAAGGAATGCGTGGTTAAAATCTTTCGGGTTATTCACGTCCACGGTGTATAACTATTGTATACAATACTTTTTCTACTAGTCAATTGAACTAATTAAACAAACCTGGTATCTATTGAAAACGAAGTGCAACCAACGCCTTTTTGTTTTTTGTGCGTTGATGTCTATTTACTTTTTGAGTTTCTCATGACGGCGTCCTATTGGTCAAATACATTATAGTTCAGTAAAGGCGCCACGTGATTGGTCAATTTCATTTTAGTTGTCTATGTTGAGTTGAGAGCGAATTTAAGTTTATCATACAAAACTAGTTTTTGCTGTATTTACTTTGTTTTATAAATTGGAACCATATAATCTAATTACAGACATAGATATATCTCATGTCATTGTACATGCAAAGTTTCGTCACAATCCAACACGTAGTTTTAAAATGAGAGCGTAACTACGTTTGTATGGGAAGGTGAAATTCGGCCGAGCTTACTGCGGCCTCTTAAGTTTGATGTACGAAGTCTTTAAAAAAAAAAACATTAAGGTCGACGAGTATAAAAATTAAATTTTATTGCATTTACTAAACTCATAAATTGTAAAATAAAGTAAAATAAAGTAAGTAAAATAAAACTTAAAATAAAGGTATACACCTTTATTTTAAGTTCACGTCGATTCACGAGAGCTGGCACGAATGAATTGAACGAGGGAATGATAATGAGCCCTGCTAGTGCAAAATAAATATATACCTGTAAGTTCGGCAGACGCACTGCTTCGGCAAGAACCCCTCGCTCTTCAACCCTTTCCGCTTCTTCTGAATGAGCAAGCAGTCAGCGCAGATGGCCGAAGTGCTGTCTTTAGACAGGTAGTGTTTCACGAAGTTTTTCACCTGAAAAAAAAGGCTCTTTGTACTGGGGGTTTCAGTTTTTTTTGGTGAGGTAGCGCACAGCTAAATGTCATCCCACTCGATTGTGGAGCAGCCCAACTGGGGAAGGACCTCCGCCTTGCATAAGACCACAGCCATAACTACTTGCTCTGTAGTAGTGTTGTGTTCCTAGAGGTGAGCAAGATCGCCAGAGCTACCGAGGATGCGTTGTGTTGAGAGCGAGGGCATTTGTTCCTTCAGCTGTCAACACGGCGAATCCTCAAACATATCAAGCAACTCCCATGTTACTCCTTTGGAGTTGAATGCGTTTATATACTGCGGTGTCCACTCACCATCGGGCGGGCCGTACGCTTGTTTGCCACCGTCGTTGTATAAAAAAATTACAGACGATTACAGACCGATCAACATTGAATACAGCGCAGGCAGCTGTCATTTCATAGAAACTTGACTAACTTTCCATACATTCCCATTTAAAACAACACCGTTTACGATTACAGACGGTTCGGTGCAACCCACTAATAACTAACAACTTAGAAAACTTGAAAAACCCCCTTGTCATTTCAAAGTCCAATATCTCAAAAACGGCTGAACAGATTTTGATGAATCATGGCTAAAAACACTTAGGACAACAATTTCTGTGACACCAAAACAACCGGATTCAAATCGGTCCATCCGTTTGGGAGCTACGATACCACAGACAGATACACAGACAGACACGTTAAACTTATAACACCCCTCTTTATTCGTCAGGAGTTAAAATTAATAATATAAATAACAGAATTGCTGTTTCTCTAAAAGGCCGGCCCTAAACCGACAATAACTTTGCACAATATTTTTGTGTTGCAATATAATTGAACTACCTTGCGATCAAACGATCAATATTTTCACGCAATACCTTTGATGCGTCTGCCGCTGTCTAATCATAGACTAAAAAATATTGTGCCTAAACATTGTGTGTACTGTTCCTTTAAAAAAGATGGTACAATAAAAATTAAACTTGCTCAAACTTTCGTTCAATCTTTTCGCAATCTTCAATACTAAGCCTAAACGGTCAAAAACATTGTACAATTCGTAAATTTGTGCAATTTAATTGATCGTTTAGGGCTAAAGAACGTGCAGGTCTATTCGTGATAATGAGATTGCATGTTATTGCACGCATGCAATATTCCCGCCTTCCGCACAAGCAAACAAATACAAAGAATCACCAATAAAATGACATAACCTCCAAACGAGTTTCGCCTCTCTACGAGACATCGTCAGGACACGTTGCATATCCGTTACAAAAATTATTACGTATGTCAGTCCTCATCTACAGGTCGCATTTCGTAACCGATTCTCGTGAAATTTTGTCAGCTGGTCCAATAATTATATGGTTTCTTTCTGTCGCGTCAGTTTTTGGAAATTATTTTTTTTTAAGACAGTCTGGCCAGTTTTGCAGTTCACAGAAGTACTACTTAAGGAATAATCGTCTGGGCATACTTTACGTATAACCTGTTTACAAGTGTTACGGTATACTCTTGCTTGCCAGAATTTCATTTGCCCGAATTTTATCTGCCATAACATTCAACTGCCATAAAGTTGTTTTCTATAATTTTGTATGCCATACTCATTGTTTACCATATTAATTATATGCCAGAATCTTTGTTTTCCATAATATCAATATCAATAATCTCATTTTCCATAATCATTGTAATCCATAACTATCACATGCCATAATGTCATTTGCCATCCATCTCAACATCCATAATATTCATATGTAATAATGTGGGTACGTACTGCAGTGTCTAAAATGAAAAAAAAAAAACCTCGAACCTATCTGCGATCCAGGTCGGTTTTGCCACTAAGTAAAAATAAACTTTTCTCTGAGATTACCCAATGCCAAGATAGTGGTGTATCATAGGCAGTAGGGAACAGGGGCTTAGTGGCAAAACCGACTCGGATCGCGGATAGGTTAGAAGACGGAAGCGGGAGCTTTGCTCCCGTGTAACACTAGGGTTTTAGTGGGGAGATGAGGAACACAATTTTAATATTTATACAAAATTTAATTAAACTAAAAACTAAAATACAATTTTAAATAACCCCAGTATGCGTTACTTTTAGTCTCAGGGTGTGAGGTCTAGACTACCCGGTTCATATGTTAAGCAAGAGCGGAAAGAATGAGCTGTGAACACTTAGCACCGTCTCTATATTGGACAGCCACTTCCCTGTACTGCAGCGCGCGGTTGGTCAAGTGCAGTCGATGACGTCACAGGCACGGGGTAGATCCGGCAGTCTACGGGTCATCGGGAATGGTTTTACGGCGTCTCAGTAGGCGTTCACCCCAGCCCGTAGCAAAAACCCTGGAAGTATGCAGATTGGACACTTAGCGAAAAGTCCGGTTTCATGTTACTGACTGCAACATCCGACGCAAGTGAAGATTGAAGCACTAAAAAGCGGGCGGGCTACCAAAAGCATTAAATAGGGATCAATGATGTTGCAGTAGCATTTAAGATGGAATATAGTTAGATCGTAATTAGGCATCGCATATTGCAATCGTATGAAAATGCTACAAATCAGAGTATAAGCAAAATAAATATAATTACGACTTAGATACTCTCGAGAAACACTGGTACGAAATAGCTGGGGTTTTAGAATGTATTATGAGCACAATAATACAGTTAAATCTAAATCTAGGGATATCTTTTTTTAACAAGGGGGTAGGTATATATATCACGAGAACAAAGACTCCACTACTTATACCTATTTAGCTGAAAATAAAACTTATATATCTAATGAAATGATAGCTAGCTACATGATAAGCGTTATTAAAATTAGGCATTGCCAAAACTACTGATTCACATTAGTAATCGGTATAAGGAACAAATTATTTTGCAACACTTACCCAGTCCGGGGAAACACATCTCACTTTTAAATTATTTAATTGGAGTACTTATTATTAATTATTAAAATACTGCCCAGCGCACAGTCAGGTAGAAAAATGTTTAATTTACATTATTGCAACGATCAGTAGTATGATCGGTATCGCTGCTTCATGTCAAATGCGGAGTGCTCTGTTCCCCTCGGCCCTCTCCTCGTGCCTCCTCTCGCGCAGTGCGATGACAAGGCACTTGCAACTATCTCAACGCCTGAAGGAATTCAATAGCAACATGAATCTTAAATTGGAGATATTCTTTTAGATTAAGGAACTTTAGTGTTTAGGTTTTGTAAATAGTCGTTTTAAGTTTGATTTTGTAGATTATTAATAGGCTTTTAACCAATATATTAGGTAAAACTGTTCACTCAGTAACCGTTAAAACGTTTACGTGACATACCCCCCTTTTTTGGGTAGAATTTTCCTAAGAAAATTCTCTATCATCTTACCGACTCTTGAGTTATCGGTTCCACATACAGTCTGCAACTACATACTTCACTCACTCATAATCCTTTCATCCATCATCTTTTAACATTAGCTCTAGTACCTTCAGTTTGGTGATACAGCCTCTTTCATACTGAGTATTTGTTTCGGTATACAATATACTCACCAACAACTCAAGATGGTTGTTGGTATATAGCCTACGGTCTCATATATTAATTAAGGGATACAATTTTAACATCACTACTAGAGCAAGTAGTGCCGTTAATAGTTCTTACAACCAGAATGGACGTGGAACCAACTGTGGTGAATCTGGTAGAAGATTCCACACAATGATACCTTTTTTATATAAATTAAGTATAATATATATGAGACTATAGCTGGAAAATGATATTAATGGTAGGCACATTTTAGTTAGGCTTTATAGTTAGTAGTCAGTTTTATATCCTTAATGTGCCAGTCACCGATGTTATTGCCTTGCATGTCCTTCAAAACGAAAACTAGTGGTGATTTTTTTTCGACTATTCGACACTTTATAAATTTCGGCGCTAATTTTTTTGTGAATCGTTTGTCCTTGTCGCTTAGATAGTACGTTCGTTTCCAGACAACGTCACCAATATTAAAATCAGCGTTTTTTCTACGAAGATTATAATATCCACTGTTCCTAGAATGTGCCTTTATAAGTAAACTTTGGATTTGGTCAAATATTTTCCTAAGAACGCCTAGGTTTTCTGCATATTCTTCCCGAGGCGAGAATACAAGCTCATTTATGCTGTCATTATGTAGGTAATGAGAGCCACATGTTACCAACTCTCGGCCGTAGACCAAGAAAGCTGGTGTGAAGCCTGTAACTTCGTTGGTAGACGTATTGATAGCAAACTGTATTTTAGACAAGTTTGAATCCCAGGATCTGTGATCGTTGTTCTCAATAAACGATGAGATAGCTGTGACGATAACTTTATGGAAACGTTCTACGCTGTTTACCTGCGGAGTGTACTTTGGTGTCAGTTGGACATTAGGTACGTTATACTTTGTGAACAATTGCTTAAGAGTATTGCTGACAAACTGTCTTCCATTGTCCATTAGAACTGTGCTAGGTATACCATGAACCAGGAATACTTCATCCTCTAGTATGCGAGCAAGAATGTCAGCCGTAGCACGTCGAATGGGAAACAAAAGACAGAATTTAGTAAAACAACAGGAAACTACGAACAAAAACGTATTCTGTTTTCTAGACGGCGGCAGTGGACCAACTAGATCCATACTGATCATTTGAAAGGGCCTACAACATTTTTTTGGACGTCCCATAGTCCCTAATGTAGCATGGTTAGCATGTTTGTAGGCTTTACATATGTCACAATCGCCTACAAAATTAGTTACGTCGCGGTGCATGTCAGGCCAGTAGTATTTAAGACATAAGCGTTTGTAGGTTTTTAGAATACCAAAATGACCAGCGGTAGGACAAGAATGGTTTTGTTCAATAGTCTTTAGTCTAAATTCGAGAGGAACAACCTCTTTCCATTCAAATTCCCTAGTAAGTGGATTCAAAGTTTTTTTGAAGCGGTAGAGTTTATTATTTAGAATCTGGTAGTCCAAAAACGATGAAGGTGTGTTCTGGCAGCCGTTATATACATTTAAGTACCAAGAATCGGTAGTAGCTGGGGGTAAGTGACGCGTGGGTGTAGGATTTATGACGGAAACAGGTATACGAGAAAGACTATCAGGGACAACATTGTCGGAACCACGCCGATGTCTGATTTCGCAGTCAAACGCAGAAAGTCTTACACCCCACCTAGCTAAGCGGCCTGTTGGATTGTTAAGATTGAGAAACCATTTCAGTGCCGCGTGGTCAGTGTAAATAACAAAACGTTTACCGTTTTCAAGGTAGCATCGCCAATGCTCAATAGCTGTCAAAACTGCCAAAGCCTCCCGTTCTGTTGCGCTATAATGCTGTTCCTGTTTAGAGAGCGATTTGCTCATATAAGCGATAACCTTTTCAACGCCATCTGTAGTCTGCGTCAAAACCGCTCCGATCCCGACGTCACTTGCATCTGTACAGATCTCATATGGCTTCGAGTAATCGGGACAGGACAGAACAGGGGTAGACACAAGACATCTTTTAAGAGTCTTAAAGGCGTTGTCAGCTTCCTTAGACCATTTAAATGGAGGTGCAGACTTAGCTTGAGATGTTAGCTTGTTTAATGGCGAGGCCAAAGAGCTGAAATTAGGTATAAACCTACGGTACCATGAGGCAGTGCCAAGGAACCTTCGAACTTCCTTTCGGTTAGTAGGTGTGGGATAGTTCACAATCGCGTCAACCTTTTCAGGATCAGCATGTAACCCGTTCGAATCAACCACAAATCCTAAATACCTTAGCTGTTTCCTGAAAAATTGGCTCTTTTCGTAATTGATAGTAAGGTTAGCAGTCCTTAGTTTCTCCATTACGCGAACAAGCAGTGAAATATGTTGATCGAATGTTGGTGACACGATAATTATGTCATCGATATAGACGAAGACTTTATGTTCGAATTCGGGACCGTAGAATAAACGATCAACGAGGCGTTGCTGCGTAGCAGGAGCATTTGTCAAACCAAACGCCATTGATTTAAATTGGAAAGTACCACGTGATGGTATATAGAACGCCGTCTTGCACCTATCCTCTTCTTTAATTAGAATCTGCCAGAAACTCTTCGAAAGATCTAGGCTTGTCAAGTATTTGGCGTCGCGAAGATTGTCTAAGATCTCTGATATGTATGGTAGACTGTACGCATCCTTTTTAGTGACAGCATTGAGCTTCCGGCTATCCAAACAAAACCTCAGCTCACCATTTTTTTTAGGAGTTAGCAGAACGGGAGAACACCACTCACTTTCACACGCTTCCACCACGTCCTCGTTCAGCATCTCGTCAAGCTGTTCATTTAAAATGCGTTGTTTTTCTAATGACATTCGGTAGTAGCGTTGACGAACTGGGGCAGCATCACCAGTGTCAATAGCATGTGAGATTAGCGAAGTTCTTCCTAAGCCTCGTTCTTCATAAGATATATCACGGAACTGTGAGATCATGTGGTCAGCTGTAATCTTTTGTTCTGATGTTAGGTGGTTATAGCAACATAGACTCGCATTCTCATTTATAGTTAAATTTGCCAGTGGAACTTCTGATTCGGGGCGCATAATGACAGCACTGAGATGTTTAGGGAATAGATCAAAAATATTCCAAAAATTCATGCCTAGTATTAGTGAGTTTTGGATTTCAGGAACAACGTGAATTTCTAAAGTGTGTGTTTGGTTCAAAAATGTTACGGGTAAATACATAAGTCCAATACTGTGTAGTTTTTGTCCACCAGCAGCTATGAATTGTCTACGTTCTCCTTCATGCAGTACAAAACCTTGGCTAGTGAAGTATTTATACGCATTGTTGGCCAAAATACTGACTGGACAGCCCGTATCAAGAAGACCAATTAATGATTTGTCGAGTAATTGAACAGAGACATGAGGACGTGAATTATTTAGTTCAGAATTGTGGATTGCGGCGACGGTGCAGCACGAAAAGAAATTTGAAATAAATTTTAACCAATCAGTCCATTCAGACTTTTTAGATTTAGTAGATGTAGTGTCCTCGTGCTCAACGCCACAGCAATCCACCACATTTAGTTTTTTTGGTTGGATTTAGTTTTGCAGTCTGAGCAATCTGGGTAACGGACACCCTTCTTGCCACATCGAAAGCATATCGGGAAATGGGGTTGCTGACATTGACCCAGCGAGTGAGCATCCGTGCGACATCTTGGACAGTATGGTTTCTTCGTGTTTGTGTTGGGCAGAGTGCTCAGAGAGTTAACATTTAAGTTTTTAGCCTGTTCGTTAGTTTTGTAGTTATAGTTAGAATTCTGATAAGATTTGAAATTTCTAAATTTGTCATTGTAGTCGTGTCTATAATTAGTTTTGTAGTTAGTGTTGTTGCTTCTACCGTATGAAGTACTAGGAGATTGACGGTTGTACGCAAATTCCTGAGCTAGGGTGTCAGAGTTTATTTTAGGCGGTTCGTGAAATTGAACCATTCGAGACTGAATATTCTCGTAACAGCGGCATAGATCCTTAAGAGCGTCAATGTTATTAATATTCGGAGAGGCTGCTAGTGTGCTGGCATAAATGGGTCGAATATTGTGTAGCAATATTTCAAGCTTGTCCTCCTCTGAAAGTTGTTTAGTGAGGCGAGAGAACATGCCGTGCATAATGGAGATGTAGATCGAAATATTTTCGTGTTCACCTTGTGTACGCATCCTAATTTCCGACAAAAGGCGATAGTCGTAATCACTTTGGCTAAAATCTTGTTTGAGAAGTTTTACAAGATCCTCCCATGTCTCAACCTTATCCTTGATGCAACGATACCAATGGAGAGCATCATCAGTGAAAATTTCGAAAGCGTACGTGAGCAGCTTATCCGTGGACATGCTCCTAGAGAAAGCCAGTTCCTCAGCCTTTTGAATAAAAGACCTAACGCACGTCTTACCGGAATATTTAAGCTTGCCTACAACATCAGATACAAGTTTCTTTTCACAAGTGACTGTAATAAGGTCTGACCAGGGTTCAGGGTTCATTGAAGACGACGATGCGCCTAGTTTGAGTTTTTTTAGATCAGCAAAGTATTGTTGAAAAGTCTGTGAGATTTCTATATAAGTAGGATCAATAGCAGCAGATCTTTTAACCCTAATCAGTCTGTAGTAGACATGATGTAACATTGTCTCCGTACGAGCGTGAACATTTTTATCCAATTTAGATTTTAAGTTGTCTAAATTTTCTTTAATTTTACCTAAAGTGTCCTTAACCTGCTCCAGGTCAACGATCGGATCTAAGTGTGATTCAAGAATATCTTCAGGCGGCAGAATTTGAGACAATTTAACTATTTGTCTTCTAAGCTCAACAACAGATTCCTCCCCAGTAGCACCGCCTCTAACAGCAACCTCGTACTCAAGCTCGGCTTTTTGCAGGGAAAGATATTTAATTTGATAGGACATTTTGGGGATGTGTTGCAATTTTACAATTTATAAAGAAAAAATTGATGTTCAGAAGCAGAATTTCAACCACCAGCGCAATAATCAACCTAAATTTATTTATGGCAATCACCAAAATTTTATTTTATTTTAAGGGCTAAAGTATAAGTAAGTAGTAGTAAGTACAGGTACTCAGTAAATTTTTAATATTTTTTTAACAATGGAGAACAATTTATATAGTGAATTACACAAAAATTTTGATGACCAACAGTCTATAAGCACTTACAGCTAAAGCAGCCAACACCAATGATAACTACAAAATGCTGAAAAACAAGTCTAAGTGAACACAGCTCAATGAAAAACCTACCACAGGGCGCCAATGTAACACTAGGGTTTTAGTGGGGAGATGAGGAACACAATTTTAATATTTATACAAAATTTAATTAAACTAAAAACTAAAATACAATTTTAAATAACCCCAGTATGCGTTACTTTTAGTCTCAGGGTGTGAGGTCTAGACTACCCGGTTCATATGTTAAGCAAGAGCGGAAAGAATGAGCTGTGAACACTTAGCACCGTCTCTATATTGGACAGCCACTTCCCTGTACTGCAGCGCGCAGTTGGTCAAGTGCAGTCGATGACGTCACAGGCACGGGGTAGATCCGGCAGTCTACGGGTCATCGGGAATGGTTTTACGGCGTCTCAGTAGGCGTTCACCCCAGCCCGTAGCAAAAACCCTGGAAGTATGCAGATTGGACACTTAGCGAAAAGTCCGGTTTCATGTTACTGACTGCAACATCCGACGCAAGTGAAGATTGAAGCACTAAAAAGCGGGCGGGCTACCAAAAGCATTAAATAGGGATCAATGATGTTGCAGTAGCATTTAAGATGGAATATAGTTAGATCGTAATTAGGCATCGCATATTGCAATCGTATGAAAATGCTACAAATCAGAGTATAAGCAAAATAAATATAATTACGACTTAGATACTCTCGAGAAACACTGGTACGAAATAGCTGGGGTTTTAGAATGTATTATGAGCACAATAATACAGTTAAATCTAAATCTAGGGATATCTTTTTTTAACAAGGGGGTAGGTATATATATCACGAGAACAAAGACTCCACTACTTATACCTATTTAGCTGAAAATAAAACTTATATATCTAATGAAATGATAGCTAGCTACATGATAAGCGTTATTAAAATTAGGCATTGCCAAAACTACTGATTCACATTAGTAATCGGTATAAGGAACAAATTATTTTGCAACACTTACCCAGTCCGGGGAAACACATCTCACTTTTAAATTATTTAATTGGAGTACTTATTATTAATTATTAAAATACTGCCCAGCGCACAGTCAGGTAGAAAAATGTTTAATTTACATTATTGCAACGATCAGTAGTATGATCGGTATCGCTGCTTCATGTCAAATGCGGAGTGCTCTGTTCCCCTCGGCCCTCTCCTCGTGCCTCCTCTCGCGCAGTGCGATGACAAGGCACTTGCAACTATCTCAACGCCTGAAGGAATTCAATAGCAACATGAATCTTAAATTGGAGATATTCTTTTAGATTAAGGAACTTTAGTGTTTAGGTTTTGTAAATAGTCGTTTTAAGTTTGATTTTGTAGATTATTAATAGGCTTTTAACCAATATATTAGGTAAAACTGTTCACTCAGTAACCGTTAAAACGTTTACGTGACACCCGCTTTCGTCTTCGAGGTTATTTTTTTTATAAAATAGCGGAAAAACTAACAAATTAACAAAGATGAACTCGAATGCATGTTTAGTATGGCGTTTAAATATTCTATTAAATAATATTATTGCAAACAATAATCTGGAAAACAATACGTATGGCATTCGTATCATTATGACATCCAATATTCGGGTAAACAAGAGTATGTCAATTAACTATTATGGTAAACGAAACATTCGGGCAAATGAAATTCGGGCAAGCGAAGTTCGGGCAAATGATTATTATAGTGTGTGAATGTCGGGCAAACAATAGACAACCAAGTGTTACGGTAGTACCTACCACAAATATAAATCGTCCACGCCGACGAGTGCTGACAAGTACCGAATGAAATCGAGCGTATGACCATTTCAATAAAGACCTTGTTGCACTATACTTAAGGTACAACATGAAATTTACAGGTGAACTCGTGCTTTCCCGCTCATGGCGCCAAACAAAATGGCGGGCGCCGGAGCTGCCAGCGTCGCGGGCAAAATTTTAGCCAATGGGCGTTGAGGATTTTACCCGCGCAAACGCGCTGCCTTATGATTGGTTAAAATGTTTTCAAAAAATGCTTTCTGCGCAGGTACTTTGTTGTAACTTATATTTGCGGTACTAATGTAGAGCAGGATGGAGAGGAAACCGTGCGGGTCGTCCAGATGTCTTCTTAGTGCTCCGAACCGACCGGCGCGGACGCGGGGGCGGCGGCGTGCTGCTGGCCGCCAGGTCTCCCTTTCAACTTCAGCTACTGGACTGTGGTGCGGTACCCGAAGATGAGATCATATGCGCACTGGTGACAAGAGGTCATCTCCGATTTATTGTTTCCGTAGTTTATCTCGCACCAAACATTGGGCAGGCCAGGTACTATTCCATATTTAATTGCATAGAACGTATTATCTACGAACATTCTGCGCCTACAATTATATTAGGTGATTTTAATCTATACTCTACCTCAAATGTTATTCGTAAAGATTTTGAATTGCTGTTAACCTACTGTAACTTAAGCCAAAAAAGTAATATTGTAAACAGCCTAGATCGCCTATTAGACCTGGTATTAGTAAATCGTGATGTCACCGAGGTATTAGTTACAGAAGCTGTCGCTGGTCTTGTACCCTCAGAGAGGCACCACCTCCCTCTGGACATATCCATGTCATGTAATACTATGTTCACCGATACTTCAACCTCAACGTGTATTAATGTTGAAGATATCGATGAATCTACCGTACCGCGAAATTACAGAAAAGCTAATTTCTCAGTACTTTATCATAAACTGTCTAATCTTGTGTGGTCACCATTATACGCATGTAACACTGTCGATGACAGTGTCAGCTGTTTCTACTCAATGTTGAATGGACCTATATCTGATTGCGTTCCGCCAAAAGTGGCAAAAAAAATCGGAAAACTTACCCTATCTGGTTTACACTGGAACTTATCGACCTCAATAGCTTGAAAAACAGTTACCATAAAACATATAAACAAACCGGAAATCAACTATACTATGCATTATTTTCCTACTATAGAAAACTTGTACTTATCAGGTCCCAAGAATGCTTAAAATCTTACATTAAGACGCTACAATTAAATATAGTAAAAGATCCATCCTCTTTTTGGTCATTTGTAAAGCAAAATAGAAAATGTCATCAGCCTTCCACTTTTGGAAATTTATCGACACGAGAAGTCGCTGATTCTTTTGCCACTTTTTTCAAAAGTGTTTACCTGACAGCACCTCCAACATTTGATGTATCGGCCGCTTGTACTTCTGCTACATCCATGGGTATTCAAGAAACTCACCGTAATGTCAAGATTGATTATATAACTGAAGATGATATCCGCAAAGCCATAAATCGCCTGTCACCAAAGCAAACCCAGGGTCCTGATAGTATCCCTCAGTATATGATTAAAGACTGTCGTGAAGTGTTTGTGAAACCCCTACATTTCATTCTAAATCTTTCACTAAAATCAAAGCTGTTTCCGTCTTTTTGGAAAACTGCAAAAGTGCTACCGATCCACAAATCCGGTTCAAAGGCTGATATTAAAAACTATAGGCCAATTGCAGTACTATCTATATTTGGCAAGGTGTTCGAAAGTATCCTCTACTCTCGAATATATCAACAGCTCGATGGCTGGTTTTGTGATGAGCAGCATGGCTTTTTGCCAAAACGATCGACCTCGTCCAATCTTATAAATACAACAACTTTAATTGCCAACAATCTGGATAATAAGACACAAGTCGATGTGGCTTATTTTGATTACAGGAAAGCTTTCGACAGAGTGAATAATGACACGCTACTAGAAAAAATGGCCTTGGCGGGATTGTCCCACTCACTACTAATGTTACTCGCAAGCTACCTATCAGGAAGGAAACAGTATGTTCAGTACGGTCAATTTAGGTCCAACCTATACTCTGTATTATCAGGAATTGGGCAAGGCAGTAACCTAGGTCCTTTACTTTTTCTCATCCTAATCAACGACTTGCCAGCATCCATTAAGCACTCAACGTGTTTAATGTTTGCCGATGACCTAAAATTAGTGAAACCGGTCAATAACAATTTCGAATGTGCAAAGCTGCAAGAGGATATCAACAGTGTTTGTGAATGGAGTGCACGAAATAAACTATCTCTCAATGAGGAGAAATGCCAAGTGATGTCGTACACCCGTGCACACCATCGCCTACACTTTGACTACAAGATAGATAACAACCCCTTGCAGCAAGCCTCATCCATCAGAGATCTCGGCACTTTGTTCGATCCGCACCTCTCGTTTAATGACCACATAACTAGCACCTGCAGTGCTGCAAGGAAATGCTTGGGCTTTGTAATCCGCCAATCTAAATACTTCTCTTCACAAAATGCTCTTAGTGTGTTATATAATGCGTATGTTCGAAGCCGGCTCGAAACGAATGCAATGATATGGAGCCCCCATGAGCAGAACTACACTCTTATGTTAGAAAGAGTACAAAAATCCTTCGTTCGCTTCCTTTTCCTGAAGCTCCACGGGTATTACCCTCGTCTATACCCCACCTTGTATATATTAGGGATGGTAAATTATACCTCCCTTGAAACCAGACGAAATGTATACCTCATTAAATATTTTTTTCTGTTAATACGAGGCCAAATTATGAACCCATCATTGCTTGCTCATATCCCATTACGGGTGCCCTCCATCACAGGTGTTCAGCTCCGTCACCGTCGCGCACTGCTCGGCGTCCCGCCGTCGCGGACGCGAGCCTTGTCGCAATCTCCACTTCACCGTGCACTGACTCTTCTGAACGGTATACTAGACAGCGACAGTGAACTGGATATATTTTACAGCTCTGAATCGCGATTTCTCTCACTCGCCACCCGGTACTTGGAGTCTATTTCTACTCCAAGTTCCATCAATATATCTTAGAATATTTAGTTTTAAGTAGTAAGCAAATTGTTTTTATTGTATAACTTATACTTTGTGCTAATCTTATGACCCTCCTGTGTAGTAACACGTGTAGCTTGACTGTAAAGTGTTAATTTATGGAATAAATAAATAAATAAATAAATAAAAAGATGTACAGGAACCCAGGGTATAGCTGAAGACATACCTTGTCATCGTTGGTGAACAGCTGGATGTTCTCCGGCGTGACGGACCAGATGTTGGTGTTGTCCAGGGTCAGGGTCTGCGCCAGGATTGACAGGAACCCGTGAGGGTCGTCCAGGTATGAGAGGCAGCCGGCACGCTGCTTTATGTCGATGCACCACGTGTATTCCAGCAATGTTCTGGCAACGAAGAAACTTGCGATGTTTTAACGAAATATTCTGGTCTTGCCGTCCAAAGTTACACGCTTATGACAGGTTTGGGGACTATATAACTGACAGAAATGGCTTTTTTTGGCAATGAATGACTAACTGTTGAGTTTGTTTCGGCGTTTCTACTTAACAGTGGTCTTCTTTTTCAAAAACGCCGGTAAAATGTTGACTTGTAAAAGTGCCATTACGGCCTACTTGCAGAATAAAATTCATTAATTTCATTTATTTATGTGCTACAGAATGTACACTTGATTTCAATGGAATTTAGACCTTTAAGAAGAGTTTTACAGTCGTTTTGTTTCATAATTTATTCGTTCGAATATGGGTTAAATCAGTCGAGAGGTTGCCGAGATACAGGAAGTTGTAATTTTATTTATTTACTTAAGGTTTGCCTAAAGATAGAACACCATGTGACATAGGAACTAAACTTGGTACAAAAACAAAGCAGAGTGTCTTATGCTAAACAATGTGAAACGACACAACTATGTACTACAAATCAGATTATAAGTACTACAAATAAGAAAAAATATTTAAATATAGACATATATAAGAATAGGAATATTATTTTACTTTAATATAATAATAATAATTACAAAAATGTATAAGACTTAAATTTTTTATTGCTACTTTGGGATATACATAACAATTATTCAACCCTGGTTGCTTAGTTATAATATGTTGGAAACATGATTTCTCTAAACACCACTAGATATAGTGTCTCAAACTTAATTAGACAGCTCTTCATTGATTTGAGAATCCGTGTTGACTTAGAGACGAATTGCGTATATGAATTAAATCGACCAAGAAAAATAAGAAGTGGGGAAAAATGCGACTGGAAATGGTGGTACGCGGACCTAACGCGTTTGGGGAACTATGCCAATGGTGACATGCATGAACGAAAACAAACTTGAGTGGGGAAAAACGCGAATGGAAACTCTGCTACGCGGAACTAACGAGTTTGGGGAACTGGTCGAACCCCTCAGATAAACATGCCCCTTGCATACCAAATTTCTATGCAGGGGGAGGGCATGTTTATCTGACTGTTCCCAGGAGGTATGAGTTACTCACTTGAGCTGGTCCCAGTTGCGGTCCCTCTGGAATGTGATAGGCCAGTACCGCGGGTCGTTGACCCGGACTTCCCGCAACGTGTCCAACTCTGGGATAATACACGGCGCTTTCATCTCCTTCATCGCTCCCCCCAAGTCGATCACCTGCAGATATGATACAACACACATGTATACAACTTAGAAAAATTGAGTATCCCCCGAAATTTTCATTTCAAAGTCCAAAATCTCAAAAACGGCTGATTTTCATGAAACACGTCTAAGAACACTCGGGATAAAATTATCTATGACACTAAAAAAACCGCATTCAAATCGGTCCATCCGTTTGGCAGCTACGATACCACAGACAGACACGTTAAATTTATAACTGTCTTTGCGTCGGGGGTTAAAAATGGCTAGGGCGCATACCCTCGGTAAGTCCCAGATAGATTTTTGCAATTATGAATTTGGAACCTTCGTTAAGACTATTATAGTTTGAAACCCGATTTGAATTTGTACTAGTACAAGTACGCGGGACTTTCGAGGATAAGGTGCAGTACGCAAAATGTCCCTTTAGCCCTTTCGCGAAAGTTCCCATTTGTAAAAGCAATTCGCATAACGGTCCACACAAGCATACCCAAAAATTACGCCAGTTTCACAAAAAAGGTTCGGTCGCAAGGACAATCGGAAAAGACACCGTTCTTAAATGTTTCTTATTACGTAATAAAGAATAGGAATAAGCCTATTTTTACAATTATCTACTTAGAGATGATTTTCACATTGCGCGATTATGGACAGACACTGCTACAGAAAGGGAGCAAAAAGCCCATTCATTTGATTAAGTCTCTCGATGGGATAACCCCATTGAATCTACCCAAATAATATGGTCTAAATATTACACAGTCATTTTGCTAGCCTATCGTTATGAAAACCGTTGTAAACATTAAAAAAACCGGCCAACTGCGAGTCGGACTCGCGCACGAAGGGTGCCGTACCCTTATCTATACAAACGGCAAAAAAGTTACGCTTGTTGTATGGGAGCTAAATATTTATTTTATTATAGCGGCAACAGAAATACATAATTGGTGAAATTAACAACTGTCTAGCTATCGCGGTTCTTGAGATACAGCCTGGTGACAGACAGACGGACACAGACAGCGAAGTCTTAGTAATAGGGTCCCGTTTTTTCCTTTGGGACCCTAAAAATGAAGCACGAATTGTGGCTAAAGGGAGCATTGTACCTGAATGTGCGCGTAGCACAATTTCCCTGTGCTTAAGTCCCGGGGCAGGATTAGACGGGGCTCCACGGCCAACACGTAGAGGTGTCTAAAGGCTTGCAGGTGATATCTAAAACAAAATAGCTAGTTTTTACAAGCTTCATATTAACTTGAACTGTTCGTATGTATGTAATTGCAATCTATTTTAAAGTCACTTGCCGTTATCCGATTGAGATGAAATTTTGGGTAGTTTGGATGACAATTCAATATTATGGTACCATCGAGCTGATCTCATGATGGAGCCATGGGGATTAGGTACTTAACCGACATAACCTCATTGAATTTGGCCTCGTTTGAATCGTCTCAATGACTAGTTGATGATGGTATACTGAAAAGTAGTCGGCAATAAAAGCTTACGTCAGGGAATTCAACTAGATAAGTATTTTACCGATAAAACACTGCATATACATGTAAACATCATTGTTCTTTGAGTTGGTTTAAGCTATGTTAAAAAACCAATTATTAAAGTTATTATATTTTTAATACATGTTATTATAGAGGCTATATATTATAATCTGCGGAAATTTCAAGTGTCCACATATAACGGTTCTAGAGATATACCGATTTTTATGGGCGGGCAAAAAAAACGCCAATAATTACGTTTCACGTACGAGAGCGCTGTTTAATTTTTAATTTGTTTTTTTTTTATGAATGTATGTTGCAGCAGTAATAGAAAAACAACTTCTGTGAAGATTTGAATAGTCTGACTATTGCTGATATACAGACAGCCGGATAGACAGCGGAAGCTTAGGAACAGTGTTCCGTTTGATATCCTTTGGGAACTCGACTCTAAAAAATATCTAGTCGAATTCCTAGACCCCAAATACGTATATTTAGTTTGTGATTCTACGTTATTTAGAACTCGAGATAATGATATACGTATAATTCAATATGACCGCCATAAAATTAAAGATGGCTGACGGAGGAGTTGGTTCCTATCAAAAACTTAAAGCTAACAAGTACCTGAAAAATAATTGGTGCTTTTGTGCAGCGTACCCAAATTATCACCTGAAACTGCCCTACTAGGCGGGCAGTATGAGTAGTATGAACTTACACGCCTAGCGAATTCTGTCGGTTTCTGGTGAATTGTTACATTTTTAGTCAGGTTGCGAAAGTGTGAATGATTAGCAAACATTTTTTTTATGTGATAGGAGTCAAACGAGCAGACGGATCACCCGATGGTAAGCGATTACCGCCGCCCACCGCCCATGGACACCTGCAACACCAGAGGTGTTGTGTTTATACTCCTACTGTCAAAAAGGGCGCTCTATATAGATTAGAATGAAACAATCAGTCACACATATAGCTTATATTAAAAAATAATTTGCCTCAACCTCTTACACATTCTACGGCGACATACCGTTCGCGTGATTCAGAAATCGCACCGGACGTTACAGCGACATCTAGTGAGCAATTGGGTAAACTTACTGGTATAGACGCAAACATGCCGCCCACCAAGAACAAATAGTTCTTGATCCAAATTGCAACAAATATGCAGAAATACAAACTTATCTATAAATGCTGTAGCCACAATCTCAATTTAAACAATTAAGAAAAGGAAATGACTAAGAAATCATGTTATCTTATATTCAATTTAACACTATAAAATTAGTCGGCTAGTGGTAAAACACAGATTCTAGAAGTGGGTCTTTTTATGAGATGGTTTTTACATCTAAGAGTAACAACTCTCGTTACCTTGTCCAAACCCGGATGTGTTTCAACCACTTGGCCAAGAAGCCATCTCGCTGGTGGTAAATCAGGCTCTTTCACTAACACTACATCACCTATCTTAGGTTCAGGAGTTTTTTGTGTCCACTTGTGTCTTTGTAGGAATTGGTTGAGATACTCCTGGGACCAGCGACGCCAGAAGTCTTGCATCATGCGCTGACACAATTGCCATCTGCGCAATGGTGAGATTGACACATGCTCATAGCTATGGTCTGGTGCTACTATGAGTGGTTCCCCTACTAGGAAATGACCTGGCGTTAATGGTAGCGATTGCCCGTTGTCGTCTATCCGCCACATCGGTCTCGAATTTAGGCAAGCCTCAATTTGTGACAAGACCGTGGTCATCTCTTCAAAGGTGAGTGTAGAATTTCCTATGACGCGTTTGAGATGGAATTTACAGGACTTAATCCCTGCCTCCCAAAGTCCACCGAAGTTGGGAGCGTAAGGGGGTATGAAGTGCCATTCCGTTCCGTTTGAGGCCATCCAATCTGCCAGTTCGGGAACAAGACTCGATTTTTCAGAGTTGAAGATATGTTGGAGTTCCTTCGCTGCGCCCACGAAGTTGGATCCGTTATCGCTGAACAGATCACTACAGTAACCGCGTCGAGCGACAAACCTCTTAAAGGCAGCTAAGAATCCTGCTGTTGACAGCTCGCTTACCGCTTCTATATGCACAGCTTTAGTTGCCATGCATACAAATAGACAAATGTACCCTTTGTACGATTTGTTTCCCCTTCCCTTGGAGACACGTATATTGATGGGCCCCGCGTAATCAACGCCGCTGCGCGCGAACGCCCTTGCGATGTTCACCCTGGGCGCGGGTAATTGTCCCATCAATTGGTTTCGGATATTGACTGCATGCCGAACACAAGGAATACACTTCCTAACATGTGCCTTTATCAAGTTCTTCAGTCCTGGTATACAAAATTTAGCTCTGATATAATTGAGCATAAGCGGGGGCCCTCCATGCAATGTCTTGCAATGCGCATCTCTAATGACTAACTGAGTTAACCACGCTGATTTTGGTAACAACATGGGATGCTTTTGGTCGTAATCTATGTTGGCGCTTTGAAGCCGCCCACCAACACGAATTATGCCCAAGTCGTCCATCTGAGGAGTAAATGAGGTAAGTTGACTTTTTTTTCTTAATTTTCCATTTTTTATAGCTTCAATATCCTCCCCGTATGCTTCTTGTTGACACCGTTTTACCATTATTGCTAATGCCTCTTATAATTCAGTTTTCTGCAGATAAGTATGATTTTGTCTTTTATTTTTCAGGAATCTTCGGCAGTACGCGACAACCCTCAACAACTTGGTGAGTGAAGAATACTTTGACCACATATCGTCATCGGTACTACTGGTTTCGGATGCTGCAGTTCCCAGGTGAGTTTTTATTTTTCTCTCTTCTAGCTGCGTCTTTAAGGCCTTCGAGTTCGTGTAGTTAATTTCGTTTTGTTTTAGCCACGTAGGCCCGCTGAGCCAAAGTTCAAAGTGGCTTAATTCGGATGCTAGAATACCCCTAGATGCACAATCTGCCGGGTTGTGCTCTGATTTTACGTGAGACCATTGACTTCGACTGGTTACAGTCAAGATCTCCGAACATCTGTTGCCGATAAACGTCTTCCATCTACTTGGGTGGCTGCTCAGCCACGCCAACACCACTTCCGAGTCGGTCCACGCATGTATATTAGATTTTTGTACATCTAGCACCTCCGCGATTTCAACTAATAACTTTGCCAGCAATACCGCTCCGCATAACTCCAGACGAGGAATAGAGACCTGCTTTATGGGTGCAACTCTTGTTTTGCCTGATACCAGACTGACGTGAATCATCCCTTCTACATCGATCACGCGCAAATATACCACCGCAGCATATGCAGCGTTGGACGCGTCACTAAACCCGTGCAATTCTATGGTCCTAGCATTGGACCTATGATTTGTCCACCGAGGAAGTCTAAATCTGGTAAGTTGCGACAGTTCCTCCCTGTAGTTCAACCATTCTTCGAGCAGGGGAGATGGCAGTTCTTCGTCCCATTCAATGCCTGCCAACCACAGCCTTTGAATAAATATTTTAGCTTGGACTATGCTGGGTGAGATCCATCCAAGAGGGTCGTAAAGCCTCGCGATATCAGATGTAACCTTTCTCTTAGTTACAGGTGCCGTTGGAGGAGGTAGCTGAACTGCGTAAGCAAATTCATCCTGATTCCGATCCCAGGTAAGTCCTAAGATTTTATTGACTGCCTCAAGCTTCATCTCTATTTTTTTATGCTCTTCTTTCCCTGCTGTGCTTTCTTTGATTTCTTCTAACATAGCTTTACTGTTGCTAGACCACTTTTGCAATTCAAAGCCCCCCTTGTTTAACAGTTCTCTCGTTTGGTAGTAAATATCTATTGCTTCTTGCTCCGATTGACACCCTGACATTAAGTCATCCATGTAGAAATCCTGACGCACCCGAAGTGCCGCGAGCGGGAAGGCTTCTCCTTCGTCTATGGCAACCTGGATTAGACTCTTCACCGCGAGGTAAGGAGCTGCGGATGTCCCAAAAGTGACTCGAGTTAACTTATATTCCTTAATTTCCTCGCCAGGAGTCTCTCTCCACAGGATTCGTTGGTACTTTGTGTCCCTTTCATCTACTACCACCTGGCGGTACATTTTGACAATGTCCGCTATAAAACAGACAGGGTGCATACGCCATCGCATGATTATGTGCCGCAACTCTGACTGAAGAGTGGGCCCCACCAGAAGATCGTTGTTCAAAGACACCCCGTTTGTGCCTTTGCAGGACGCGTCAAATACTACACGGACCTTAGTAGTATCTTTATCTTCGCGCACAACCGCGTGGAAGGGCAAGTATAGACCCTTTTCCTTGGAGTCCTTCGCCGACAACAGTTCCATGTGATTTAGTTCCCGATACTCATGAAACACCTTTGTATACTCTGCTTTCAGATGCTGATCCCTCTCCAGCTTCCTTTCCAGAGAGTGAAATCTTCTCAACGCGATCTCCCTGGAACCACCATCTACACAGGCCGGTTTCCCATCCCGGAACGGTAGCCTAACCACGTAGCGTCCGTTCTCATCCCGTGTAGTAGTCGCCTGATATATCTCCTCACATCTCTGTTCCTCAGGTGTTAGTATCCGTGATTTGTTGCTAGGTTCTGACTCAAGTTCCCAAAAGGACCTTAACAACTGTTCCACCTGTGTGTGCATGCTCACCGGCGTGCTGGAGATGTTTGCTTGTAAACCCACTTGACCGCTTAAAATCCAACCCAGAGACGTGTTCTGTGCAACTGGAGTACCCTGGGCCGGACATTTGATTAAACCTGTCTCTATGATCTGCGCATAAACCTCTGCTCCCAGCAACATGTCTATTCTATTGGGAGTGTGATACTCTGGATCCGCAAGATCTATACTTTGCAGCTCAGGCCAGGATGCAATGGTAACCTTTGCTGATGGTAAGTATGAGGTTAGTTTGTCAAGCACATATGCTGTAACCGTGATAACGTATCTGGAGTTGATACGTGATGCAATTGCGACTTGAACCGTGGACTTCGACACCACATTTTGGTCTCCTCCCAACCCTGATATAAGACCCTTAGCTGCAGTTCGTTTCAAACCCAGTAGTTGAACCGTAGCTGAGGTGATGAAGGAGGCTTGTGATCCTTGGTCTATTAACGCTCTGATCATGTGAGATTCTTCCCTTTCCCATGATTTAGCTTCTACTACCGCTGTAGCCAGTAACACCTGCTGAGTGACTTCGTTCACGAAGTGGTTTGTGATGCTGGTACTCGTTGAAGCCTCTTCCATTGAATGTGTGACTTGTTGTGTGTGAACTTGTGCCGCAGCTGGAGGTGCTGATGGCTCCCTAATATCGTTTGATTGCATTTCGCCCTTCTGATGTAACAGAGAATGATGCCTTCTGTTACAGATTTGACAATTCTTTGTGATTTTGCAGTATCTAGCCGAGTGATTGTTACCTAAGCAGTTGAAACACAACCCGTTTGTTTGGACAAAATTACGCTTTACATCGACCTCTAAACCAGTGAAATCTTTACAATGTATTATCCTGTGCTCACCTTTACAATAGTTACAAGATACATTATTGCTGATGTGCAGATTACTAAGTCTCTGCACCGGATTGCCTTTGACCTGGTTAACATTTCCCTTATAGTTGCTTTTATTATTCACATATTTGGGTTTGTTCACATAGCTTGGTCTTGGCTCCAAAAATTCTAGAGAATGATATCTTGTGAGCAAGAAGTCCTTGAATTGGTCTATGGTCGGTAATTGTTCTGACAGAGACACCGATTCGCTAACTTTACATTCCCAGCACTTCCGACTTTCAGGATCTAATTTATGACTAACAATGTAAATGATGATTATATCCCATGTACGGGTATCTATCTTCAGACTAGCTAAAGCGTTTAATGTTTCCGTGGTACAATCCAACAAATTCTTAATATCCGTGGCGGACTCAGTCACAAGGGTCTTCTGAGCAAAGAATCGTTTTAATATGCAATTTCCCAAATATTGCTGTTATTATAGCGACTCTCTAACTGGGTCCAACACTGATCATAACTTTCACTCGAAATTGGTATATGTCTAAGGAGCTGTTCCGCTTCGCCCGTCAAATGCGCCTTGAGATAATGTAGCTTTTGCACATCATCGATATCCCGATTATTGTGGATGAGTGAAGTAAATAAATCCCGGAAACTCGTCCACTCGGTGTATTTGCCCGAAAACGTAGGTATCGTTATTTTAGGTAACTTGACATGACTTGATTTTAATGGAGCTGACACTGTGGGATTAGCGCTGCTGGACTTTGCTATTAACTTGCTAAGTGCATTTTTGAGTTCGCATTTGTATTCCATATATAATTCGTTGGTCGTATCATACACGTCTTCCTTCATATATGCAGAGGTTTGCAACACCTCTCGCTCTGGCATCATTACCATCTGCGTGTGCATACGTACGAACTGTTGCCATAATTGTTCTAAGCTTTCTAATCTGGTTTCCACATATGGTATGGTGATGCGATCCTTAGGTGACTTCTTATAATTGGTAAATGCATTAGCGATACGTGTTCTTTGATCTACTTGGAGGTTTATACTAGCATCCATTTTACTCATTCTTTAAAAAAATACAAGTCCCAGCATACGATCAAAATGTAACAAGTCCCAATCCAATCTTGAAAATATCACAAGTGTTTTCTGTTCGGAAATATTCTAAGTCCAAACTCAATCTTGAAATTACAAGTGTTTTTGCTCCGAAATTTTCTAAGTCCAAATACAATCTTGAAAAAATTACAAGTGTTTTAAATTATATACTTCGCTATAAAATCGGGCGTAGGTTCCCCGTCGTATCACTTTTTCTTAAATTATTCTAAGTCCTAAACACTTGTAAAATTTCTACTCAAATCATGTTCAATTTTTGCTAAGTCCAGTTTTGACAGTTCTAACTTCAAATTCAATTTGACAGCTGACAGTTCCGAATTTTGACACTACCACAGATAAAAATAAAGTACTCACAGTTTTAAATCCAAATTACACTTTTCACTCCACTTGTACTTGAACCTTAGTTTGAATTTCCCGCCAAGTTGCTCGCCAGTGACGTCACTTCGGGTAACGACGCTGCTGCCTCCGCTTGTTGCTCCAATCCGCTACCGCTCCTGGAAGGCTGCACCCCTCGACAACAATCCGTTGCCACTTGGTACAGGAAAGCACTAAAAACTTTAAGGCCCACAGTACATCCGGCTCGAAGGACCAATGTTTATACTCCTACTGTCAAAAAGGGCGCTCTATATAGATTAGAATGAAACAATCAGTCACACATATAGCTTATATTAAAAAATAATTTGCCTCAACCTCTTACACATTCTACGGCGACATACCGTTCGCGTGATTCAGAAATCGCACCGGACGTTACAGCGACATCTAGTGAGCAATTGGGTAAACTTACTGGTATAGACGCAAACAGTTGTGAGTGCCGAAATACCGCAGGCGACAATCCATTGCCACAGATTAGCTTTGCGAGGCAGTTAGTTTCTGGAGAAGCGCACAGTTGAGGACTGCCAACCAACATTTACCTGTTGTCTTCACTGTGCGTGGGGAACTTGGGGAAGAAGGCTGCCACGAGCGCCCCGATGGCCTCGGGCGCCGTGCTCAGCGTGGCGCGGCCTCCGCCCAGGAACAGCAGCCCGATGGTGCAGTGGACTGCCATCTAGGGATTGCAATCCGGATTATTCCAAGTGCAAAAATCCGGATTTTCAAGGGATTGCACGATCCGTTTCAATATCAGGATTTTTAAACCTAAATCTGGATTTTCGGATTTTTATAATATTAGTGCTATAACTGTTAAAGTATTCTAATAAAGAGTATTTTCGGCAGCTGGGATGCTATGTAATCTTATTCTCGTAAGGCCTGTCGGCCTAATTTTAGGACATAATATTTAAGGCTTAACACCCCCACTCATTAGCTTTTTGTAATCAAAATTGAAATAAATAGAGATTTAGGGATTCTAAATTTCAAAATAGTTAGTTTTTTATGACCTATTTTCAGGACATTGGGCCGTTATTACACTAATCCTAAAAATATCTTGGGCCTTACGAGAAAATGAATGCGGTTGAACGACTCAAGACTTGACGCGTTAATGTTTATAACATATTTTTTTTGGGGAATTGTCAATAATCTTCACGCTGTACAACGACCTGTTTAATTATTTTAACTGTTAATTAGGAGTATTTTTATTTTTATATGTTCACTTTCCAAAATTCCCTTGTTACTGGGAATAGTGGGATTATTCCCCAAACAGGGGAATATTAAAATACAAATCAGCAAAATTAAATTGTAATAAGTCATTAAATTAAATTGTTTAAGGTACAATGTTTTAGTTGGTTACATTTTATAGTGCTCCAATTTCATAATAGATGGCGGTGTTACATCCCTGAAAAACGCTATCGTTGTTTCCAGAAGATTGTACAAGGCTCCCATCGAAATAGAAATTATACGAGTGTCAAGTTGTCAAGGTGCTTCATTCCAATAAGTAAGTAAACTAGCAATAGAGATACTAGATTACTTTTTTGATTATGAATTCGATCATCGATCTTAGTTGCGGTGCATTTCACGTGACGGGTGAAAACAAAATTCAAAGGTAATTGACCTTACGTTATTTTAATTGTATTCGTTATTTTGAGAAAAATGAACCTTATGAATAACCCTTGCAATCTGCATCATAAAGTACAGCACGTTATTTTTCGTCATATTTGACCGGTTGAGGCAACCGATTTTACATAAACCCATACATTATTGTTTTTAGTAACGAAGGAAAGTCTCCTTCACACAGAATATGCTATTTACAATATTTAAGGTACTTGACATCCATGTTCGATGTCATTCGATGTTTCCGCCTTTCAGCAGGCAAAGAAGTGAAAAAAAACTTCAAGAAATCAAACTTTCATTTTAGTGGCTGAACGCCGTGATGCAGTGCCACATATTGCTGAATGGAAATTAAAAAAAACCATTTTCCCGGCCTAGGCCTCCAATATTGTATGAAATGCCATTACGGACCTATTGTCTCGCTGCGCCCGAAACGTGACACTTCGAAGCCCATTATGAAGTACACAAGTTACACAACGTCAATATTTCATTGCATGTTTGAGAAGCCCGCCGTTAGTTACGTAATGTACTATACATTACGTAACTAGGGCGGTGTATTCGTGAATGCCCCAGATCGCAGGTGTTAATAAATATGCGCTCTGGGGCTTTACGAATTACCGCCCGTGTCGAGTACAAAATTTAACGTTTTCACCTGGCCAAAATGCGAGTTTTCCCGTACGCGCAGCGTGCAGTAAAACTCGCATGAAGTAGCGACCACCGGGCGTTACGCTGCGTATACGCGTAGACGTGTCGTATGCGTCACGTATTCTTCATACATTTTGCTGCGTTTAAGGTGCGTTAGCGTATTTTGAGCAGCGGTGTGGGCGCTCCTTTACGGGCAGGTGTAACGTAATGCCAGTTACCTGTCCGCCGTGTGTGAGCGCGGGCGCGGGCGGCGGCGGCGGCTGCGCGGCGGCGGGCGGCGGCGCCGGCACGCGCGCGCGCAGGCGCCGGCAGTAGCGCAGCACCGCCACGTCACCGCGACCCGCCATTATCTGTAATGCCAGTTACCTGTCCGCCGTGTGTGAGCGCGGGCGCGGGCGGCGGCGGCGGCTGCGCGGCGGCGGGCGGCGGCGCCGGCACGCGCGCGCGCAGGCGCCGGCAGTAGCGCAGCACCGCCACGTCACCGCGACCCGCCATTATCTGTAATGCCAGTTACCTGTCCGCCGTGTGTGAGCGCGGGCGCGGGCGGCGGCGGCGGCTGCGCGGCGGCGGGCGGCGGCGCCGGCACGCGCGCGCGCAGGCGCCGGCAGTAGCGCAGCACCGCCACGTCACCGCGACCCGCCATTATCTGTAATGCCAGTTACCTGTCCGCCGTGTGTGAGCGCGGGCGCGGGCGGCGGCGGCGGCTGCGCGGCGGCGGGCGGCGGCGCCGGCACGCGCGCGCGCAGGCGCCGGCAGTAGCGCAGCACCGCCACGTCACCGCGACCCGCCATTATCTGTAATGCCAGTTACCTGTCCGCCGTGTGTGAGCGCGGGCGCGGGCGGCGGCGGCGGCTGCGCGGCGGCGGGCGGCGGCGCCGGCACGCGCGCGCGCAGGCGCCGGCAGTAGCGCAGCACCGCCACGTCACCGCGACCCGCCATTATCTGTAATGCCAGTTACCTGTCCGCCGTGTGTGAGCGCGGGCGCGGGCGGCGGCGGCGGCTGCGCGGCGGCGGGCGGCGGCGCCGGCACGCGCGCGCGCAGGCGCCGGCAGTAGCGCAGCACCGCCACGTCACCGCGACCCGCCATTATCTGTAATGCCAGTTACCTGTCCGCCGTGTGTGAGCGCGGGCGCGGGCGGCGGCGGCGGCTGCGCGGCGGCGGGCGGCGGCGCCGGCACGCGCGCGCGCAGGCGCCGGCAGTAGCGCAGCACCGCCACGTCACCGCGACCCGCCATTATCTGTAATGCCAGTTACCTGTCCGCCGTGTGTGAGCGCGGGCGCGGGCGGCGGCGGCGGCTGCGCGGCGGCGGGCGGCGGCGCCGGCACGCGCGCGCGCAGGCGCCGGCAGTAGCGCAGCACCGCCACGTCACCGCGACCCGCCATTATCTGTAATGCCAGTTACCTGTCCGCCGTGTGTGAGCGCGGGCGCGGGCGGCGGCGGCGGCTGCGCGGCGGCGGGCGGCGGCGCCGGCACGCGCGCGCGCAGGCGCCGGCAGTAGCGCAGCACCGCCACGTCACCGCGACCCGCCATTATCTGTAATGCCAGTTACCTGTCCGCCGTGTGTGAGCGCGGGCGCGGGCGGCGGCGGCGGCTGCGCGGCGGCGGGCGGCGGCGCCGGCACGCGCGCGCGCAGGCGCCGGCAGTAGCGCAGCACCGCCACGTCACCGCGACCCGCCATTATCTGTAATGCCAGTTACCTGTCCGCCGTGTGTGAGCGCGGGCGCGGGCGGCGGCGGCGGCTGCGCGGCGGCGGGCGGCGGCGCCGGCACGCGCGCGCGCAGGCGCCGGCAGTAGCGCAGCACCGCCACGTCACCGCGACCCGCCATTATCTGTAATGCCAGTTACCTGTCCGCCGTGTGTGAGCGCGGGCGCGGGCGGCGGCGGCGGCTGCGCGGCGGCGGGCGGCGGCGCCGGCACGCGCGCGCGCAGGCGCCGGCAGTAGCGCAGCACCGCCACGTCACCGCGACCCGCCATTATCTGTAATGCCAGTTACCTGTCCGCCGTGTGTGAGCGCGGGCGCGGGCGGCGGCGGCGGCTGCGCGGCGGCGGGCGGCGGCGCCGGCACGCGCGCGCGCAGGCGCCGGCAGTAGCGCAGCACCGCCACGTCACCGCGACCCGCCATTATCTGTAATGCCAGTTACCTGTCCGCCGTGTGTGAGCGCGGGCGCGGGCGGCGGCGGCGGCTGCGCGGCGGCGGGCGGCGGCGCCGGCACGCGCGCGCGCAGGCGCCGGCAGTAGCGCAGCACCGCCACGTCACCGCGACCCGCCATTATCTGTAATGCCAGTTACCTGTCCGCCGTGTGTGAGCGCGGGCGCGGGCGGCGGCGGCGGCTGCGCGGCGGCGGGCGGCGGCGCCGGCACGCGCGCGCGCAGGCGCCGGCAGTAGCGCAGCACCGCCACGTCACCGCGACCCGCCATTATCTGTAATGCCAGTTACCTGTCCGCCGTGTGTGAGCGCGGGCGCGGGCGGCGGCGGCGGCTGCGCGGCGGCGGGCGGCGGCGCCGGCACGCGCGCGCGCAGGCGCCGGCAGTAGCGCAGCACCGCCACGTCACCGCGACCCGCCATTATCTGTCACACACAATACCACATCTACCAATCAACTGTTAAAAATAATCATTTTAAATTCATATAAGAAATATCATCAGCTTACTGTACTTATTAGACTAATATAAAAAGATGCCTAAAGTATTTCCCTTACACACACACACACACACACACACACACACACACACACACACACACACACACACACACACACACACACACACACACACACACACACACACACACACACACACACACACACACACACACACACACACACACACACACACACACACACACACACACACACACACACACACACACACACACACACACACACACACACACACACACACACACACACACACACACACACACACACACACACACACACACACACACACACACACACACACACACACACACACACACACACACACACACACACACACACACACACACACACACACACACACACACACACACACACACACACACACACACACACACACACACACACACACACACACACACACACACACACACACACACACACACACACACACACACACACACACACACACACACACACACACACACACACACACACACACACACACACACACACACACACACACACACACACACACACACACACACACACACACACACACACACACACACACACACACACACACACACACACACACACACACACACACACACACACACACACACACACACACACACACACACACACACACACACACACACACACACACACACACACACACACACACACACACACACACACACACACACACACACACACACACACACACACACACACACACACACACACACACACACACACACACACACACACACACACACACACACACACACACACACACACACACACACACACACACACACACACACACACACACACACACACACACACACACACACACACACACACACACACACACACACACACACACACACACACACACACACACACACACACACACACACACACACACACACACACACACACACACACACCACACACACACACCCTCGAGCGTGGAGCGGCCCGCGAGCTCCGCCACGCTCTTGCCGCGCACAGTGAGCAGCAGCCGCGTGTAGTGTAGCGCCGCGTCGCGCGCGTCCGTGTCGCCCGAGCCGGCATAGCGGAGACCGAGGGCGAAGCACGCGCCGGCTACTATGTTGCAGTAGGCTTGGCTGAGAAAAAATACTGGCGTCACAATAAGCTCATAAGAGCACAATGACAGATTGGGCACAGCGACCAAAATTATCAGACGCCTTACATCATAGACTTGGGCAGGATATGTATCACGGTTCACAGACAGGAGATAGACATTAGAATTACTCGATGGTGGATCTTGTGGTAAGAGACTGCCTGATAGGAAGACGCTGGGATGGTGACATTGTAGCCACTGGAAGAGCCAGAAATGGGGTGATATACCCAAAAACAGAGATGAAAGATTATGCCTTGTGAGAAGCTAAGGGGTTCCAGGTCGAGATACAAGATAAACATAAAGGTAAATGATAGAAATATGGTCGGAAATGATAAAGGCTTAGCTTAAAATGGCTTAGCGGAACGTCATTTCGCTCATATTTGGAGCAGTTCAACTGGGGAAGCACTTCACAGAAGAATACAGACATAAATAACACCACTAGGTCTGTAGGTACAGTAGCACCACAATTTATAAGTTACATCGGCAATGTTCGTCCACGCCGACGAGTGCTGAACAGTACCGAATGAAATCCAACGTATGACCATTTCAATAAAGACCTTGTGACACTACACGTAAGGTACAATATTTAATGACAGGTGAACTCGTGCATTCCCGCTCATGGCGCCAGACGCCGGAGCTGCCGGCGTCGCGCGCATAATTTCGGCCAATGGGCGTTGAAGATTTTACCCCCGCAAACGCGCTGCCCTATGATTGGTGAAAATGTTTTCAAAAAATGCTTTCTGCGCAGGTACATCGTTGTAACTTATATTTGTGGTACTACTGTATGTGGTGTTGTTTTCCTGGTGATTAAGGTCCCTAAGCTCCCGACGATGTGCTATGTTGAGAGAGGACATGAATTTGTCACTAGTTGGCAACACAACGGATCCTCAAATCGGCAAAGAGTCGAAATGCCTCACACGGTACTTGCCAATGTTCAAGTCTCATGCATACATACGTTTGCGTCGGTGATCATCGCAAAGGTGTTAATGGGTTTTGACGGGTGGGAGGGAACTTGATTGAGGCTAACTTCATATAGGTTGTATACTGACCCCGTATCATGGTTGGCCTTATCACGCGATAAGTGACAAGATACGAGCGTCGTCTCGTTCTATCGAACGGTGTCAGCCAGTGACGGACGCTCTATCTTGTCACTTATCGTGTGATAAGGCGATCATGATACGGGGTCAGTATACAACCTATATGAAGTTAGCCTCAATCAAGTTGCCTCCCACCCGTCAGGGCGGTCCTCCTGAGTCAGGATTTTTATAAGGTGCGCAATCTTTATATGTCTATGAACCAAAGTACAATTGCAAATTAGATACATTTGTCATTATTTAAATTGACCTAGAGATGAATTACATACTAAATATATTTTTAAGATATTTTTAAAGTTTTTTGGGTCGGTTACCGTGGTTTGTACCATACACTGAACTAAGAAACGTGATTGGCACATAATACCGATTGGGCGCGCCGCTTCAACGAACTAGGGAAGAAATTTATGGGATTTAGTCGCTGAGTGGTGATCAAACTTTAGTTGGTACCTAAACTGTTGATTGACATTATTTGACCCTTTGTGACTTAAAAAACCTTAGCGGAATGTTAAACTTGGAAATACAACTTAAGTTCAGATAAGTTATTCACACTGATCATGACAATATTTTAAATTAATTTGCCATTGAGTTGTGTAGCTGTAGATATTTAACAAAAAAGGACGAAAACTAAATTAATGTTTTACAATACTGGATTATTAATAACGCGGTTCATTCGCCAATTATTTATTAATCATGAAATCATTACTTACATACCTTAATGAGTAAAGTTTTGCGTCAAATGTTTGGAAGCGCAGGCCTTTACCAGAACGAACGGTTGAAAAATGATACACATTAATATCGACCTACTGACAAACAAAATAAGGTTGATAATTATTATGGATAATGTACGAACATATTTATGTCCGTAATAAAATGTATATTATTATTATTTCAAAGAACACCAAATAATAACATGGCTGAGGCAAACGTGGAATCAGTAATAGAGACTAAGGGTACGTTTCACCGAACACCCGCTCGGTGAATTGAACAAGCATACTATGTTCAAAACGCTTAGATAGTCCCTAGATACGTGGCTTACATGTCACCACCTAACTAGCCACTTAAATTTACTAAAACTCCAACACTTAATGAGTGAGCCGGCGTTTCGCGTCAAGACGGGCAGTTAACACTCAACAGTTAAAGTCAAGGATCAAGGTAACGTCACCCTCGAGTAGGCCTGCAGAGGCCTGCCACGTGGAACTTCACTCCCTCGAGGGATCCAAATTCAACACAAATACCCCACTCGCGCCTAGCGCGTACATATACTGATATATCTGACCCACCAATTGGGTTTCCCAACAGATTCAATATTTAAACGAATCTCTAACAGCCCAGCGGCTAGCAACGTTAGGTTACATTTTGAAGTCGGCTGGTGGCACCAAATCCCAATTGACAAGTGTCACATTGACAGGTGTCACTCTTTTACTTTTTAATTCTAAGGACCCACTGACGGGTACGAACATACTATGTAGACCCTAGCACGCGAAGAGAATTTATTTATTTATTTATTTATATAGGAAGATCATCAGCTTAAATATTACACAGTAGCTAAAAACAGTAGTGACAGTGAGCTAATAACAGATCCTCACCGATAGCGTGATGAATATGTAAAAAATAAGTGAGCAAAAACCAAACGAAAACACAGCGCTTTTGCGTCTTGACACGGCTACATAATTTAAGTACTTATTTCTAAACAGACTAAAAAGAAGAGTTACCTACTTAAACCATTTCCCTACCTCTACCGAAAAATTGACGAGATAAGCGTCGTCTTACTAAAGGAACACTTGCACTGAATAGGTCCAGGTCGTCAAACCTCTGAAACACCTCATTCAAGCCGTTGCTCGCTCTGATCATAAAACTATTTTGCCTATAGTTAGTGGATGATAATGGCACGGATAGTGGCGGCTTACGCCGAGCTCTACTGGGTATACGGATGTTCAATTTACCAAGTAAGGTGGGGCTGTCGATTAAGTTCGATGCAACTTTAAGTAGGTATGTAATGTCGGCTATATTTCGACGGGTCTCAAGTGGGAGAAGATGGAATCTCCTGCACAGGTCCAAATACTTATTTGAGTCGTAGCGAATACCTAATTTGAAGCAAAGAAACTTTAAAAACTTCTTCTGGATATTTTCCAATCTTGTAACATAGCATTTGTAACGAGGATTCCAGACCTGAGATGCATATTCCAAGGTACTCCTAACAAGGGTACAATATAGAATCTTAAAAGTTTTAACCCGTTTAAAATGCCTTGAACAACGAAACAAAAAACCTAGTGATTTAGATGCTCTAGATATGACATTATCAATATGGTTATTAAAAACAAGTTTAGAGTGATTTAGATGCTCTAGATATGACATTATCAATATGGTTATTAAAAACAAGTTTAGGATCATGTAAGATGCCCAGGTCCCGTACAGCAATCTCGCGTTGCAAGGTTATAAAATCACATCATATCCTGACTTGATGACCATGCATGGGACCACCTAGGAAGAATACCCTTGTAAACAAAAAAATAATTTACAGTACATATGTTGTTACTTTCCGGCACTTGTGCGGAAAAGAGCACTTTTCGTGCATATGTCAAAACTTTAAAGAGCCATATACGTACAGTAAAACGTTGTACAGTCACGAGCTTTAATTTGGGACCCATTTCCATTGAATGTTGTTAGAACATTCATAATGCAATAAGGTCGAAACTTTACTTTGATAGTGTTGAATGTCAAGTTAAGACATTAGTTATGACATTATATAATGTCTTATCGAATCGACCCTTGAAATAATAACCTCTTTGCAAAACGCTATCACTACGGTTTTCTAATTACGAACATACGTCATATGTCGTGTCAGTGTCAGTGAAGAAAACAGATAGAAGACAGGACCAAAACCCCCCTTACCCAAGTAACAATTAATCGGAAAACATCGTCAATGATCGTTTGCCCTCGCCGTCAACTGGGGCGATAATTGCACGGTTGCCCCTAGAAACGTAAAGTTGTCGATGGTAAGCATTATGACATTGACATTGGGTTAAAATATTAGCTCTAAATAGCGTTAGTTTGCTACACGATATTCACCCTTAGGTGGGTCCCAAATTAAAGCTCGCGACTGTACGATACATGTGCCAATAGGTAATTCGCAACTCGTGTCGATTTAAAACACTCCCTTCGGTCGTGTTTTAATTTATCACCACTCGTTGCGGATTTCCTATTTTCGGCACTTGTATCGTAATAGTTATTTACGATTAGTGATGTGCCGTTCTCGAAATTTCCCGAGAACAGAGAAATCGATCGAGAACGTTCTCGGAAACGTTCTCCCAATCGGAAATTATCGAGAAAGTATCAGAATTTCAACTTTTTCTTCTATTATTTTTCTTTTACTGGGTTTTAGAGGCTTTTATTAGGCACTGATTAATTGATTATTAATATTCGAATACAACATCAAAGAAATTCTCTCTCTTCCCGGGAATTTCTCGAGAACGTTCTCGGAAATATTCTCTCGAGATCGGTGTCACGGTAACTTTCCTGTAGATATTTTGCTTGTAAGGATAAAATAATACGTAATCAATATGGAACTATATTATTTATTGTAAATATTTCTCATTTAACTATGAGGAGAGGTACTATTAATGTTTAAAAAAGTATACAAAGAATTTTTAAAACGTGCATAATATATGCAATTATTACCAATTACGAAACAATTCACAATTAAAAGCTATTAATCAAAAAGGAATCACTTCAACTGGGGATAGTGTACAGTTCTTAACGATGTGTTTGGCAAACCTTGTAACGTTTTTACAAGTATATACTGCAACACAAAACATGCGCATATACTTTGCACGATCGTTTTCGTTCACGGTTCTCAAATAGTCTAAAACTATATTTCTTGGTTTAATTTTTACTTTCTGTCTAATATATCATAGTCTGTAACTGCTTTAACAGATACTGATACATCGTCAATCTAGGTGCTTACCTGCTTCTCCCACCACCATGTTAATAAGTGACCCTTATCGTATACGGTGCATGCCCTATTGTCTTTGTCTACTCTATACTTAGACCGAACTAATCGAAAAATACCACGCTAAACTGAATACATGTCTGACCCTTTAAATAAAAAATAAAGATGTTAGCATACAATGTAATTGCAGAAATCTGTGTGAATGTTGCACCGCAGATAAAGACCTTTTTAGATTTAAAAACTAATTTGTTATCATTATATAAGTAAGTATAAATGTAATAACCTAAAAACAAATCTACTTTTAAACCTTCTGATTTTTTCCGCGGAGAAACGTTCTCGAGAACGATTGAAATTTCCCGGAAATTTCTCTGGAAAGGAATTCTCGAGAATGAGAACGTTCTCGCTGGCACATCACTATTTACGATAACAAGTGCCGAAAATAGGTAATTCGCAACGAGTGGTGATAAATTAAAACACGACTGAAGGGAGTGTTTTAAATCGACACGAGTTGCGAATCACCTATTCGCACGTGTATCGTACAACGTTTTACTGTACATATGGCTCTTTAAAGTTTTGACAGAGGCACGAAAAGTGCTCTTTTCCGCACTAGTGCGGAAAAGCAGCACCATATGTACTGTAAATAACTATTTCCAAATCGGTATAGGCGGCTTCAAGTAGTCGGGGAACATACCTAAAAAAAATCCGACGAATTGCGAAACTCCTCCTTTTTTGAAGTCAGTTATAATTAAACTTCAATTATTTAAATAGCCCGGGGTGTAGACACTAAATAAAATACTCAATAATGTCATATTTTCTCGAAAAAAAAAGGATTAAAATGTAGTCAAATGGAAAAAAAATCAAAGCAAGAGGTTAAATAATCACGAACTTATAAGAGTCTAAAGTTTTAAGGAGGGGTATGTTCTATCCCTTTTTGCAAAACGCAACTTCATATGAAACGTGACGTTCGCAGCTTGTGACGTCAGTAGAAGACGCCAACGTGCCGCGCCCAGCGTGTTCGGCAGCCTCGCATATTGTGACGTCACACACTGTTTGTGTGTTTCTCTCTAACAAGCAATATTAAAACGGTTGTAGTTTTGTTATTCTTTGAGATATCTGAATGGGATTTTCGTCACAAGACATACTTTTTTGCCTTCTTTATTTTGAAGTGGTTTTTTTTGAGACGGTATGTGTCAATAATGTTCTTCTATACCAATCTATGTCTAATACAGGCGTATGTAAATATGTCAAAACTTACTTCATAGCTTCATAATCAATGTTCTCATCAGTCGGTTTCACGAAACAGTACGGTCTTATGGTCGAAGGCACCTGGTTCTCGATCCATTCCTCACTCGCCTCTATGCTGTCCCACATTATCAGCCCTGGGAACAATTACAAACACTCACATACAGAAGTTACAAATGAACACAGGATGATCTGAGGACGTATCGTAATTGTTTCTCAGGTGTGGGGGGGGGTGTCAATCGACCGTTTTTTGTTGTTATTTGATGGTTACAACATGAACTTTTAACGCGTTTAGATTAGATGATAGCCCATAGAAAAGGTTTAAGAAAATATTAATTTTATAAGTGAACCACCAGGAGATGATCTCCTATGTCGATAATTAGGCACATCGATAAACTTTTTTTATTTGGTTACTTAACCATGATATCAGGCAAAACAGTTCAGTAAGGCTATTGTTGACAGGCCTCCACACTACTTATACAATATAGAAACCACGTCGACACATCGTTAGCGCGATGCAGCACTCGCCTCGAACGGTACAGCGACATCTAGCGGGAAATTGGGTCAGCTTCACCGTTAGAAACGCATTCAGTTACCGCGGGCACCTGGTGACGGCACATACCTCTAGCTATGATCCTCAGCATGAGCAGATCCGGTCTCACGAAGTCCAGGAGATAGGCGGTGGTGGGCGGGGCCAGCCAGCCGGCTATAGCCTCGTTGTTAGACCTCAGGTATATCAGGCCGAGGGCCAGGGTGGCCCCTGGTGACGTCACGTCCAGGTTCACAGTGCTGCCTTCGCGGATGGCGTACGAGCTCTGCTTGAACTTGTCGCGTTGGGCGCCTGGCAAAATAAATGAGATCAAAGTTACAGAACATGGCAAACATCAAGGACTGGAAGTCTGTTACTGTTGGATCTGATTAAAATCAGCTGAAGAAGCAAGATATTTGTCGAGGAAATATAAAATGTTTCGTGTTTGACTGTACGGTCCCACGTATATATTAGCTCTTACCGGAATAGGGATGATGACTAATATTTGTTTATGATGTCATTCGAACCAGTTTTTGGAGAGGAACAAATGTTTGTATCGGAGCAACTACAACTAAAGAACATAATTACCCTAAAAATTGAGACAAAGATTGACCTCGCTGGCGGCAGCGCAAAACGCTTCATGATACACGCACAGGTATGACGTCACAACTGACATTTGTACTTATCGTTGCAAGGAAAATCTGGTAAATTGTTGTTTCGGTTTGTTGTTGCCATTAAGTAGATAGTTGTCATACAATTTTGTTTCTATAAATGCGTAAGGATCCTTCCCGGCGCGCGCGCACACCAGCCCCAGCGCGTAGCCCTCGCGCTCCGCACACGACTGTACATACCAGGCTGTGGTCTATGCACGCGCTCGCCCCCGAGCATGTAGGTCCTGAGCGCGGTGGCGTGCTGCGGCTGCGCGTCCTTCCCGGCGCGCGCGCACACCAGCCCCAGCGCGTAGCCCTCGCGCTCCGCACACGACTGTACATACCAGGCTGTGGTCTATGCACGCGCTCGCCCCCGAGCATGTAGGTCCTGAGCGCGGTGGCGTGCTGCGGCTGCGCGTCCTTCCCGGCGCGCGCGCACACCAGCCCCAGCGCGTAGCCCTCGCGCTCCGCACACGACTGTACATACCAGGCTGTGGTCTATGCACGCGCTCGCCCCCGAGCATGTAGGTCCTGAGCGCGGTGGCGTGCTGCGGCTGCGCGTCCTTCCCGGCGCGCGCGCACACCAGCCCCAGCGCGTAGCCCTCGCGCTCCGCACACGACTGTACATACCAGGCTGTGGTCTATGCACGCGCTCGCCCCCGAGCATGTAGGTCCTGAGCGCGGTGGCGTGCTGCGGCTGCGCGTCCTTCCCGGCGCGCGCGCACACCAGCCCCAGCGCGTAGCCCTCGCGCTCCGCACACGACTGTACATACCAGGCTGTGGTCTATGCACGCGCTCGCCCCCGAGCATGTAGGTCCTGAGCGCGGTGGCGTGCTGCGGCTGCGCGTCCTTCCCGGCGCGCGCGCACACCAGCCCCAGCGCGTAGCCCTCGCGCTCCGCACACGACTGTACATACCAGGCTGTGGTCTATGCACGCGCTCGCCCCCGAGCATGTAGGTCCTGAGCGCGGTGGCGTGCTGCGGCTGCGCGTCCTTCCCGGCGCGCGCGCACACCAGCCCCAGCGCGTAGCCCTCGCGCTCCGCACACGACTGTACATACCAGGCTGTGGTCTATGCACGCGCTCGCCCCCGAGCATGTAGGTCCTGAGCGCGGTGGCGTGCTGCGGCTGCGCGTCCTTCCCGGCGCGCGCGCACACCAGCCCCAGCGCGTAGCCCTCGCGCTCCGCACACGACTGTACATACCAGGCTGTGGTCTATGCACGCGCTCGCCCCCGAGCATGTAGGTCCTGAGCGCGGTGGCGTGCTGCGGCTGCGCGTCCTTCCCGGCGCGCGCGCACACCAGCCCCAGCGCGTAGCCCTCGCGCTCCGCACACGACTGTACATACCAGGCTGTGGTCTATGCACGCGCTCGCCCCCGAGCATGTAGGTCCTGAGCGCGGTGGCGTGCTGCGGCTGCGCGTCCTTCCCGGCGCGCGCGCACACCAGCCCCAGCGCGTAGCCCTCGCGCTCCGCACACGACTGTACATACCAGGCTGTGGTCTATGCACGCGCTCGCCCCCGAGCATGTAGGTCCTGAGCGCGGTGGCGTGCTGCGGCTGCGCGTCCTTCCCGGCGCGCGCGCACACCAGCCCCAGCGCGTAGCCCTCGCGCTCCGCACACGACTGTACATACCAGGCTGTGGTCTATGCACGCGCTCGCCCCCGAGCATGTAGGTCCTGAGCGCGGTGGCGTGCTGCGGCTGCGCGTCCTTCCCGGCGCGCGCGCACACCAGCCCCAGCGCGTAGCCCTCGCGCTCCGCACACGACTGTACATACCAGGCTGTGGTCTATGCACGCGCTCGCCCCCGAGCATGTAGGTCCTGAGCGCGGTGGCGTGCTGCGGCTGCGCGTCCTTCCCGGCGCGCGCGCACACCAGCCCCAGCGCGTAGCCCTCGCGCTCCGCACACGACTGTACATACCAGGCTGTGGTCTATGCACGCGCTCGCCCCCGAGCATGTAGGTCCTGAGCGCGGTGGCGTGCTGCGGCTGCGCGTCCTTCCCGGCGCGCGCGCACACCAGCCCCAGCGCGTAGCCCTCGCGCTCCGCACACGACTGTACATACCAGGCTGTGGTCTATGCACGCGCTCGCCCCCGAGCATGTAGGTCCTGAGCGCGGTGGCGTGCTGCGGCTGCGCGTCCTTCCCGGCGCGCGCGCACACCAGCCCCAGCGCGTAGCCCTCGCGCTCCGCACACGACTGTACATACCAGGCTGTGGTCTATGCACGCGCTCGCCCCCGAGCATGTAGGTCCTGAGCGCGGTGGCGTGCTGCGGCTGCGCGTCCTTCCCGGCGCGCGCGCACACCAGCCCCAGCGCGTAGCCCTCGCGCTCCGCACACGACTGTACATACCAGGCTGTGGTCTATGCACGCGCTCGCCCCCGAGCATGTAGGTCCTGAGCGCGGTGGCGTGCTGCGGCTGCGCGTCCTTCCCGGCGCGCGCGCACACCAGCCCCAGCGCGTAGCCCTCGCGCTCCGCACACGACTGTACATACCAGGCTGTGGTCTATGCACGCGCTCGCCCCCGAGCATGTAGGTCCTGAGCGCGGTGGCGTGCTGCGGCTGCGCGTCCTTCCCGGCGCGCGCGCACACCAGCCCCAGCGCGTAGCCCTCGCGCTCCGCACACGACTGTACATACCAGGCTGTGGTCTATGCACGCGCTCGCCCCCGAGCATGTAGGTCCTGAGCGCGGTGGCGTGCTGCGGCTGCGCGTCCTTCCCGGCGCGCGCGCACACCAGCCCCAGCGCGTAGCCCTCGCGCTCCGCACACGACTGTACATACCAGGCTGTGGTCTATGCACGCGCTCGCCCCCGAGCATGTAGGTCCTGAGCGCGGTGGCGTGCTGCGGCTGCGCGTCCTTCCCGGCGCGCGCGCACACCAGCCCCAGCGCGTAGCCCTCGCGCTCCGCACACGACTGTACATACCAGGCTGTGGTCTATGCACGCGCTCGCCCCCGAGCATGTAGGTCCTGAGCGCGGTGGCGTGCTGCGGCTGCGCGTCCTTCCCGGCGCGCGCGCACACCAGCCCCAGCGCGTAGCCCTCGCGCTCCGCACACGACTGTACATACCAGGCTGTGGTCTATGCACGCGCTCGCCCCCGAGCATGTAGGTCCTGAGCGCGGTGGCGTGCTGCGGCTGCGCGTCCTTCCCGGCGCGCGCGCACACCAGCCCCAGCGCGTAGCCCTCGCGCTCCGCACACGACTGTACATACCAGGCTGTGGTCTATGCACGCGCTCGCCCCCGAGCATGTAGGTCCTGAGCGCGGTGGCGTGCTGCGGCTGCGCGTCCTTCCCGGCGCGCGCGCACACCAGCCCCAGCGCGTAGCCCTCGCGCTCCGCACACGACTGTACATACCAGGCTGTGGTCTATGCACGCGCTCGCCCCCGAGCATGTAGGTCCTGAGCGCGGTGGCGTGCTGCGGCTGCGCGTCCTTCCCGGCGCGCGCGCACACCAGCCCCAGCGCGTAGCCCTCGCGCTCCGCACACGACTGTACATACCAGGCTGTGGTCTATGCACGCGCTCGCCCCCGAGCATGTAGGTCCTGAGCGCGGTGGCGTGCTGCGGCTGCGCGTCCTTCCCGGCGCGCGCGCACACCAGCCCCAGCGCGTAGCCCTCGCGCTCCGCACACGACTGTACATACCAGGCTGTGGTCTATGCACGCGCTCGCCCCCGAGCATGTAGGTCCTGAGCGCGGTGGCGTGCTGCGGCTGCGCGTCCTTCCCGGCGCGCGCGCACACCAGCCCCAGCGCGTAGCCCTCGCGCTCCGCACACGACTGTACATACCAGGCTGTGGTCTATGCACGCGCTCGCCCCCGAGCATGTAGGTCCTGAGCGCGGTGGCGTGCTGCGGCTGCGCGTCCTTCCCGGCGCGCGCGCACACCAGCCCCAGCGCGTAGCCCTCGCGCTCCGCACACGACTGTACATACCAGGCTGTGGTCTATGCACGCGCTCGCCCCCGAGCATGTAGGTCCTGAGCGCGGTGGCGTGCTGCGGCTGCGCGTCCTTCCCGGCGCGCGCGCACACCAGCCCCAGCGCGTAGCCCTCGCGCTCCGCACACGACTGTACATACCAGGCTGTGGTCTATGCACGCGCTCGCCCCCGAGCATGTAGGTCCTGAGCGCGGTGGCGTGCTGCGGCTGCGCGTCCTTCCCGGCGCGCGCGCACACCAGCCCCAGCGCGTAGCCCTCGCGCTCCGCACACGACTGTACATACCAGGCTGTGGTCTATGCACGCGCTCGCCCCCGAGCATGTAGGTCCTGAGCGCGGTGGCGTGCTGCGGCTGCGCGTCCTTCCCGGCGCGCGCGCACACCAGCCCCAGCGCGTAGCCCTCGCGCTCCGCACACGACTGTACATACCAGGCTGTGGTCTATGCACGCGCTCGCCCCCGAGCATGTAGGTCCTGAGCGCGGTGGCGTGCTGCGGCTGCGCGTCCTTCCCGGCGCGCGCGCACACCAGCCCCAGCGCGTAGCCCTCGCGCTCCGCACACGACTGTACATACCAGGCTGTGGTCTATGCACGCGCTCGCCCCCGAGCATGTAGGTCCTGAGCGCGGTGGCGTGCTGCGGCTGCGCGTCCTTCCCGGCGCGCGCGCACACCAGCCCCAGCGCGTAGCCCTCGCGCTCCGCACACGACTGTACATACCAGGCTGTGGTCTATGCACGCGCTCGCCCCCGAGCATGTAGGTCCTGAGCGCGGTGGCGTGCTGCGGCTGCGCGTCCTTCCCGGCGCGCGCGCACACCAGCCCCAGCGCGTAGCCCTCGCGCTCCGCACACGACTGTACATACCAGGCTGTGGTCTATGCACGCGCTCGCCCCCGAGCATGTAGGTCCTGAGCGCGGTGGCGTGCTGCGGCTGCGCGTCCTTCCCGGCGCGCGCGCACACCAGCCCCAGCGCGTAGCCCTCGCGCTCCGCACACGACTGTACATACCAGGCTGTGGTCTATGCACGCGCTCGCCCCCGAGCATGTAGGTCCTGAGCGCGGTGGCGTGCTGCGGCTGCGCGTCCTTCCCGGCGCGCGCGCACACCAGCCCCAGCGCGTAGCCCTCGCGCTCCGCACACGACTGTACATACCAGGCTGTGGTCTATGCACGCGCTCGCCCCCGAGCATGTAGGTCCTGAGCGCGGTGGCGTGCTGCGGCTGCGCGTCCTTCCCGGCGCGCGCGCACACCAGCCCCAGCGCGTAGCCCTCGCGCTCCGCACACGACTGTACATACCAGGCTGTGGTCTATGCACGCGCTCGCCCCCGAGCATGTAGGTCCTGAGCGCGGTGGCGTGCTGCGGCTGCGCGTCCTTCCCGGCGCGCGCGCACACCAGCCCCAGCGCGTAGCCCTCGCGCTCCGCACACGACTGTACATACCAGGCTGTGGTCTATGCACGCGCTCGCCCCCGAGCATGTAGGTCCTGAGCGCGGTGGCGTGCTGCGGCTGCGCGTCCTTCCCGGCGCGCGCGCACACCAGCCCCAGCGCCAGCCCGGCCGCCAGCGCGTAGCCCTCGCGCTCCGCACACGACTCGGGCTCCGGCCCTGGCGGCTTGCCTGCCACAATACTACATTGCTACAGAGGCCGAGAAGTAAGGGGTTGCGGGCCGAGTACATATAAACGGCCGAGAGTAGCGAGGTCAGATAGTTATGAGGCTGGCAACCCCTTTTCACGCCGAGGTATTGTACAGTGCTTTTCTCAAACATGCAATGAAATAAATTAAAAAAAAAACTCCAAGAAATCAAATTTTAATATTCATGACTGAACGCCGCGATCCTGTGGCACAAATTGTGGAATGGAAATTAAAAAATGCCATTTGGGATCTCTCGTCTCGCCGCGCCCGAAACGTGACACTTTGACGCCCATTATGGAGAACACAACGTCAATATTTCATTGCATGTTTGAGAAATAGTACATTATTGACGAGGCGCGGAAAGAAAGGCGTTGCCTGCCAAGAGACGAATCAGGCAACCCTGGTTTTCGCCAAGGTAAATGTAGTGCTTTTCTCAAACATGTGAGGCAATAATACAACGTACACATACTTAATAACGCGAATTCTTTCAAAGGCGGTATTCACATCACAGGGATCCTGTTGTTTTACCAAATTTATTTTGGTCAAATTTCATTTCCCAAACAAATTTTAGCAACTATTTTGTTTGCCAATGCAAACTTTGTCACAATATTAAGACGAATATTTTCATTACGTCAAACTTTCATTCAGCAAAATAATATTAAGAAAAATTACATTATGGCATGTGGTCTTTTAGCAAATGCTTTAATAAGGCAAAAAAACATTAGACAATAAACGTTTCGTCAAGTTAATGTTATGGCAAACTATAAATAGACAAAAATCACAATTGTTTGGGTTATTAGGTTATGATATTTTACCACCATACTATTAATAAAACGGCACGGTCCCTTAAATTAAAAAATGCACGGTTAAGTAGGTCGGTAGGCAAAGGCGTTAAATTAGGTTAGGGCAGCCAAAAAATGGGGGCTCGGGGGGCGAAGCCTCCTAGCAGTAAAAAACAAGCAATCGTAACAATAGGGTATATTCATGTATTTTTTTTATATTTTTAAACGATTCTATAAGTAATTATAAAACCAGAAAAAAATATAACACTTTTACACTATCATTAAATGAGCTAAAAAAAATTAATTAAAACTTCTACCATTTTCGGACGATTGAAACGCCGCCATTTTGGCGCGCTCATTTTGTGACGTCACCGTGCACTTAGAATAAATTAACAACGAAGTGTTTGATTCACAGTTTTAATAAAAGTGAGTGATTAAAGCTTGTAAGATCAACTTATTGTAACGGAAGAGCACACAAAAGCTTATTATAAATATTGGTTTGCCCCTATGTGTGAAAATAACATTAAAACTGCACCTGACGTAATATATTTTCATATGCCCAAAGATGCAAATATAAGAAAAAAGCGGTGTAAGGCGATGAGGAGAGATAATGTATCGTGCTTGAGCAGTTTATATTGTTGTGAAGATCATTTCGAAGTGAGTATTAATTATGTTTGTACCTAAAATCTTTTTTATTAGGACTCGCGAACAATACAAACAATAACCTAACCTAAAAATGAATTACAAGTATACTTATTCATAAAACTATTCTGATTCCCAATTTTTTAGTTATTAATGTTACAAATATTATGATTGTTGTTGATCAACCGTTGGCTACGTGTGTTGATTTTGATCACGAAACGTTTTAGCTAAGTTTCTTTGTTTTTACTGAGTGCCCTACACAAATTTGTTTTATTTATAACTCTTGACGAAAACAACCTAAGTTTGTTATGTCCATAAAGATGTTCTCAACATGCAACATACCTAATACCTACATATCTTTGATTATATAATATAGATATGTACTAGTTTGTTATTACACTTATTTAAGAAAGACACCTCTACGAGGTACCTACGTACTTAGTCATCATGAACACATTAATTTTAGGCAGATATCCGACTGTGCCTTGACAAAACCGCTTCCAGTCATTGTAGCGAGTCTTTTTTCACAAGGAGTCTCTGCTTTCAGTTAATAATTCCCAAAAAACACTGATTATTTATCATAAACAACGGCTAAACATTGCGAATAACTTTCAATAATCATACAAACGACCTGTTGACAGTAGACACCGAGTGTACGGTGACGTCACGATTCGCTCCGCCAATAGCGTTGCGTTTTGGAAATTTGCGAGAGAATTTGAAAATTACTACTTTTAAATAATTAAATTTGTTAATAGAGACATGATTATTTGTAAAAATAATCATGTGTGTATATTTACTAAGCAATAAAGATTACTCATGATTTTTTTCGGCCATTTCTGAATCACATGCATATTCCCTATTGTATTATTTGGTAGGTTAGGTTAGGGTTTGCTTGTGTCCCTTAGAGCGGAAATAGGCACCCCGCGAGGCGGGGTGACGTCGACACGCTGGCGGTTAGGTTAGAATTGCGACCTCTACACAAATTAATTTTCCCTACCCACATAACAAAAAAAGTTATTATTTTATTGTGTATCTTATAACCTATTGAAATAAAGATGCAAATGATTTGTCATTGAAGAGTTCCTCTGCTTAACCGACGGAATAGAAATAGTCAATTAAATATTGACGATACAAATGATTTGCCTTATTTTGTTTTGGTTAAAACATATTACGCCAACTAACATATTTGACTGAATGAAATTTGGTCAAAGTACCAGTTGGTAAACGAGATATTGCCTACACATGAATATGCCAGACATAAGGTGTTTGGCTCGCCTGCGTTTCCCTAGCCTCGCTTGAGTTTCTCTTATTTATCTTAATGAAATTCGTGTTCTCGTAATAACGTATGTTTATTTTCTGACGCTAATGTGACATATAATTTTCTCAGTTCTATTTGACATGTAAACTAAATTATGAATAGAAAAAGTAAAACTAGTAATAAGGTTTCATACGAATGACAACTCTTGTACATACCGCCCACCAAGTACGTATAACGGACTTTCACACCGCCCACTGTGAGCATACAACGTAACATAACATAGTATAATAATCAACTTAATATGAAACAACTAAAGTTTCAGGTAACTCAACTCTCCAAGACTTACATATTTTCAATACTTAGGTACTCTACCTACACACCATAATATAAAAACAATAAAATAAATAAATCGCTAATCAGTTACAGGTAGTACACATAACTTGTTGGTGGGTCTTTTTATACAATTATTCCTTATTTTTAAAGTGACTACCCGAGTAATTCCGTCTTTGCCAGGGTGTTTCTCTAGCACTTTACCGAGCAACCAACGACTAGGCGGCAAATCATCTTCTTTTACCAACACAATATCGCCAATTGATGGTTCAGGATTTTGATCTGTCCACTTATAACGTTGCAAGAATTTATTTAAATATTCATGTGACCATCTCTTCCAAAACTCTTGCACCATTCTTTGTGTTAGTTGCCATCTACGTAGAGAATTTAAACGTCGATCCAAATATTCTTGATCGGGTAATGTGATCAATGGTTCGCCAACCAAAAAATGTCCCGGTGTTAACACATTGGTATTTGTAGGATCCATATCCATTCGAGATAGAGGTCTTGAATTCAGACAAGACTCTATCTGTGATAACACGGTTGTCATTTCTTCAAAGGTTAAAGTTGTATCTCCAATGACTCTTCTTAAATGGTGCTTGACCGACTTGACACCTGCCTCCCATAAACCTCCGAAATTCGGTGCATGTGCAGGGATGAAGTGCCACGTTGTACCATTGGTGGCTAACTCATCTGCAATCTCCTTGAGGATTCTTGACCTTTCAGAACCGAACAACCTTTTTAATTCCTTTGCCGCGCCAACAAAGTTAGTGCCATTATCTGACCAGATCTCTTGGCAATACCCTCTTCGCGCTACCATTCGCCTAAAAGCTTGAATAAACCCTTGCGAAGTGAGGTTACTGACTACTTCAATATGTATGGCACGTGTCGACATGCACACAAATTCGGCTATATAAGTCTTATACGACTTGTGACCACGTCCACTTGTTGTTCTTAAGTTTATCGGTCCCGCGTAGTCAACACCCGAAAACTTAAAGGGCCGAGTGGGTGTCACTCGAGCTGAAGGTAGCTGTCCCATTAGCTGCGTTTGAGTTGTCGCCTTATACCTCACGCAGGTAACGCACTTGCGTATGTGTTTCCGAATCAACTCTTTAACTCCAAAGATCCAGTAGCTGGAGTTGAGGTAGTTGTGCATCAATTGGTTTCCTCCGTGACAAGTCTTCACGTGGGCATCCATAACTACCAAATCCGTCAGCTTTGATTTCTTAGGTAATAGAACAGGATGCTTGCTACCGAAGTTCATATTTGCGTTTTCCAATCGACCACCAATTCTCATTATGCCGAAATTGTCTAGGAATGGATTCAATGATTTTATGGTTGATTTTTTAGGTAAATTCATCTCATAATTTTCCAAAGCTTCATATTCTTGTCCAAAACATTCTCGCTGACATTGACGTATACATGTGTTCGTAGCTTCACGTACTTCTATTCCCGTTAAATGATTAGTGTGGTTTCTGTCAGTAGCTGGTTTCTTCATGTTTAGAAATCGTCGACAGTAAGCCACAACTCTTACCAATCGAGTAAGCGTAGAATACTTTTCCCATAATGAGGTGTCCAGAGTAATGTGATGCACCTTTGCTACTTCTAAGTCGGTATTGTTCTCTTTTAGTTTTGTGTACTGTATGTTTTTTCTCTTTTAGAAATTCTGGCCCGTTTAGCCAAATACCTGTGTTTAATAATTCCGAGGGTCTCACCCCCCTCGAAGCGCAATCCGCAGGATTGTGCTTAGACACTATATGGCTCCATTGGCTAGAATCTAACGTGGTTAGTACTTCTGAAACCCGATTCGCAACAAATGTTTGCCATCTGCTTGGATGACAGTTTAGCCAAGCCAACACTACCGTAGAATCTGTCCATGCGTGTATATTCTGCTTCTTTATATTTATTATCTGTGATACTTCTGCCAGCAACCTTGTCAACAGTACTGCACCGCACAATTCGAGCTTCGGTATTGACACTTGCTTGATAGGCGCTACTTTAGTTTTCGCGGTGAGTAAAGTTACGATGACATTATCTTGATCGGTGACTACTCGAACATATATAACCGCGGCATATGCTATCTTGGAAGCATCACAAAACCCATGCAGTTCAACTCTCTTGTTGTTTCTGTTAGTACTCAACCATCGAGGTATTTGAATTTGTGTCAGCAGAGACAACTCTTCTCGGTAAGTAGTCCATTCATGTAATAAATTGCTTGGCACTTCTTCATCCCATCCAATACCAGTCAACCACAGCTTTTGTATCATTGCTTTAGCCAGAATTACGCTTGGTGCGATCCACCCTAATGGATCGAAGAGTCTTGCTATGTCCGCTATAATATTTCTTTTCGTTGCAGGTTCCTTCATCGGCGGGAGCTTCACAGAATATTGGAATTTGTCATGTTTTCGGTTCCAGGTAAGTCCCAATATTTTTATTACAGAGTCTAGTTTTATTTCCAACTTCCGTCCATCATCTTCATCCTCTCTTCCTTCTCGAATTTCTTGTAGCAACATTTCATTGTTGCTTGACCACTTTTGTAGCTCAAAACCGGCTTTGTTAAGTAGTTCGTTCATTTCCCGGAATATTTGAACGCCTTCTTCCACTGAATCACAACCACTCATCAAGTCGTCCATGTAGAAGTCTTTTAATACTGTGCTTGATGCCATGGAATATTTGTCTCCGTCGTCAATTGCGACTTGTTGTAGGGCTTTCACCGCCAAATAAGGAGCTGCTGCGGTTCCAAATGTTACCCAGAGTAAACGATAATGCTTTAATACAGCTTCAGGATTATCTCTCCACAGAAGTCTTTGAAAGTCAGCATCTTCCTGATGCACCTTAACTTGACGATACATTTTAACAATGTCACATATAAGGCAAATTGGATGCAATCTCCATCTCAGTATGATATGTCGGAGATCAGGTTGTAGTCTAGGGCCGATCATGAGGTTTTCGTTTAACGAAACTCCATTCGTTCCCCTACAAGACGCGTCGAAGACGACTCTTACCTTGGTTGTGTCTCTATCTGGTTTTATAATCGCATGATGTGGCAAGTATACCACTCCAGCAGTGTTCCTTTCATTTTCTGGTACTTCCTCCATATGTCCAAGATTTTCATATTCATCAATAACTTCTTTGTATTTAGCCTTTAGTTCTTTGTTTTTGTTTAATCTGTTCTCTAATGAATAAAATCTTTTTTCAGATATCGCCCGAAGGTGCCCGTATTTGCAGCTAGGGTCTTCGTCTTTAAATGGGAGCCGCACAACATATCTGCCCTCATCATCCCTTGTGGTGTTGGCAGCGAAGCGTGCCTCACACTGCTCCTCCTCCACAGTCAACCGCTTCTGGTTATATGCTGGATCCGCTTCTAACTCCCAAAACTTTTTGAGAATATCGTCTTCGTTAACTTTGGAGTGTAACACAACCACATTTGAAGTCAACTGCTTCGAAGTCTCCACCATTCCAGATAGGATCCAACCAAAAGTTGTTGCTTGGGCAACTAAAGTGCCCCCGTAATTTTTCTTCATACCCTCTTGTATTATGCGACTATACACCTCAGCGCCCAATAAAATATCGATTTTATTCGGTGTGTCGTAATTCGGGTCCGCTAAGCGCATTCCTACCATGTCTAATCCATTAAAGTCTGCTACACTCTTGCTGGGCAGAAAGGACGTCACCGTTTTTAAAATGTACGCTTTCACCGTAATTGATATGTCTGGGTGTATCAAGGATTGCAAACGAATTGTTACCACACCTCTTGATACCACGTTGTTGTCTCCTCCGAGACCTGTTACCTTCCCACTGCTATTTTCTCGTTTTAGTCCAAGATATTGGACTGTTGCTTCTGTCACAAATGAAGCTTGTGACCCTTGATCCAATAATGCCCTAATCTGGTAATATTGTCCACTCTTAGATTGGGCGTTGATAATAGCTGTAGCCAACAACACTTGGCTAGCCCCCGCTGAAAAACAGCTCATAATTGGTGAGGTTTCTACACTTTCCACTCCCATGTTACTAGTTTTAATACCCGATGTGTTAGGTTCCATTCCACTAGTTTGATGTAGCAACGTATGATGGCGCCGTTTGCAAATTCTACAGGTTGCAGGATTTTGGCAGAATTTAGCTGAGTGATTGCCGCCCAGACAGTTGAAGCACAAGCCTTTTTCCTGTACGAAATTACGACGGGTGTCTACATCAAAGGTTCCAAACTGTTTACAAAATGTTAGTTTGTGGTTGTCGGTGCAACAAGGACATTGAGTGCTTTGCATGGCGTGTAATACACGAGGTTTATTTTGAATAAAATTTTGATTGTTATTGTATACTGGTTTTTTATTATCAATAAATTCTAAAGCACGGAAACGGTTGGTCAGAAACTCGCGAAACTGTTGGAATGTGGGCAAGATGTCAGAAGTTCCGGTATCTGCTGCACTCAATTCCCATGCCTTTCGCGTCTCTGGATCAAGTTTAAGGGTGAGCAGGTGTACCACCATGACGTCCCACGTGCTCACGTCAATCCCCAGATTCGACAAGGCGCTCAAACAGTCACTACTAGTATCAATCAACTCCTTCAAGTAGATAGCTGACTCCATAACCGCGTTACGTTGACTCAAAAATCGTTTTAAAATTGTATTGCATATATATTTTTTGTTATTGTACCTTTCTATAAGTAAATCCCAACATTTTGTATAATTTTGGCCAGAGATTGGTATTTGTCGTAGTAACTGTTCCGCTTCACCGCATAAGTAACCCTTAAGATAATGTAGTTTTTGAACATTGTCTAAGCTTTTATTGTTGTGCACTAACGATTCAAACAAATCTCTGTAAGTAACCCATTCAGTGTACAATCCTGAAAAAATTGGTATAACAATTTTTGGAAGTTTAATGCCCGCAGTTGTCAAACTAGATTCCGTATTACGCTGTATAACCTTAGGTTTCTGTTCCGAGGTCAAACGTTCAAAGGATTCAAGAGCTGTTTTTAATTCAACCAGGTAGTCCATGTATAACTCCTCGGTTACCTCATAAACGGTTTGTGTGACGTAGGGATTTTCGTTTAATTCGTCAGAGTATATTGACATCAGTTGATCATGACAAGTGGTGAACTTGCTCCATTTTTGCTCCAAAGTTTGAATTCGGACTTCCACATAAGGTTTGGTATAAATAAGGGAAACTCAAGCGAGGCTAGGGAAACGCAGGCGAGCCAAACATTGGTCCTTTACGAAGCCGGGAAAAAACCATGAAGTATTTGTAAACACGAAGATTTCGAAACATTGTGGACCTGTAAACATCAGTGGTCTCGGAGCTCAGAGCAAATCAGGCAGCAGGATCGGCGAGCGGAGTCGGTACTGCAGACGGGTCACGGTAGACCCGTAGGGTGTTCTGAAGTACGAGCCACCACCGCCGACCAGGCGGGAGGACAGGTGCACCGGGAGGTATTGTGTACAGCGGACAAAAACGTGAGTTGTCGATTAATAATTATATTTGAGTGCAGTGAAATTACGATGTTTTAAATTGACTACTCATGCGGAATTTCGTAGAAAATTGAACAATATTTTCGTCATCTAACTTTGTAGAAAATTGTGCCGTATTACGATCGCAGAACAATTTATCGAAGTGGTGTGTGCTTAGCGATAAACATTTAAATTGTAGGTACACTACGTCGCATTTAAATTTACGATTTTATGTGTGAATTTTTTGACATTTGGAACAGTGAACAATTGAACATTTTTAATGGAGAACTTGGCAAAATAAGCGAATGATATTTTACATATTTGCTTACCGTATTTTGTTATTGGGATTTGATGTTTTTAAATACTGTGACAGCATTCTAACAAAATGGAGGCGTTAATCAAAGGACAACTTGAGAATTGTAACCAAATAAGCAACGCATTTAAGAATTATAAAAAATCACCTAAGATACGAATTACCAAACCTTATGTGGAAGTCCGAATTCAAACTTTGGAGCAAAAATGGAGCAAGTTCACCACTTGTCATGATCAACTGATGTCAATATACTCTGACGAATTAAACGAAAATCCCTACGTCACACAAACCGTTTATGAGGTAACCGAGGAGTTATACATGGACTACCTGGTTGAATTAAAAACAGCTCTTGAATCCTTTGAACGTTTGACCTCGGAACAGAAACCTAAGGTTATACAGGGTAATACGGAATCTAGTTTGACAACTGCGTGCATTAAACTTCCAAAAATTGTTATACCAATTTTTTCAGGATTGTACACTGAATGGGTTACTTTCAGAGATTTGTTTGAATCGTTAGTGCACAACAATAAAAGCTTAGACAATGTTCAAAAACTACATTATCTTAAGGGTTACTTATCCGGTTCGAAGGACCAATGTTTGGCTCGCCTGCGTTTCCCTAGCCTCGCTTGAGTTTCCCTTATTTATCTTAATGAAATTCGTGTTCTCGTAATAACGTATGTTTATTTTCTGACGCTAATGTGACATATAATTTTCTCAGTTCTATTTGACATGTAAACTAAATTATGAATAGAAAAAGTAAAACTAGCTAATAAGGTTTCATACGAATGACAACACGTTGTACATAAGGTTTGCGTAAAAATTATTTGTCGAGTGTTAATTTGGCAAACGATTATTTGGCAAATGAAATTCTACGAAAAATGTTTTGGGAAGTGATAATTTGTCAATATTTTTTTGGTAAAACAAAGGTAACCCCACTTCACACTATATTTTACACACATTGTATACCTTTACTTACCAATTTCCAGAAGCAACACTTGCGCTAAATGCGCGTGCTGCGTTCCCTGGTAAACGAGTCCTAGTCCCAGCAGAGCTGACACCAATATGCCATGCTGAATGTCCAGCTCCACGTGGGTAGGTGGCAGCAGGGCTTCCAAGTGGATGCTCATCATCTTCGTAGCTTGCAGGTCCATGGTACCTAATTAACAATTTATGCGCTTATTCATATAATCGTCCGGGCCGGGTAGCCTGTTTATTTAAATAAGTATATGTATCGTCCTCTAGTACCCATAGTACAAGCTTTGCCAAGTTTGGAACTAGGTCGATTTGTGATTTGTGTACATTGATTTGATATTATACTAGATACACAATCAGCAGGAAAAAATGGCAAGTCAAAACTACTGCCTAATCGACTTGGCCTGTAGTTTGGCTATTAGTCTTGTTCCTACCACAGACAGTCGCAGATGTCAATCATGACGAAATGTGCATTGGAAAACTGCAAAAATAATAACAAGAAAACAAAATAAAGGATGGAATGTCTTATTTTACGAAAGTTCTACAGATTCCAGTTAAAATTGTAATGCTTTCATGATTTTTAGGAATTAATTTTGTACATAGATAGAAATTGTGACTTATGACGGAACAAAAATATATGCTAGTCCATATATTTATGTTCCGTCATAAGTCACAATTTCTATGTATACCAGGCTATTACTTTTTTTAATTTCAATAAATCGTGTTGGTTTATTTTGACTTATGAAAAAAAGTATATATTATATTATTACTAATATTTTTAAATTAAAGCTTTCCACGAGATAGGCGTGATCAACTATTCAAGCCAAATAAGTCATTTGTTGTGTGTTTGACCCACTTTCGTATACTGACTAGATTTGCAATACCTGTAAACCTTTTTCTAGGTGATGATATTCTTATGAACAAACCTAAGGACAAAAAGAGATATATTTTTAGAGATGGTTTTTTCTATAATTAGTAATTTCGTTAAAATTTAAACAATATAAGAATGAGAAATGCGACTCCATTCGTCCGATGTTCACTTTTGGCGTAAATATTATGATAATATGTATATTATATTTTTGTATTTATGTAAGTAAATGTATTTATTCATTATATTAGGAAATGTATTTCATTAGCTACCTATCCTTTTCATTTGTGTTTTTCTTGGTCAGCTGCCTGCCCCTATAAGCTTTTCTGTTTAGCCCTGTGGTGGACTGGTAGAGAATGCCTTAAGGCATTAAGTCCGCCATTGTACTTCTTATTTGTGAAATAAAGTTTAAATAAATAAATAATGGCGATTTCACTAAAAAGTTTTAAATATTTTGAAACGTTAGTTTGCAAATTTGACACTTGACAGCTAGTATATTGAATTCTTTTTTGCATGAATGTTTAAGGTAAAAAATAGCGATGTTAGCATGTGTTCAGGTACATACCTGAATACAGTTGTCAATGTCATTTGGGACAGTTTATGACAACATTTTTGTGCGGGATAGCGTATCTAGTATAATATTAAATCAATGTTTGTGTAACCTAAAATTTATTTATGAATTCGTTTCGAGAAATGGGCCCCAGCCTAGCTCTGGCCGAGGTGTTGGGGGTTATGTTGACTCACCTCTATAGGTAGCCGCGATGCCCAGAAGAAGCCCAACACTGATCATCTCGTTGCAGCGCACCAGGTACTCGTACATGTTCATAAAAGGCATGTCTTTAAGGTGCCCGTTCAGACCCAAGGCCATTAGGAAGCCGGCGTGTTCCGTTGACATTTCTTGAGTGCCCTGCAAATAGACATGTCATTTGAACACGTGGTCAGTCTTAACACAAGGACGCATTGCAAACTGTTCATTCGCGCTTCGTCAAATACGGTGGAAGCGTACTAATGATGAAACGTTTGCCATAATCATCATTTGACCTGATACGTTTTTGGTACAAGAACGCATTGGAAAACTGTCCATTCACGCTTCGGCAAATAAGGTGGAAGCGTACTAATCAACTAATGATGTAACGTTTGCCCTAATCATCCTTTGGCCTGATAAGTTTTTAGTACAAGAACGCATTGGAGAACTGACCATTCGCGCTTCGGCAAATACAGTGGAAGCGTACTAATGACGTAACGTTTGCCATAATCATCATTTCGCCCGATAAGTTTTTCTCAGAGATTGTAAACTTTATAAAACTATTAACAAACCTGACCTAATCTACAGATATCAGTACAAAGTTTACTTAAAGTCCTAGTGCCAAGGCAAATTCAATTATGGATATCGAAGGTATCCGGTTGGATGCCCCATAGAACTGTGGCAAAACCAACAACTGATGTACAAAACCCTGTTGTATAAAAATGACAGTGGCAGCAGTGTGACGGTAAAAGGCGGTAAGTAGTAATGGGTCACCATCGTATTGTTGCGCCGGTGGTATAAACTTCAAACTTGATTTTCCATGCTTCAGAAGCGTTTTCAGCAGGCTGAAAAGTGATTTCAGGCCGTTTCAGAGGTGGCTCTTCCACATACTAGAAGATTGAAAATTCACCCTAGTTGCCGTTGTTTTCAGGCGCCTTAAATATGTTTTCAGTCCGTTTCAGGACAGCCTCTATCAGATGGCGCAATAACCTGAAAACCCGTTTTCAGGCGTTTTCAGGACCCCTTATGGGCCTTTGAAGTACACTTTAAGTATGGCGAAATTTCTCGAAGGAGTGAAAGAGACAGCACTATTAGAGAGAGACATCTAGATTGAGAAGGTTCGAGAAGTGTGTGAAAGAGACAGCACTATTAGAGAGAGGCATCTAGATTGAGAAGGTTCGAGAAGTGTGTGAAAGAGACAACTAGAAAGGGACAGCATATTCGGGTCGAACGAGCATCGAACAATCTAGACGCTCTGGAACATTCACGAACCGAGGGGTCGCCGTTCCTAGAATTGGACCTTGGACTGATTATTCAAGATTTCTCCGGAATGTTCTAGGGCGAAGGTCTCCGGGTATACAGGGTGCTCGTGAGGAACCCGAATAATTTGGCCAGCGTATTTCTAAGGTCGTATGGAGTAAAAAATGTTATATGAACATAGGTCGAAATATGGTTTTTTTTTAATGTTTTCATACATAATAAATAACTTCTTGTATGAAAACATAAAAAAAAACCATATTTCGACCTATGTTCATATAACATTTTTTACTCCATACGACCTTAGGAATACGCTGCCCAAATTATTCGGGTTCCTCACGAGGCACCCTGTATAAGCCGCATGCCAACGCAGTAGAGTGGGAGTTTGGAATTAAACTGCGAACAGTGCGAATCTCAAAGCGAAGCTAGTGAAAAGTGTGTCATAGTGAAGTGATTTATTAAGTAAGACTTGTTAATTAGTAATTTTGTAATAAAGTTTGCATTCCTTTTATTTAGTGATCAATTCGTGTATTTTCTATCACGTTACCCACCCCGTGGACGTAACATTTTGGTGTCAGAAGTGGGATAGAAAATGTCGACTACATCACGTGAGAACGAGCAGAAGGGAGTACAGACCCGGAGCCGAGCTGCAGCAGGTGAGGACTCTGCGTCGGGCGCTGGTCCATCAGACTCACCGACCCCATATAAGCAAGAGATGGACGTCAATGCCATCTTAGTTCTCTTAAAAGAGCAAGCTCGTCAACAACAAGAGCAAGCTCGTCAACAACAAGAGCAAGCTCTTCAACAACAGGAACAGGCCCGAAAAATCGAAGAGGGGCTGCGCAAACAGGCCCGAGAAATCGAAGAGGGGCTGCGCAAACAGGAAGAAAAGCAAGAAGAACAATCGAGACTGCTTCGAGAGGTACATGAGACCGCGACTGAATGGAAGCGCGAGATGTGTGAGGTCCAGGAGAAACTGATTGACTTGGACATTAAATTTGAAACTGGACTTCATCGTGTTAGAGAAACCATTGGGACAGTTAAGGAGGAAGTCGACACCTACAAGAATCGCCTCCAGAAGCTTGAAATAAAAGTGGCCAGTGGTACGAGTACCTGTGCAGTCGAGGTGCCTGTATCGGGAGGTGGACGATTCAAGGTACCTCCCTTCGATGGTACATCGTCGTGGACAGCTTATAAGCGGCAATTGAGGTCTCCAAGGCTAACGGTTGGAGTAAAGAGCAGGCCAGGACAGCCCTAACCTTAGCGTTACGTGACGAGGCTCTCACTATATTAGAAGCCTTAGGAGAAGAGGAAACTTACGACCGGCTTCTAGAGGCGTTGGAAGCCCGTTACGGTGACAAGCATCTGGAGCACGTGTACCGAGCTCAGTTAAAGGACAGGACGCAGGGGCGTAGCGAGACTTTGCAGCAGTGGGCCCTAGAAATTGAGAAGTTGGTCAGAAAGGCGTACCAACGTACATCCGCCTCCTTTGTGGACACCACGTTAGTGCAGGCCTTCGTTGACGGAATACGGGATTTGGAGGTACGGGCTGCAGTGCGATTAGGGCACCATGGGAGCCTGAAGGATGCGGTGGCTCATGCCCTGGAAGTAGAAGCTGTGCGCCAGGACCCGTCAAGGCCTTATAGGGTACGTGAAGTATCTCTCAGGGAACCGATTGCTCCACATCGTGAGTTTGGGCTACGATGTTACCATTGTGGAGAACGTTGTCACATCCAGACCAGTTGCCCGAAAAGGGGCAGGAGAGAACGAGATCTGACTCCAGTGGCAAGGGCAACAGGTACTAGTTCCAGTGCGATTGCCGTACAGCACAAGACAAGGATGTCATCGTTGTGTTGTTGTGGAAAAGGTCAATGATGGTAAGCCATGGATGACAGCCCGCACGGTGGTAACAACATCAACTAAAACCTTTGTGAGAGTTCTTAATTTAAGTGACACCAAGTGCGTCCTTAGAAAAGGAGCTCTGGTTGGATCATGTGAGGAAATCTCTTGGATACGAAGTTGTCAAGGTTCTACGGAGAGCGAAAACCCTCGGTGTTCTGCGCCTCCAATAGACATTGAAAGGTTATTAGATGGCTCCAGAAACGATCTTACCGGGGAAGAGCTCAGTAAGGCACATAAATTGCTGTTGCGATACAGCAATGTTTTCTCTGCGCATGACAGTGACATCGGAAAGACTGGAGTCGTACAGCAGGGGATCGACACTGGTGACGTCCTTTACGACAGCGACCACGGCGAGTTCCAGTAGCTCAGGAGAAGGAAGTAGAAGACATGATCGAGGAAATGAAGAAGGGTGGCGTTATTGAACCTTCAACAAGCCCGTGGTGTTCCCCCGTAGTTTTGGTGAAGAAGAAGGACGGGACCATGAGATTCTGCGTCGACTACCGTCGACTGAATGATGCCACTAAGAAAGACAGCTATCCATTACCTCGAATCGACGACACCTTAGACACTTTGAATGGAATGAAATGGTTTTCTACGTTGGATTTAAAAAGTGGCTATTGGCAAGTTGAGATCAAGGACAGTGATAAGGAGAAAACGGCTTTCTCAACCGGAAAGGGGCTCTGGCAGTTTAATGTTATGCCGTTTGGATTATGCAATGCACCAGCGACATTTGAGAGATTGATGGAACAAATACTAGCTAGATTGCTGGGAGATACTTGCTTGGTCTATTTGGATGACATTATCATCGTTGGTAGAGACTTCGATGATCACCTCGGCAAATTGGAGCAAGTATTGTCTAAGTTACGAGAGGCAAACCTTAAACTGAGTCCAAAGAAATGTTCACTTTTCAAACAAAAAGTTAATTACTTGGGACATGTGATTTCGAAGGATGGTATCCAGACAGATCCTGAGAAGATAAGTGCCGTGAAGGATTGGCCGATACCTGCAGGGACGAAACTGCAGTACGTGCATTTTTAGGACTTTGCTCATATTACAGGCGGTTTGTGAAGAACTTCTCGGATATAGCAAAGCCATTGCACGAACTGACGGAAGAAAAACGACAGTTTGATTGGACGGATCGGTGTACGGCAAGTTTCAACGACCTCAAGCAAAGACTCTGTGAAACACCAATACTGGGGTATCCAGATCCCGAAGTAGATTTTATTGTTGACACGGACGCGAGTAATACTGGTATTGGAGGAGTCTCGTCACAAAAAAAGGAGATAATGAAGTTGTAATCGCCTACTTTAGCAAATCGTTGTCGAAGCCAGAAAGAAATTACTGTGTCACTCGAAGGGAACTGCTGGCAGTCGTCAAGACGTTACAGCATTTCCGTAGATACCTGTTGGGGCGGAAGTTTCGTATCAGGAAGTTTCGTATGCTGCTCTGAAATGGTTGCTGGAGTTTAAAAATCCCGAGGGCCAGGTGGCACGCTGGATTGAACAGCTTCAGGAATATTATGACTTCGTCATCGAACACCGTAGTGGGAAATCACATGGAAACGCAGACGCCCTTTCTCGAAGACCTTGTCCCGACGACTGTAAGCATTGTCTTAGACAAGAGGCCAAGGAATGTTTAAGGATGCTGAGAACTGACACAGTCAGCGAAGAGTGGAGTGATGAAGTCATGCAACTAGCTCAGCAAGAGGATCCTGAGTTGACGTAAAGCCGATTTTTGACTGGATTAATGCAGGATACCCAAACCAAGATGGTGTGAAGTAGCTCCGATGAGTTCGGTAACGAAAAGCTATTGGGCACAATGGGACAGCTTGATTATGCATAATGGCGTTCTATGCAGGAAATGGGAATCGGCGAATGGGAAGGATGCTCATCTGCAAGTAGTCGTTCCAAGGAAAAGAGTCAAAGATGTTTTGGGAAGTTTCCACGACGGTACTTCTGGTGGACACCTAGGAGTGAAAAGAACCCTAATGAAAATCCGACAACGGTTTTATTGGATTCACTGCCGTGAAGATGTCGAAAACTGGTGCAAGAAGTGCGTTAACTGTTCAGCAGTTAAAGGTCCGCACACCCGTAGTAGAGGAGCGCTCAAACTGTACAATGTTGGAGCACCTTGGGAGAGAATTGCACTAGACGTCGCCGGCCCGTTCCCGACATCTGACTCCGGAAACAAGTACATTCTTGTCGTGATGGATTACTTCACCAAATGGCCTGAAGCGTTTGCCATCCCTAATCAGGAAGCAGTCACTATAGCAGAGAAGTTAGTAAATGAAGTTTGTTGTAGATTTGGAGTACCTCTGGAAATTCACAGCGATCAAGGCAGGAACTTTGAATCTGCGGTTTTTCAAGAGACTTGTCGAATCATGGGGATGCATAAGACGAGGACTACGGCATATCACCCACAATCGGATGGAATGGTAGAGAGATTCAATCAGACTCTGAAGAGACATCTGGCCAAGGTTGTTGAGAGTCACCAAAAGGATTGGGACCGGCATATTCCACTCTTTTTGATGTCATATAGGTCAGCAACCCATGAAAGTACGGCAGTTACCCCAGCATATGCGAATTTTGGAAGAGAGCTTCGTTTACCGGCAGATCTTTTAACTGGACGTCCTCCTGATGCTCCAAGATCTATCACAGAGTATGCAAGTGATTTAAGGGATCGGATTGCTGACGTTCACAGTCTTGTTCGTGAACACGGGCTTCAAGCTAGCACGAGAATGAAGACCCGATACGATAGGAAGGCTAACCAAATTGGATTCGAGGAAGGTTCTTGGGTGTGGCTACATAACCCGATGCGGAAAAAAGGAAAATCTCCAAAACTGTCCCCAAATTGGGAAGGGCCATATAGGGTAGTCACAAGAATCAATGACGTCACATATCGGATACAGCGAAATCCACGTGGTCCCTGCAAGGTTGTTCATGTTGACCGACTGGCGAAGTACCACGGAAACAATGATGCTCGGGACGAGCATGTCTTAGGAGGGGGTAGTGTTGCGCCGGTGGTATAAACTTCAAACTTGATTTTCCATGCTTCAGAAGCGTTTTCAGCAGGCTGAAAAGTGATTTCAGGCCGTTTCAGAGGTGGCTCTTCCACATACTAGAAGATTGAAAATTCACCCTAGTTGCCGTTGTTTTCAGGCGCCTGAAACATGTTTTCAGTCCGTTTCAGGACAGCCTCTATCAGATGGCGCAATAACCTGAAAACCCGTTTTCAGGCGTTTTCAGGACCCATTATGGGCCTTTGAAGGACACTTCAGTATATGGCGAAATTTCTCGAAGGAGTGAAAGAGACAGCACTATTAGAGAGAGACATCTAGATTGAGAAGGTTCGAGAAGTATGTGAAAGAGACAGCACTATTAGAGAGAGACATCTAGATTGAGAAGGTTCGAGAAGTGTGTGAAAGAGACAACTAGAAAGGGACAGCATATTCGGGTCGAACGAGCATCGAACAATCTAGACGCTCTGGAACATTCACGAACCGAGGGGACGCCGTTCCTAGAATTGGACCTTGGACTGATTATTCAAGATTTCTCCGGAATGTTCTAGGGAGAAGGTCTCCGGGTATATAAGCCGCATGCCAACGCAGTAGAGTGGGAGTTTGGAATTAAACTGTGAACAGTGCGAATCTCAAAGCGAAGCTAGTGAAAAGTGTGTCATAGTGAAGTGATTTATTAAGTAAGACTTGTTAATTAGTAATTTTGTAATAAAGTTTGCATTCCTTTTATTTAGTGATCAATTCGTGTATTTTCTATCACGTTACCCATTCCGTGGACGTAACAGTATTGTCCGGCTCGACCCAACTAGAATACTGATCTGAACTGGGGATAGAATTGGTCCCGGTCATCGGCAAGAAACTTAGATGCTGTATAAATATGACGGTGGCAATGGTTAAGACGGTAAATGACCCTCCCTCCACCTCCTCGTGGTCTCACATGCCTTCCGGCGTAAGACCGAATCTTGGACACTGTATCTTACCCTCGGCTTGTTATACACGACCCAGCTGGAGTTGATGCTGTGTGCGGGTCGGGCTCGGCGCCCGCGATGCTGGCGGGCCCACCACGCACAGTAATGACTCACCCTCGGCTTGTTATACACGACCCAGCTGGAGTCGATGCTGTGTGCGGGTCGGGCTCGGCGCCCGCGATGCTGGCAGGCCCACCACGCACAGTAATGACTCACCCTCGGCTTGTTATACACGACCCAGCTGGAGTCGATGCTGTGTGCGGGTCGGGCTCGGCGCCCGCGATGCTGGCGGGCCCACCACGCACAGTAATGACTCACCCTCGGCTTGTTATACACGACCCAGCTGGAGTCGATGCTGGTGCCGGTCATGGGCACGAGCGCGAGCCCGGCGGCGACGCCGTTGTGGAAGCTGGGCCACAGCAGCGTGTGCGGGCCGGGCTCGGCGCCCGCGATGCTGGCGGCGCGCGGCGGCGGCGCGCGGCCCGCCACGCACAGCGCGGGCAGCGCCAGAGGCTCCGTGGGCGCGCACGGCAGGCTGCGCAGCGTCACCATCCCCCTTTAACAAGCAGGAAGTAGGGTCATTACGCCGGTTACGCCACCAGCATCGGTTAGCGGCCACCTAAAGCAGGGGTTGCCAAAGGCTGATATGATAATGATGATGAGGAAACACAGTTCCACAGGGTCTTACCTCGCGACGGGCAACGCCATGGTCCTAGTGCTGCTTACCTCGCGACGGGCAACGCCATGGTCCTAGTGCTGCTTACCTCACGACGGGCAACGCCATGGTCCTAGTGCTGCTTACCTCGCGACGGGCAACGCCATGGTCCTAGTGCTGATCGCGAACAGATGTTTCTCCTGCTCCTCTATGAAGTCGTGGTCCGACACCTCCGGCCGCTGCGTCAGGTCGATGGTCACGGGGATCGAGGACTGGAGCAGATTGAACACCTCCGCCATTCTGAACGATAGGGAAAAAGAAAATAATAATTTTTTTTTTTTTCTAGACACAGGATAAAAAACCGGCCTAGTGCGTGAGGAAGTAATCAATGTCATATTTTTATTCCGGGGTTTACTTATCCCGATTTCGTTTTTAATGACATTCCAAATAGTCTTAATTACAAGCTGTTTTAATTTTATCAAAAATAAAATTGGCTTTCGCTGCCCTACAAACTTTTTCAAACATACTCCTGACAATGACAACTCACCGTTCATTTCTGGGTTGCAACAGTAGCAACAGCCGGCAAACTTCTTGGCAAAATTCTCTTACAGTCGTCATCAGATATATCGGAGCGGCCAAAGTGCTCACAATCATCTTTACACGTCTCTAATGTAAATTATGTATTAAGCAGTAACGCTGCTAACGAAATTATAAATGTTTAAATTGAAGGAAAAATATAAAAAAATCATGCTCCGAGCTGTATTCGAATCGGCGACCACAGGCATTCATGGCCCGTCGCTACTAACCAAGATATTGGTTGCCCTAGATAAATATATTCCTGTACATATTCTATTGTTTCGTCGTTTATTTGTATCATCTCAGATTGCTCAGAATTAGTCATCATTTTGGTTTTTGTTCAATTCATTGTTAGACCAGCTTTAGCGCTTCCGACGGACAGTGGTATGTATAGTTAAGTTAAGTTAATACATAAGTTTCCACATGTGTAACCCCTAAGTTAGGAAATCTCACTAATGCAGTGTAACAATAGTGATCTCACAAATGTTTACTTTGATGCTATCCGTGGGAACCTGTAATTGGCTTTTTGTATTTTATCTACAAAATCCAATGATATCGAAAGTAAAGATACGCCTGTCCGAACAATATTCGCTTCACATACTGAGACACACTGACTAAGGCACGGTGGCCCGCGATTGCCCGTGGCGGGCCACCGCATTGGACGAATTACTAGTGGGCGTTGGGCCTATCTTTTGGAAGTAATATATCTATGATAAAATCAATGTGTTTTTGTAGCTGTTGTTTCTCCAAATATAAATAAACCCAAAATTTAAAATGCGGCCGATCCGCACCTGATAAAATATCAGTCCGTCCGAAGTAGCAGTAGAGCTATTTCTGTGAGAAATTACACCTTTAGGGTAACGAAATGTTGATCCAGTGCGCGAACTCATCTACGCAGTTCGCAAATGGTCTACATAGAGATGGCGCTGAAAATAACTGTCAGAGAAATCGTGTAGCTCACGAAAACAGTGAGCATTTTTAATCAAAAACTTGTACTAAGTTTTAAACATTTTTTTATATTTACCAGGATACTCCTGAGTATGATCAGAGTATGTCTGTACAAAGTATGGCCAAGTCTCAAAACTCTTCCACCGTAAAAGGTTGTGAGATATTTCGTAGAGCCAATCTCAGTGTAAAGCCGCGTCTCCATATTGCGCGGCTGCCGCGCGAGCCATGGTCGCTCATGGCTCGCGGCAAACGTGTAGTTTGGCTCGCGAGCCAAATTTGACACCATGTTTCTACAAGCGCGGCTGCCGCGCGCGGCTATGCGATCCGTCACGATCGAGAGTTCGAGAGTCGATCGAACAGTTTGTACTTGACAACCATGGACGTATCACGTCGTAAGCGTGCGGCTGCCGCTTTTATTAGCTTTTGCTAACTCTAGACTTTTCCCTTCTATAAGACGATAAAAGCGTGGTCATTTTCTGTTTTAATTCCTTTACAGGCAGGCCCATTGCTGCACTAATATCATTCCATGAATCGTTTCTTAACGATCTGTTGCGATAATCACTACATTTACTGTTCCATAAAAGCTGTTTAGAGCTTTATAATTTAATTAAAGTACGACACTTTTCGTTATCCATGTCAACTGCCGCGCGAGCCAACTCAAATCAAAACACACCCGTCCCAACTGTGCGCGAACAAAACACTGGCATTCCTTTGCCGCGCGCCAAAATACCGACAGCAAATGGTTCGTCGCGAACCATGTTCGAGCGCGGCAATGTTCGAGTTGGCTCGCGCGGCAGTCCGGTATCCATTGCGCGCGGCTGCCTCGCGAGCCAATGTTCGATGGTTTGCCGCGCAATATGGAGACGCGGCTTAAGGCCTAAGTGGACGCCCCGCTCAGAGCGGAGCGTGCAGCGTCCATATAAAACAAATGCAATTTACAGGATAAAATAGACTTAGTTTTAAAATGTTCCATGCTAGTTTTAGTATCGGTATTTTCGTTCAAATCCAAACTTTCCTATTGTTTAGAAAGGCGACCGGTGAAAAATTTTCGCGAACAGAACCCGTAGCACGGTTGCCATTTTATCACTTATCGTTGTGGTAAAGACGTCCATCACGCTCTGACAAGTATGCGAGTGCGAGAGTGACGGATGCCTTATCCACAACGATAAGTGATAAAATGGCAACCGTGCTACGCCCGCAGGACATTTTGCGAATGTGACAGTTCGTAAACGTTAATTCTGTATACGTTTCACTGGTAACGAGACACTTCACGAATGGAACGTCTGAAGACCGTGACTACGAACATGACTAAATAATTCTGCATTTTTACCTGTGGTCCCGAGGATAAAGTTGACTCAGCACTTCTGAATGAGTCTCACAGGAAACGTGGCACTCGTTTCAAGACCATGACTACGAACATGACTAAATAATTCTGCATTTTTACCTGTGGTCCCGGGGATAAAGTAGACTCAGTAGCTTGGTTCTGAGATGCTCCATGCCTGTGTTAGTATCGCTGTCTTCGTTCTTCGCCTGGGGCTCTTCGGACGGCGCGCTGCTTAGAGAGTAGGCTGTCTCTTTCTCTAGGGCCTCGAGGGCGAGTGCTGTGGAAGAATACAGAGTCACTACGTGTAACAAGTTATAAGTAAAACACTTAAGTACGGTCCCTTTTGTATGTAGTTCTCACCTATGCGAATGAGTTTTTTTTAACAAATAAAACGAATGTCAATTCGAACCATTAAATGGTAGGTCGGTTGGATTACACGCATAATGACATATCTACGCAAATCGACCGATACGCGAAACGACACATACGCGGAATGACACATACACGGAACGACACTTACGCGAAACGACAAATAAGCCTATTGTTTGGTTCTGGTATTGATCTACTGTTTGGTTCTGGCGCTTCACCGGCCGCTGCCGCGGCACGCTCGCTTCGCTCCCTCGGCTCGCGCGCTTAGGCTCACCGTACAACTAACACTCCTCCTCGCTACGCTCGTCGTCGTACCTACACCGACCTGCCTTGGAGTAGTATAGGATAGATATGTTTCATTTTGCATATTTGTCAATCTGCGTAAGTGATATTTTGCGTATTTGTCATGTAGCGTATGTGTCGTTTAGCGTAGGTGGCGTTCCGCGTGGTCAAAATGTGTCATTATGCGTGTAATGTGTTCGGTGATAGAAATCTAGAAATGTTAGGAATAATGAAAAGTAATATTCTGCCAATATCAGATCTTGTGTAAATCTAATTTCACCTCCCCAATTGTGACATTTTGAGACAGTTTACGAATGTGTCGTACTGGGAATATGTCAATTTACGAATGAGACGTTTGCCATAAATGGGACCTACCGAGAGAGAGACCTTTTATCATGTTAACTTGCATTTACTGACTCATCTACACAAAATGACTGCGGCTGGCGGCAGGTTGTCCAGGTCCCGCGGTGTTATACCTGCAATATACTCACACTCCATGTACTCGTGTCTGTGCTTGTGCTCGCTCGCCAGGTCCTCGCGCATGGCCAGCGCGCATGCGCGGGGCGGCCAGGCGGCCGGCGGCGCGGCCTTGCAGCGCGCGCACACACTCAGCAACGCTAGGCTCAGGGCTGGCGGCAGGTTGTCCAGGTCCCGCGGTGTTATACCTGCAATATACTCACACTCCATGTACTCGTGTCTGTGCTTGTGCTCGCTCGCCAGGTCCTCGCGCATGGCCAGCGCGCATGCGCGGGGCGGCCAGGCGGCCGGCGGCGCGGCCTTGCAGCGCGCGCACACACTCAGCAACGCTAGGCTCAGGGCTGGCGGCAGGTTGTCCAGGTCCCGCGGTGTTATACCTGCAATATACTCACACTCCATGTACTCGTGTCTGTGCTTGTGCTCGCTCGCCAGGTCCTCGCGCATGGCCAGCGCGCATGCGCGGGGCGCCCAGGCGGCCGGCGGCGCGGCCTTGCAGCGCGCGCACACACTCAGCAACGCTAGGCTCAGGGCTGGCGGCAGGTTGTCCAGGTCCCGCGGTGTTATACCTGCAATATACTCACACTCCATGTACTCGTGTCTGTGCTTGTGCTCGCTCGCCAGGTCCTCGCGCATGGCCAGCGCGCATGCGCGGGGCGGCCAGGCGGCCGGCGGCGCGGCCTTGCAGCGCGCGCACACACTCAGCAACGCTAGGCTCAGGGCTGGCGGCAGGTTGTCCAGGTCCCGCGGTGTTATACCTGCAATATACTCACACTCCATGTACTCGTGTCTGTGCTTGTGCTCGCTCGCCAGGTCCTCGCGCATGGCCAGCGCGCATGCGCGGGGCGGCCAGGCGGCCGGCGGCGCGGCCTTGCAGCGCGCGCACACACTCAGCAACGCTAGGCTCAGGGCTGGCGGCAGGTTGTCCAGGTCCCGCGGTGTTATACCTGCAATATACTCACACTCCATGTACTCGTGTCTGTGCTTGTGCTCGCTCGCCAGGTCCTCGCGCATGGCCAGCGCGCATGCGCGGGGCGGCCAGGCGGCCGGCGGCGCGGCCTTGCAGCGCGCGCACACACTCAGCAACGCTAGGCTCAGGGCTGGCGGCAGGTTGTCCAGGTCCCGCGGTGTTATACCTGCAATATACTCACACTCCATGTACTCGTGTCTGTGCTTGTGCTCGCTCGCCAGGTCCTCGCGCATGGCCAGCGCGCATGCGCGGGGCGGCCAGGCGGCCGGCGGCGCGGCCTTGCAGCGCGCGCACACACTCAGCAACGCTAGGCTCAGGGCTGGCGGCAGGTTGTCCAGGTCCCGCGGTGTTATACCTGCAATATACTCACACTCCATGTACTCGTGTCTGTGCTTGTGCTCGCTCGCCAGGTCCTCGCGCATGGCCAGCGCGCATGCGCGGGGCGGCCAGGCGGCCGGCGGCGCGGCCTTGCAGCGCGCGCACACACTCAGCAACGCTAGGCTCAGGGCTGGCGGCAGGTTGTCCAGGTCCCGCGGTGTTATACCTGCAATATACTCACACTCCATGTACTCGTGTCTGTGCTTGTGCTCGCTCGCCAGGTCCTCGCGCATGGCCAGCGCGCATGCGCGGGGCGCCCAGGCGGCCGGCGGCGCGGCCTTGCAGCGCGCGCACACACTCAGCAACGCTAGGCTCAGGGCTGGCGGCAGGTTGTCCAGGTCCCGCGGTGTTATACCTGCAATATACTCACACTCCATGTACTCGTGTCTGTGCTTGTGCTCGCTCGCCAGGTCCTCGCGCATGGCCAGCGCGCATGCGCGGGGCGGCCAGGCGGCCGGCGGCGCGGCCTTGCAGCGCGCGCACACACTCAGCAACGCTAGGCTCAGGGCTGGCGGCAGGTTGTCCAGGTCCCGCGGTGTTATACCTGCAATATACTCACACTCCATGTACTCGTGTCTGTGCTTGTGCTCGCTCGCCAGGTCCTCGCGCATGGCCAGCGCGCATGCGCGGGGCGGCCAGGCGGCCGGCGGCGCGGCCTTGCAGCGCGCGCAAACACTCAGCAACGCTAGGCTCAGGGCTGGCGGCAGGTTGTCCAGGTCCCGCGGTGTTATGCCTGCGGACAATGTTTATTGTTTTTACTAGCTTTATATTTCAAGAGGAGTAAGGCACAGCCCGACTAGCACCGTTCTGCTCAAAAACTATACGAGGATCTATTGAACATAGGTATGCCATCAATCTCCTACCAGCCACACCATTCGAAGAGCTGGCAAAAGCAACGCGAGGATTGCTTTTGAAAGGCAGCCGCCGGGTGTTAGGCGAAACTGCAGAGGCCTCGTGCATACGGAGGACTTTCAAAAGTGAGCTGCTAGCCGTTAAACTGAGCTGGAGCCAGGCCAGAGGCGCGGCTAAAGACAGGAAGACGTGGCTAAAGACAGGAAAGCGCGGCTAAAGACAGGAAGGCGCGGGTAGCGACAGGAAGGCGCGGCTAGAGACAGGAAGGCGTGGCTAGAGACAGGAAGGCGCGGTTAGCGACAGGAAGGCGCGGCTAGAGACAGGAAGGCGCGGCTAAAGACAGGAAGGCGTGGCTAGAGACAGGAAGGCGCGGCTAGAGACAGGAAGGCGCGGCTAAAGACAGGAAGGCGCGGCTAGCGACAGGAAGGCGCGGCTAAAGACAGGAAGGCGCGGCTAGCGACAGGAAGGCGCGGCTAAAGACAGGAAGGCGTGGCTAAAGATAGGAAGGCGCGGCTAGCGACAGGAAGGCGCGGCTAGAGACAGGAAGGCGTGGCTAAAGAAAGGAAGGCGCGGCTAAGGACAGCAAGACGTGGCGCGAGTTAACGGAGGCAACAACATAAGGGCACAGCGGAATCTTACTCACATATGGAACAGCCCAAATAGTGAAGTACAGTCAAGGAATTTAATTTCCTACCCATTTTGTTGAAATGTTGTTAGGCATTCACGATGCATTAAGGTCGAAATTTTCATTTTAGTATTGATATGTCAATTCAATACCTATTATTTGTCACTGCACATTACAGATAACCTCTTTGCGAAGTCATTTACTTATCTAATAAATAATTAAACACATGTCAGTTGATGTCAATGTCAATCGAGAAAATTGTGAAATAATTTTCAAATACGAAATTAATTTGAAAAATAATAAAATGCTTGCCGCAAAACAGCGTTCCTTTCATTCGAATATTGCAAGAGTGAAAGCGAAATATATGTCATACTTTGTTAGATTTTCGATTACTGTCATCCATTTTTAGCAGTGCCTTGGCGTTTTACAGTTCACCATGTCAACGTAATTTAATTAATCATATCAGTTGCCTAGTAACACAAACAAATGCGTCTGATATGTCAAGTAACGTTGTGCTTAGATAGCTCTTATGATGACTGTTTGCTATACAATATTGAACCTTAGGTGGGTAGGAATTTAAATTCCTTGACTGTACCTTACGGAAGACCGTCAATGGCCACATAGATGCTGTGGCAACAATGATCAGTCATAGGACTGATCATTGTTACAGCGCTTAGGAGTCCTATAGCAGTGCGGCAGTGCTTGCCACATCGATTGCAAACGAACTGTGAATCTGTAGGAGGTAATAAAACACGGCGAAGTCTTTTCTGCTTGAGGTTCACGAGTCAATCTTCGCCGTATTTTGTTGTCCTGACTATAATATCGTGACGCCATTCAGGCCTCATGTTAGCTCGTTTTTCCCAGCCTTAGACAGATTAGAATTTTGGAAGTAATCCCAAAAGTGATCATATATTGTTTGCAAGAGTCCCTGGATCTCAAGACTGGCCACGTCTGCCATCTGCCCCAGCATGACTTGACGAGGTTGTCTCTCGGGGTCCATGCGATGTACGTGACGAAGCCAACGAAGTCTCCTTTGCTTTAACAGCGCAGTTATACGGAAAACAGTAAGTAATTAAGTGTTTTATTTGTAAACATAGGTAATTACAGAGATACAGATTACAGAAAAATACCACATTTTTTACAGTTTCACTATGTTTGCCAATAGGCGTACAAAAACATTGAACTTAATACTAAAGTACCTTATCCACCCTCACGTCCGGCTCCAAAACCAATATCCGGTCTTACGCCCATGGATACCTTAGTATCAAAATAATAAGTAGCGTCTTACGCCCATGGATACTTTATTATCCAATAGTGCGACGTCTGAACCGTTTGAAAAAAATGCCATCTAGCGGAATGAAGTCGAGTACTTCATTTTGATTAAATGTTAACACAGAGTCATAGCTAAGGAAATATTTCACCTAAAAACGTCGAGATGGCGGTTAATGGCAAAGTCATACAAGTAGAAAAAAAATGTTTTATCTGTGCGTAAATTGTCAGGAGTGCGTGTTTGGTTTGGAATTATTTAAATACGAAACATTTGTTATAGAGTGAGTTATAGGTACCAATAGAAAGCAGATATAGTGTTTTTTGTAGTGAAATATAGAATGATAATCATTATGTTCAAAAATCGGTGTTGAAAACATAACAAAAAATATTTCATTGACTTCACTTTTTTATTTCAAGTTTGACCTTGATCTTCGGGGTCCTAAACTGAACATTTTAGATTTAACAAAATACCATTGTAATCTGTATACCTTCGCCTACACGGAAGTATTTTTATCTTAGCTGCAGTGTATGTGGTTGATCAGCAATAATCATATTTATCAAGAAAACGGCGCGCGAGCGCTGCGCGGCGCGCTGCTGCTCTGGGCTGGACGTGTCAGGGCATATTGGGTCAACGGGCCGGACGTGTGAGCTTTTTTTTTTGGATACTATAGTTTCCGTGGACGCCTGAGTGGTTATAGCTACTATCATGCATACTAAATTCAGGTGCCTTTATACAAATTATATTCTATACTAAAGTCAGTAATGGCAGTTAAACAATCTGTGTTAGAACAATTATATAGCTTATAGATGAAAGTATTAGTGCATGTCCGGTCTTAAAGAATTTCCATTAAATATTTCGAGTAAAATTACAGGAATCAAAGAAATGTCAATCTATTTTATCATTAATATAATCTGAAATGGAATAATAACATTTATGTATTAATAATGTCATTAATTTATTTTTAATTTTAACATATTTAATGACTTCAGGTTAAAGGGTAAGTGGTTATATATTTTACTGGCCAGACAATACACACTTTTTTGCATTAATGCTGTCTTTGCAGGAACTATGCAAAGATTTAAAGTATGTTTCTTTCTCAAGTTTCTATTAGAGACATCACTCTGCCTTTTAAATAAGCTTGTATTGTTTTTGACAAACATAATTATTTCATAGATGTATAGAGAAGGCATCGTCAAAATTCTTGAGTCCTTGAAATAAGGTACACAACTGTCAGTCGGTTTGAGACTATACATGGCTCTAACACACCTCTTCTGTGCCTTGAAAACGACTTCTCTACTTGTGGAGTTACCCCAAAAAATAATGCCATACCGTAGTTTTGACGCTACAAATCCATGATATTGCCATTAGTACTGCGTGAGGGCTTGCTTGCTTGGCAAGTTTATGTAAGGCGTAGGCATATTGGTTAAGTTTTTTGCATGTATCTTCCACATGAACTTTCCAAGATAAATGTTCATCTATATGCACTTCGAGAAACTTTGTAACAGCCACAGAATCTATACTTTTCTCTTCATAATTGCAATTGATTTGGAGAGGTGATTTTCGTTGAGAAAAATGTATTATCTTAGTCTTGTCCAGGTTTATCAACAAATTATTAAGCAGGCTTAATAGTTCGTCTCCCAGGGAAAGATATAAGATTTTTATCACGGAAATCATCCCCTAAAGGGCTGAAATGGGGAAAGTTTGTATAGAGCTACGTTATAAACGAGTTCCATGCGGACGGAGTCGCGGGTAGAAGCTAGTAAATAATAAAGTAAAATATCGAATAAGTGCCAAGCAGCTTGTTTATACCTTTTTCGACCATAGCGAGGACAGCTTGGTAGTGCGTGTTCCCGCGTCGCGGGCGAGGCGTGCTGGCGGCCATGCTGTCGCGCCGCGAGATGGTACGGACGCCGCAGTTACGACCGTTTCCAACTATTGATAAAATCTGCAAAAAATACTAACTTCAAGAATTTGTATTATACGGCACCAGATTTGGCATTGCAGTAGATGTAGTCAAAAATAGATTTCAACAAGAATCTTACCTCAATCAGATCTTTCGACATATCGTTCACATCCGTCAAATACGGATAATATCCGACATCCACATCCTTCATCATCGAATTCAGATAGCTGAAGATACTCGGCGGTTCGCTTGTAAAGTAATTAGGCTGTGCCAACTTCGCCACCACAGCCTCAGTCATCTGCGAGTCATCAGCATTGTAATCAATGGTGAAGTCAGTAGGGAAATCCAGCCAATAATGATTGACGTAAGAATCTAGTCTTAAATCCTTCGCGATTTGATACAAAAAGGCCGCCAGAGGTTTCAAATCGCTGTATAAAAGAGTGTTCAACTTAATTTCTTCATAAATCAGATGAAACGCGTACAGCATTTGCACAGTATACGGAAAAAGCAGAGCGTTCATGTTGAACTGCGATTGCTTTTCTCCTTTCGGACTCTTTTTCACTCTCCTCTTGTCTGCGGTCGGTAAAGTGAGATTCAAGATGGCCGACAGTGAATTACCGACGGCTTTGTGCATTTTGGAGTTTAGGAGGTATTCCCAATCTTCTGTGGTGCCGTCGCTTGAGGTCCGCTGTTTTTTGGTGGCGACCTCCTGCTCGGGTTCGTCGCAGTGTGACTGGGAGAGATTTTCGACGTCGTAGCCTGTCAGGAAATAATAAATTAGACGTTTATGAGTGAGCGTGTAGAATAGTTATTCAAGAAACTACCCGTGAATGTAAAATGCGCGGGTAGTACAAAATTGATTCGACGATCATTGTCCCGATAATCGTTTCTGCGAACGGTCTAATGGCGAAGAGTGTCGTACCGGAGAGTGTCGGAGTACCTCAAGAGACTCTCGCTAGATGGCTGGATCAGATACAGAAGGCGGTACTGCTGGATACTGTCGCGAGTTTAACAATTTTTCCTCATACCAAAAAGTGCTCAGCGCCGCTAAAGAAGTTTTATCAAGTTACCTATGAGTGAAAGAAGAAGATTGGAGAACATAGCCCACTCCTGCTGCGGAGTGAGGTCTTGCGTGCCGGGCGCGTTGCGGACTCCGTACCATTTGATGATCACCTGGGAAATATATACAATGATATATAGCAACCGAGTGGCTCGCAGTATTTGAGCTCCCGAAGTGTTGCGGAACCGCCCCGTGCAACCCGAACTGAGCCAACTGGGGCGAAAATTGCGCGTCATTGCTTTAACTATGACTGAATCAAGCGTTGCTTTACGGAATAGGGTATTTGACAACTGGAAAATAAATTCTTTTTCCATTAGCAACAGATAAAAATTACGAAAATACTCGGAAACCATCAATCTTACGTTTGCTATTTTTAAGATTTTTTAATTCATAATAAACTAACAATTAGGACGTTGTTTGATTGTGACGTCACTCACAAGTAATCTCTACAAATTAATTGCTAACGGAGCGTTTTTGACATTTCCTACAAAAGAAGCTGATTTGACTTTTGTCAAATACCGTATTCCATGACAAGTTAGTAGAATAGCAGCATAGCAAAATAATGTGGACCTAGTAAAAGGGTTCGAAATGATTATGCTACTTGATAATTATCATCAGTTTAAGAAAAAAACGACACTAGAGTTCGCTCAACTTTGCATAATCCGAACTGAACTTTTCTTGCAAGGGGAATCCCCACGGCGCTGCACGTCACGTCGACACTTCGTGCGTTCGGATAGATGCAAGTGCGGAAACACACATTCGAATACTTCGAATACAGTTCACTTACACGAGCAGGGGGGCTACCGCGAACTTGACATCGATAGTTTCGTTTTCGATTTCGTGTCGATGTCGTGTCGATTTCGCACGTTTCTAACCGCGAACATCGATCGGACTTTCATCGAATATCGAACTTCGAAAGAGTGAACGATATTGTGAAAAAGTGTACCAAAAGCTTACCGGGAACTTCGATTTTCGTTTATTTTGACAGGACTATTTTCGTGAGAAACGTCAAAATCATACGACACCAAAATAGTTATCGTTTTGCCTTCGTTTCGCCATTTTTATATCGCCTTCTTCTTTTCTCATCGCTCATTCCATCTTGCTCTTGGTGATGTGACATGTGCTCGATGTAGCAGCGGCAGCGTACGAATTAGAGTAAAATAAATAAAGTGACTTGTTTCAAGAGATTCTACGTACGTAAAATTGTGTTGTTTGTCTTAACCCTAGGTGAGTAACAAGATAACAATGGTACTACACTTAAACTTTTTCTTTCTTCTTTGAGATGGACTGGACCATAAAATGCGGCATGAGCCGCATCCCCTGATTTACATGTGGAGTTTATAAATGTATTGAACCTACGGCCTTTTAAGAGATACACTAAATAAAAATTCACAGTCAAGATGATATTCTTATCCCCACCGAGCTCTGAGAAATGAGTGTAGTGCCATCACTAGGTACTTTTCAAACAATAAAAACATTTTCTCATACATACACGCAGTAAAGTCGTCGTGTCGTACATATTTTTGTAACTTTGGCCGTATCGATCTCTTTTTGTAGTCTACTACAAAGAGATCGAGGTTCGGTGGGTCAGCTACAATATACCGTAATAACACTAATAACTCACCTGTGATTATGGATTTATTAGGAGATTAGAAAGTCAGAAAGAAACAATAACAATATGCATATAAGATTCCAAATAGTATTGTATATATATAATCACTACGTGCGATTCTTGCATGAAGCTTAATATCATAGATTTCTTTTCCTTTGAGTTTTTTTTCTGAAGTTGGGTCATAGAGAATATCATTGGTTTGGGTTAGTTTGAAGTTTGGCGTTGTTGTCAAAATTAAATTAATTTGGTATTAATAACTCACTCTCAAAGTTTTTTGTACAACTTACATTTAAATTATGCGAAATGCTATCCTTTTATCAATAATTAGGCATATTTTTTGTCAAATATAAATTTACCGGTTTTTTATCGCTGCGTGTGAAATCACTTTAGCACTTCATCGTTCTTTCCATTCACGATAGCAAATCCGCAAGTTGTCTATGGAAACGAAACGAAATGCTTCGATTCGAAACTACTTCCCGGTAAGGGCTATTTCCTTGTTTCGTTCGAACTTCGTATTCGTATTCGGTTTCGATGGCACATTTCCCGGTAGCCCCCCAGAATTCTTTATTATCCATCGATAATTATACATCTGTTATTATCACGATAATTATCATGTTAATTATCGTGATAATTATCATGATAATACTCGCGATAATTATCATGATAATACTCGCGATAATTATCATGATAATTATCGTTGACAAGTATCCTTTCGAACCCTGCCTAGTAACGTTATACCTGCATAGTGATCTCATTAGGCTGCTGCGCCCGCAGTGCCGCCAGCGCGTACTCCAGCAGGCGCGAGTTGGCCACCACGGGCAGCGAGATCCTGTACATGGAGCCGTTGTCGAACAGCAGTGTTGCGCGCGCGCCGCACGCGTCCGTTATGCCACGAAGACCTGCAATGTAACATTATACCCTCATCATAACATAACATCATCTTCTTCAAAGCTATCTAACCCAAAAAAAAAATTGTGTACTAACACGTTTTTACTGGTTTTTGAATTAAGATCTTTTGAAAATATCGAACATTGTCAATGGAGACTAAATTGTATCAGCGACACAACCCCAACCCATTTTGATGATAAGCAGTCAGAAATGAACCATAAGCGCACTCACCTAAAGTCTCTTTTTCCACTCTCGACGCGGCCACGTGATGTATGGGCGACTACAGATGTAGGGCGGAATTGTCGACGGGCTCGTTGCAGCGCGACGGTGGCAAGCTGCTGCGCCGAGGGAACGAGTCAATCTATAATGAACCATAAGCACACTGACCTAAATTCTCTTTTTCCACTCTCGACGCGGCCAGGTGAGGTACGGGCGACAACAGATGTAGCGCGGAATCGTCGACGGGCTCGTTGCAGCGCGACGGTAGCAAGCTGCTGCGCCGAGGGAACGAGTCAATCTGTAATGACCCTTAGGCGCACTCACCTAAAGTCTCTTCTTCCACTCTCGACGCGGCCACGTGGGTACGGGCGACAACAAACGTAGCGCGGAATCGTCGACGGGCTCGTTGCAGCGCGACGGTAGCAAGCTGCTACGCAAGGATACAAGTTAATAAAAAATGAACCATAAGCACACTCACCTAAAGTCTCTTTTTCCACTCTCGACGCGGCCAGGTGAGGTACGGGCGACAACAAATGTAGTGCGGAATCGTCGACCGGCTCGTTGCAGCGCGACGGTAGCAAGCTGCTGCGCCGAGGGAACGAGTCAATCTGTAATGACCCTTAGGCGCACTCACCTAAAGTCTCTTCTTCCACTCTCGACGCGGCCACGTGGGTACGGGCGACAACAAACGTAGCGCGGAATCGTCGACGGGCTCGTTGCAGCGGGACGGTAGCAAGCTGCTACGCAAGGATACAAGTTAATAAAAAATGAACCATAAGCACACTCACCTAAAGTCTCTTTTTCCACTCTCGACGCGGCCAGGTGAGGTACGGGCGACAACAAATGTAGTGCGGAATCGTCGACCGGCTCGTTGCAGCGCGACGGTAGCAAGCTGCTGCGCCGAGGGAACGGGGACTGGAAGGCGGATCGCTTCGTGTAGGGCGAGTCTATTAGGCGGGCTAGTACTCCGCCAACGTGTACCTTGAAAACGTTAAATTCTTTTAGAAACATACATGAGTAAAATTTTAAATTTCAAATACCTCAAAATTTTTGACAACCATACTCATCCATAATATTATAAATGCGAAAGTGTGTCTGTCTGTCTGGCTGTTACCTCTACACGCTGAACCTTGAAAAATTATATATATAGAGATAGTTTTGAGGCCAGCGGGGATAGCACAACTGACGCAACGCCGCGACGCGAGTCGAGAAAGATCTACCCTACTCTTTCTAATTTGCATGTCGCGAGTGAGACAAGAGACGCTCAGTCGCGCGCCAAGCGACTAAGCAGCAAGTTGTTCTAGGCGTACAGGGGACCGTTTTTATCCCGAAAACCATCCCCTAATGGAATTAAATGGGGGGTGAGTTTGTATGGAGCTACGATATAAACGAGTTCCACGCGGACGGAGTCGCGGGCAGAAACTGTTAAAAAAACTAATTAATTTAATTGAAGTTCCAGTATGAACATTTTGATGTTTAACGTCTTTTTGCATTATAAACAAATGAGCATGTGTATGAGAAGTACCCTCTGAAAAATTAAATTCCGTTCTAAAATTACGACGGCACAGACAGACACACAATCGGGGTGCCAAACTTAAGGTATAAAACTCCTAAAATGACGAGTGGCTTATGAAAACTATGGATAGTATAAAACGAAAGCAGAATCAATCAAAAGAAGAAAGCAATCACTCAAAATCTCGTTCGTAAATAAGTACTCGAAATATCTCCGCTAAATTCTCACCTTGCCAACAACATGATTCCCACTCTGCAAAATAATATTCCCGGATTCGTCAATCAACGCAATCATATTCAGATGTTCCAGCACCACAGCATCCTTGGCTAACACCGTCGATATAGTCCCCACAATCAGATTCGTCTTACACAACTGTCCATAAGAGTGACTCTTCTGAAGCCGCATGATCTGTAGCTTACTCGTCCCAGCCACTTTAACTAAGAAACATAAGTACTCATGTCCAACCAAATCAGTATGCAAGAAAGATTTTATATCCGTTGCGTTCTCTATAGGATCCCTCCGGATAGTTTGGCTATCAGACCAGATGTGATCGAGACAGATATCCGGATACAAAGGTAAAGTCGGCGGTGTTGGGGCATTGTTGGGCGCCATCATTGATGTGGATGACGCTTGGCCAATAGAATGGTGGGGAGACAAGCCTTGTTGATGGAACACGTTTGCTAGCGGACTGTCCAGTCTTGACCGGGTCGGTGTACCAAGGCGTTTAGAATGGAACGGACTCCCGGTTAGAGGATTTGTTGTGTTCCTGCCTATGTTACTATGCATCGGGCTGCCAAAGTCAACAGACTGGCTGAAAACTGTTGTAGAATTCATATTCGGGCACATCGATAAGCATTCATCTCGGGAAGCTTTTCGAATTTTCCATAAGGAGTGCGTAGTTAGTTTGCAATCGTAAATCAAGATTATACTCGGCGTTTTGCTTACAAATACAATCTGTAAGTCTCCGTCGTTGTAGTATTGGAGTCCGTGAGACGGAGATTTCATCAGTATAGGGCACACCTCGTCCAGAGGGTGGGTAAGCGAAAAACAAGTAGGTAAAGGCACATCTTGGTCGTAACCAGAAATAGACTCCGCCCTTAACTTTGCGCTCATATTCCCAAAAGTCTTTGACTTTGAGAATGTGCTATTATAAGATTCGTTCAACTTGGAAAAAGATGTTGGCAGCATTGAATTCTGCATCAACTGCGTTGCCTCTTTCTCCAACAACACCCCATATTTCATGGGCCACACTTTTTTCACTTGAAAAGGTATGCTAGTCATGTATTCTCTCCCATCTGTGGCATAGACTCTAAGGCATTTGTTGTCTATGAGTAAAATCGATGGCATGGCTGTAGTGGTGAGATGTGCTGTAGAATCTTCTATTTTTATATTTTTTTTAACGTCACCGATCTGAGAGTTGAGTGCGTCTAAGAGCATTGTGTTGTTTATGGCCACGTGGAAGTTTGCGAAGGCTGCATGCTGGATAGGGTTCTCTATGGTGTAGCAGGCAATTGTTTCTCTGTGCTCAGCGCTGGAGAGTTTAGTGGCTGGTGTGGAGATCAAACCTGCAATGTTATTTTTACATCAGCACACAATAAATAAAGAAGTTTACTATAGAGGTCTAATATTATAAAGAGGAAACGTTTGTCAGCACGTCTATACGGCGACATACTCCCGATTTTTCTCGGACTATGCCTCTTGTTCTTATAAGATAATCCTACTATTTAAATGCGAAAGTTTGGATGTTTAGATGTTTGGATGTTTGTTACTCAATCACGCTTCAACTGCTCAACCGATTTGGATGAAATTTTGCACGAAGATAGTTTATAGCCTGGATTAAAATATAGGATAGTTTTTATCCCGGGACGAAGTCGCTGGCGGAAGCTCGTGAATAATAATAATAAACTGTATGTCCTGAACTACTCATCCGGTTTCAAAAACGGTTTCATCGGTACATAGAATGGACGTTCAGGGTTGACAAAGGCTATATTCTATCCCGTGGCTCCGCCCTTGTTCACTGTAATATGCCGGCAGAGCCGCGCGGGCAGCTAGTCTGAAATAAACTTTGAAGATCTCACCTTGCTAGTTAGATCACATAATGATGCAGCAGTAAGAGTGAGATATTTTTCTCCTCTCTCTCATTTAGGGTGCCTTTCTTTATAATATGTAAAAAACTCAAAATAAAATGGTAACATTTAAGAAGATGATCTAGATCATATTTTTGGTAAAAAAAGCTAATGAAACATGCAAGGAAATAGCTGGAAGCACAAATATGTGAAAGTACGCAACTTCTATATATTTAAGCTCCACTACAGCAAAATAAGTAAAACACAACTAGAGATTTTAAGAGAAGTCAGAACTTCAGTAGCATTACAGTGAATTACATCAGAGGCCGAGAAAATAGGAATGGCAGGCCAAGCATATACGGATGGCAATTCCTTTTCACGCCTTTGTGAAACGAAATGTGGTTATAAGAAACATAACATCTGTATCATGTTTGAGTAAGTATTTACATTACAACAGAGGCAATTATTTTTTATCATCATTACCGATCTCTCGTCTCGCTGCGCCCGAAACGTGACACTTCGAAACCCATTATGAAGAACACAACGTGAATATTTCATTGCATGTTTGAGAAAAAGTAATTTTCGTTAGGTAGTACCTTTGGACCAGACCGCCGCACTGCCTTTCACATACAGCTCTTCTTCATAACAGCAATCAGTCTTCGGGTTGAACTTCTTTTTCCTCGGAGCCCCATTGCCGTTGTCTAGTTTAAACCGCCTCGAAATGTTACTAGAGCTGTTAGCACTGCTAGCTCGAGATGGCCCAGGGTCTGTGTCCATCCGTTTCACTCCGGACTTCTCCGATTTGATGGATATGTTGAAGTCATGCTTGAGACGGCTGGTTGGTTGGAACGAGTCAGACATGGCTTCCTCTTTAATGTCTTTGGGAGTTTGTTGTTCATCCTCAAATTCTGGAAGTGTTAAATACTTGATAAATATAACTTTTATAGGGGAGTGACCCTAAAACAGGCGCAGGGCAGTCCACTGGATGCGGGTGGCGCAGGACCGGTCACTTTGGCGCTTTTTGGAGGAGGCCTATGTCCAGGAGTAGACGTCTATCGGCTGATATGATGATGAACTTAAAATTGTCCTTCTGTTCTGAAGAAAAACGAGATTATGGAAGGTGGTGATGTGGGAATACAACCAGCACAGTAACCTGAAGCTCCAAGTTCAGGCAAAGTCCGTCGGTATGATTAGATCTTTAAAACTACGCAACGGATTTTATGCGGTTTTTTTTTTACATAGTGTGATTCAAGAGGAAGGTTTATATGTATAATATAGTACCCATGCGAAGCCAGGGCGGGTCGCTAGTGTTGTATAAATGCAAAAGTGTCTGCCTGCTACCTCTTCAGCTTTAACCGCTGAATCAATTTAGATGAAATCTGGTATATAGAGAGTTTGAGTCCCGGGGGAGGACATAGCATGTTTCTATAAACAGTGAAAGTGTTTATGGTGCTACAACTTAAACTATTTCCAAGTGGTCGGAGTCGCGGGCAGAAGCTATTACGAAGTATATGAATAAAGAAATTGCTTCCCTTGTATGAGGTGTTCAATAAAGAGCATTTAATTTTAGAAGCTAGTATAAATCGATATTTGGCCTAGGCCTCCAATTTTGTATGAAATTCCATTACCGATCTCTCGTCTTGCCACACCCAAAATGTGATACTTTGAACACTATTATAATAAGCAGCCCTTCTTATATGTAGTTGTGAGATGTTTAAGGGTTGCAAGGTCACTGAACTTTCCACACAAACATAGTTTGGTTCTCATTTTAAAACTTTTTAGAGACTAGTTTCTGTGGAGACTTAAGCAGAAATTAGGTAGTTATTAAAATTTTGCACAAACAAATTATAAAAAATTTGTTGCTAATACAAAGCTTACCTTCCTGAGTATTGTAATACATTTCCCGGACACACCACCATTCCTGCTCCTCCTTAGCTTCCAGAAGACTTTCATCCTTGATCGCGAAGTTGGTCAACTTGTAGAGCAACGAGTTTTCAGACGTAGAACAGTTGGCCTTCCCGTAGATTTGCTCCGGATGCTTTGCTAACACGATCCTGCCATGCGGCACAAACTCCTGGAGACACAATGCCAAGGATATTGTTAATAAAACCATTAGGCCTGACTGGTATGGAGGCCCTACCAAACGAAAGCGAAGTTCGTTTGTGTATCTCTCTCTCTCTCTGTCGCACTTGCTAATTCGAGCGAGAGGGAGATACACGAATTTCGTTTTCCTTTCGCGGTAGGGCCTCAGAATTATACCAAATTCGATGAATCTCAGATAGATGCACCCGATTGGAAAGACTCATTGATTAGTTTACATTATGACCAATATAACAAAGGTTATAAAAATTCAATAAGGAGTGTAAAATCAGAAAAAATGTGCATATTTAGCAATGTTTTGTTTTGGTAAAACAAATTAAATAAAATATAACCTACCAATGGTTCAGACGCCGCGATCATTGTATTGTCATCCAGATTTGAAGCGATTACTTAAACTACACGGGGTTGTAAGCATAAATCACACTTTTTATCAATATCAATAAAACTAAAGAAGTTTTATTTTATTTTATTACCGGATTCGGTAACGAACTCGGTAGGAATTATGACGTTTATGAGACGTTTTTACATTAAGATTACTATTTTTGTAGTTGTAGCATTTCTGTGTTATCTATATTTTGTTCACTGCTGAACTGTGCAGAACCGAGTGTAAAAAACGCCTCAACTCGCATATTGCATATTGTATCATAGTGATGTACCTACCCAATATCGATATATTACTAGTCAATTTAAATCGGTTCCAGCTGATAGCCTGTATATAGTGCTTTACTCAAACATGCAAAGAAAAATATACTTAGTAATTTTTTTATTGCTGGATGCCATGATGTTGTACTAGAAACTCATATCTGAACAAAAGAGGTGAAATTTTATACGAAATCCCATTATGAGCTGGTCTTGCTGCACCACAATTTTAAGGGACATGACATAGAGCCATTATTTTATTAAAAGTTAGAGAAATAGTTCTTTACGATACAAGTGCCGAAAATAGGAAATTCGCAACGAGTGGTGATAAATTAAAACACGACCGAAGGAAGTGTTTTAAATCGACACGAGTTGCGAATTACCTATTCGCACGTGTATCGTACAACATTTTACTGTACATAATATGGCTATTTAAAGTTTTGACATATGCACGGAAGGTGCTCTTTTTCGCGGAAAAGAGCACTTTCCGACAAATTTCCTATTTTCGGCACTCTTGTATCGTAAATAACTATTTAGAACTAAAGTTTTGAAAAAAATATCGTGCATTCAAGTCTCGTTGGCGCTGCATAGAGCGCAAAAAATCGTTCTAGAATAAAATGCAAAAAGGCGACTAAGAATTTGTGCATTTTCAGATACTCCGTAATATTTAGGGTTGGGCAATTAGTGACTGCTGCACAATTTTACAAATATTTTTACCAGGTAATAGAATCACTTCCCTTAGCTGGTAGGCGTTAATATTTGGAATGTTAGAGTCCGCCTTGGGATCTATTTTTGTTTTACAATATAGCGTAAAAACAAATAACTAGGAGATATACATTAATTAAACAAGCTTGTAATATGAATAAACTTTATTTCTACAATAAAAGGATATAATAATTATCGAACCACATTCTCCAGTAACAAAACATAACAATTTTATCCTTTGGTTGGACCAAATATGCTTTGGGTGCCGACTTTATTATGCCCTATGGCCCTAAGTAATGAAAAGTTTAGACCAGTGTTTCTCAAATAACAACAAAACTATTGCATTCAGCCCGCAATCAAGTTGAGGGTAGAACAATATCACTTTACTGAAAGTTCATTACGAGTGATGGCTTAAAATTAACAATAATTCGATTATATCACTTCTACAAACCATCCATTGCGATAAATAGAAGTAATTTTAGCAATGATGGCATCAAAATGATTTTTAAAAACAGATCTCTTAGCACCATATGATAACGGACTTAGTGCGTCAAAAGTTACTTTTGACTATTTAATTTACGTAATACACTTATCGAGTCCATTATTTCTACTTTCCTAACTCCTTACACGATCGGTCCTGCACAAGTACGCATCACCTCACCGCAAACTGGCCCCATTACAACATACGTCTTAACTCTAGTGCGGTAAAATAAGGCTTCGTCTTCCACAAGGCAAAAGTATTTTCTCATAAGACATTCAGTAATTGTGATGTTATACATATTTATACTGACCAAGCCCAATTTTAAATCTCATTTAGGAACCTTTACAAGCTCACCAATTTTCCAATAAAACGTAACAATAATTAAACCTTTATAATAAAATCAACAAATAAATTTAAGCTCTGCGAAGAGTACTTACATGGTTTTTCAAACAAAATTGCAACAAGCTATAATAAATAAAAAAGCGACATTTGAAATGTCTGATAACTATCATGTTGTATTAATATAAGTATGATATATACTATAATATACGTCTTACTAATATCATAATATAATATTATATAGTATCTACCTAGCTTCACTATACTAAATACATTTGGTCTTTGGATGAGCATGTCACATTATGGCGCGTGTCTGTAACTTTAAAAAATATAAGTGCACTTTTGAATTTAGTACTTGATTATTTCAATACAAATTCTTTCGTTCCCTCTCATACGTGAGAGGAGGCCTGTGCCCAGCAGTGGGACGTATATAGGCTGATAATGATGATGATGATGACTTGATTATTTCAATACAAATTCTAGACTAGACCTGCAACAGAAGCTTCACACGCGGATTAGGGAAACTCCACATAGGCGACAGAATAAATCACAGAACATTTTATAAGTAAAAATCCATTACAAAAAAACAAGAAAAAACAATTTGAGAAACACTGTTCCGAAAGTAAACAATTACTGACAATGGTGTCAACTTAAAATTTGTTAAAATAACTTAAATGACAATGTTCGTTATATATTTTTTTGTTTCATGATACTCATGAAGTTTTTGTTTAATTTCAGGTACCTAAAGGGACACGATTACTCTGTATACGAAAGCAATGAAGAGTTAATAAAATGAGAATGTTCTTTTTAGGATTTAATAAGTAAAATGTAGATTTATTAAACATTAATTCATTAAAGAGAAAGAATGAAAATAAAGATTGATAAGAGAAACATAATTACTATCTAACTCCTAGAAAAGGTTATCACATGTGCTAAATTGCGAGTTTTACTCACAAATAAATTTGGCCGGCTTTTAAGGCCTTTAGGATAACTAGCGAACAACTAAATAACCATGCGTATAAACGTTCCGATATATTTCTGATTACAAACAAAAAAAATCGATAAAAAGGGGACGAAATTACTCGTATCTTGATTAATTTCATTCGCAATAAAATCTTCTGTATAAAAAATAAATTTATGAAAATTGCACGACGTGCGAACCGAAATTTAACACCCATTAAAAATGCTGTGCAGTCCATGCACATGGTGTATTGGTATTCATTTTAAAATCTAAATTAAGGCGATTTAAATAAACTAATATTATACGAAAACAAAATATGAGGTTGTATATACTTACATAATGACTTATGTTTGGCATTCATAACTTATCGTAAATTGTGATGAATAGACGGAAACAACAAGTTTAATCTAGAAAATCACCTTTTGATTTGGAACCTGTTATTTCATAAATATACTCTATTTTGGGTATTACTTTTGTATTCCTTAACAGCTTAACACATATACGATTATGCCTTTTTTATTTTGTGTGATATCAATAATTACCTATCTATCACCCTTTATTCCTAATAAAGCAGAACGTAGCAGCCTATACGCCGTACTCTAAAGTATACATATAGATTTTTATTTCCGTATAAATAAAATCTATAATCTACTTTATAAAAACTACAATTAAAAGTGTACAATAATATTAATCTTTATGCGTATGTAAAAGTAGATTCTATATATAAATATTATCTGATTATAAAGTAAATAATTTTTGGAATATCTTCTTTTTTAAGGCTAGTGGTGTTGGTAAGTTATACCTTGGAAGCGTGCTCGCCCGCGTTGGCGGCCATGATGTTTTCCACGATGGACGTGTCTTCTATTTTCGATGTGTTGGCGGCCACCTCCGCCAGCGTGGCCAGTGCCAGCAAGTCGACGTTGCCGTGAGAATGTTTACAAATCTCCATGTTTTGGACGACACTGCACGGTGCTTCTGTGGCAATTTTAAATTCAGGGCTGATATTATGCGCTTCCTTCAGTTCTACGCTAGAAATTAAACTGTTGATCTCGAGCCTCGTGATGCTGATTTTCCTCGGTTTTCGCTTCTGACTGCCGATGACAGCCTCACGCCAGTTTTCGACCATCTCCCGTCGGTCGCTCGGGTACGGTCTCGGAACGGAGTTAACTATGTGAGAGCTCTCGAACGACTTTGGCTTCAGGCTCGCAGTCTTCTTCTTGCGTTTGTTTTCGCGTTTCTTCTGCTGGAATTTTTCTAGGCTAAGTGAGGGCAAGGCTTTAATTTTCGCATCTAAGTCAAAGTCTGCAGCCTTAAAAGGTTTGTTTGAGTTATTGTCTGCTTTGGGTAGTTCGGGTTCATCGGGTTTAAATTCGCTTTCGGCCGGTGGTTCGTTAGGTGACATCTCTTGTTTCGAATCGTACTCGAATTCCTCGCGCGGGTTGCCAGGATCCCAACTACACGAGGCGTTGTAGTTTTCGTCTGGCATTTTGTCAGAGTAATCTCTTTTCTGCCTCTTGTTAACTATCAGTCCGCCTCCTGCCATGAACTCTTGGTACCTCTTTCCTTTACACGACCTGTCAGATCTCATGGTCTTTTCGTCGTCCGACCAATGCCGCTGGTAGCTGAACTCGTCGTCTCTAGAGTAGCGTTTCTCGACAACCTGGTCTATGACATCCTGGTTAGTGAGTTGGTCGTTGGAGACGCCGTAATAAACACGTCCCTGCTCGTCGAATTCTTCTTCGAATATCTTAGTTGTTTCTGAGAGAGCGTCCTGCAGCTCTCGTATGCTCTCTTCGCGGGAAAAACCTTTAATATTCGCCTTTTCTATAATAGTATGAGATCTGCCATCGTTTGAGAGCGTGTTTATTTTATAAGAAGGAGGTGAGTAGTAAGGGTTCGGAGTTTTGTTTTCAGTCTTGGTAGCTAGGAGGCTGCTGAGACCTCCCATTTGGGCTTCATCGGCCAGTTTTCCGGGAGTGAACATAGACAAAGTCTTTGGGTCGGCTTCGAAGACATTGTCGTTATTAGGCTTCTTGTTGAGGTCGACTTTGGTCGAGTTGTTGTTGGTTTTCTCTAGCTCAACTTCGTGGTACTCTATTTCGGGAGACTCACTTGTCTTTTCGTTTGTTTCTCTGGGTCGGGACGTGTGGGTGCGGAGCGGCGGGGCGGGGAGCTTGTACCATTTGAAGTCAGGATTGGCGCTAAAGAAAGCGTCTTTGTACTGAAACCAAAACAACGTACATTGTTTGAGAATACAAAGATTTGACAAAACCGAGTTGAAGATGTTAACATTTTGATATAAGTTAGAAATTCACAAGCAATCCTCTACGGAATTACAATTCCCTGTATTACTAAACAGACGACGAGAAATTATGAAAATTACCTGTTTAGCAAGACCTGTGTAACAGGCTTTCTCTTCTTTGTCCAAATTGGCCCACCATTCTCCGAGAATCTTCGTAATGGATCTGCAATGACAAACACATATGATTGCTTTTACATCCGATTTTTTCCTGTTACTTTTTTAACATAAGTTTCATGTGCTCTGCCTACCTCTTTTGGGAATAAAGGCGTGAATGTATGTATGTATGTATGTTTTTTTTTAAGTGAAAACTTCTTTAGCGGCGCTGTGCACCGTAAGATGTCACGTCTCCGTAACATTCGACAGATTGAAAATTCGTAAGACGGACACGTGACCTATGGTACCATGAGTTTGACAATGACGGCTTACGCTAACGAGTATCGAGTTTTCTATCTATGCATCTCTATTGCACTTTGACAGTACGAGCGGGATGCACAGATAGAAAACTCGATACTCGTTAGCGTAAGCCGTCATTGTCGAACTCATGGTAAGCGTACTGATCGAAAAACTGTTACAATGTCATTGCGTTTTCACTTCTGCCGGCACTCCCGGAGTGCAACCCGGTCTTTTTGTGATTAGTATTTACATATACTTTGTAAAGGTTAAGCTTTTATATTAGGGGCCAATCTTACATACACCTTGGGGCTTGTGTTATGGGTACTAGGCGACAATATACCTACTCATATAGAGATATAGATATACACATAGAGCACACCCAAGACTCAGAGAAATCTGTTTGTTGGTATTGTTGGTTTTTGCAAAGTTGGGCACTAGTATCTATTATTTTTAAAAATGAGAAAAGACGAGTGATGACTGAAACATTAAAAAAAATGAAGAACACAACATTAAATTCATGCGCTAAGGGGATTCCCACAACTACCTACTGAGAATTTCCCTCACAACACTCATTCTTGAAAAATAAAGATGATTTGAAGTGGTTCCATTCCATCCATTATGTTTAATTATATTATGCTAAGTAAGTAATTATCATATCAAAGCTTGGAAAAGGCTTTGTAAAGTTTGAAATGGTAGTTGTGTTTGAATAAAAGTTTAAATAGAAAGTTTTGATTTTTGTAGCAACAACCTTACTCTTATCATTGACATTGCCTACAGATAATTGGTGACAGATAAGCTCACCTATTCTCGAGATTAGGATATTTATCGCGTACGACGCTCCGGTGACGTTTGCAGAAGATGAGGAACGCGTTCATGGGCCGGCGCGCATGGTGCGCCGGCTCGCTGTCGCCGTCCTGCTCTAACATGGTTAACTATCTGTAACAAAAAATATATCGATATATTGCATGCACTGCACTAGTAGCCAATATGAAGGCAAGTGGACAAACGAAATGCATGGCTTTCCTTCCGAGCTAGGTTGTTGTCAAGCTCGGGTTATGGTTTTGGGCAACCAGGAGTTCTACAGACTTTTCGGGCGAAATTGAACATTGTTATACATTTTCTTAAAGATTTACGAGTACTCGTCGCATTTCTTTTTTAATAATTGAGATGGCAATAGAGCTTACAGCTAGTGTGTAGCTGACCTCAAATCCGTCTCGCTCTTATTAGACAGAGGCGGATAGTGCGAGAGATCTCTAGCCCCGTCTTGAGCTAACCGTGGAGTAAATAATAGATTCTAATATGGCAACATTTCTCGCGACCGCTCTATCCCATTCACACCAGCACTCACACTATGCTGTAAGCACAACACAAGTACTACGTTGTAGTAGCGAAATAGCGCGAGAAATGTTGCCATTTTAATTGAGATTAAATAAAATATTCGTGCAGTTGTTGCTCTATTTCATTAAGAATATTTAATGTGGGTCAATTCCAAAACATCGGTAATTACTGAAAACAATATTATTAAATAAATCTCGTATTATTAAACACAAATTCCAGATAAAGCGCTACCGTCTCAAGATTGTATATTTACAAATGTTATCGCTTTTATCTGTAAGTAGGATATGTATGTTGCTTTGCCAAGTGCAAAATATTTCGTCACACGATAACAACGATACGAAAGGGTCGATGACATGCGATTTGCATTGTCCCCGTTGAGTTGTTATTCTGTTATAAGCCTGGGATCTTTTAAATTCATAACGTGAGTGAATAAGCGCTATTTAGTTTAACGAGCGAGCGAAGAGAACGAAGTTCTCTGCTTCAGCTTGGGCCAAATTATGTCTGAATTTCCCGCGGTCCGGTTGCTCTCTACAGGTCGCATTTTTCAAGCGATCCGCGTGAAATTTTGTGAGCAGGTTCGAATATATCGTTTTGACGATTCAGATTTACGAAGAAAAAATATTTATTTCAAAAGATTAGAATGGAATATTGTTTTTTAACAACAACAGGTATAGGCATCACATAAGGCTTAAATCGCGAAAATAAATCTAGCGTTGCTTCAAATAAGGACCCCAGACTCAAGTCGATACACAGTGTGCAATGATGCTGATTTTGTTTTCAGTGAAAAGAGACAGGCTTGCGTTTTTACTCCTAACCTACTGAGACACTAGTTCCTACTAGGTAATGAAATGAAATGAAATGAAAGTTTATTCACGAGAACATATGGTACAGTAGATGTTATAATGGATGCATATGGTATGCATATAACTCCCGCGACCTCACATCTCTTACTATCAGACCCCCTAGCATACTAAATTTTATGTCGGACATAAAGCATTCGTCCCATTCTGCGAGTGCAAGAGGGACAAATGCTTTATGTCCGACATAAAACTTAGTGTGCTAGGGGGTCAGGTAAGAAGCTTGTCTTTTTTAATAATTAAAATTGTACACCCCCTGACTTAACAAACATAGCTAAGGGAGCTATTCCACTTTTTTACGATCTTTGTCCAATAATCATTGCGTCTCACGTTCTTTTAAAACAACATGTGAAAGGCAAATACATTGGACAAAGATCGAAAACAAGTGGAATATCACGCTAAGAGCCATCTCGACAAATTAGACCCAAAAAAAACCGCATTCAATCGGTTCATATGTTTGACAGACAGACAGAATTATAAATATTTATGATTGTACATTACAAGTACATTGAACTTTAACAGTACTTTTAATCAGTTTATTATCAAACTTATTATCGTTAGTTCATTCGTAACTGCCGTTCTGTTCGTGACATGCACATAAACCGACGCCTTTATTCGCAAAGAGGGTAGACAGCAAATGCAAATCAATTGATGTCGCTTCTAGCAATAGGCTGTGAAAAATGCAGTTATAATTTGCTATCTCCGCCTACGACTTAAACTCTGTTCCCATTCCCGTACAATATCAAATTAACAGATGCATATTCATGATTTACAGTTCATCGCACTATAGTTACTTAATCAGTTTATTATTAAACAGATTTTGGCAAAAGGTCGACCAGTATAGGAGAATTAACACAGTGGCGATAACGGGCCAAGAGTCCGTAATACAGCGTTAATTATGCTTAAACTAGGATTTAATTTAACACAATGGACCCGATCCTATACAGTGGCCTCTGAACTTCCTAATTTTATTTAGGTGTCGCTAAAACACTTTGCTATTCTACGAGTATGCGCAGCTTTCGTCATTTGACAGCGCTAATCTGACGTTTCTATTGCTAAATGCTATTCTAAACCTCAGACCAAGAAAATATACAGACGGAGCGTTACGAACAGTCTAGTGAAGCCAACCGGTTTTCAACCAAGCCCCATAAGTGTAGCACACGCTAAACCGCAATCTTGACAGCATTGCGACACGTGCTGAAGAGTTTTGTGCAATTCTGCTTGTATATGTGTGCGTGAGCGTGTGCTAAACTTGAAGTAGCTTGGTTTTGTTTGTAAGTGATTTGGCTTCACTTGACTGTTCGTAACGCTCCGTCCGTCTTTTTTTCTTGGTCTGAGTTCTAAGCATGTCGTTTTTAATCTGCCGCCCAAGCTGCCGCCTAAATTATGTCTAATAATTAGACAATTTCGTTTTAGGCTATTTAAGCCATTTTCAAGTAGTTCTTAAAATACATAATAAAGGCTGTACCAACAAGAGTGCACTATTTCGATTAAAAATAAATGAAGTATTATTAGGGTAATTAATAATAAACTCATATAAGAAACGTGACAACCCTAACTATACGAAATAGCGCGTGCTATGCGGTAGAATGGGAAGCCATTAGTTTCTCATACACTTATCTGGTGTATTAGACAGAGGACCGTCTACTGTACGTAATTATTGATTCCGTGATAAAAGCAAGATTTTACAGGTTATATTTTATCCCGCCCGGGTTCTCTGTAATGTCCGGGCGGAGTAATGCCATCTATCATAAAAGCAAGGCAACCGATTAACAAAACAATTTTTATGTAACACAGTGGTCAAAACTGGAACCAACGCCGCGCCGTTCTTAATTCAAATGCAGGTGAACAGCAGCGACATTGTGACCGACTCAAGTAACTTTGTCACGAAGGTTACAAAGTTCGTTTACCCACAGACAGGTACGTTAATCGTGTTGAAAACTTTCTCAGCTCGACTCGCGGATATGACACACAATTACTTTATTATTTTACTTGCTGCCCGCGTATTAGAACATTGAGAACCCAGTCGGAGTCACGATATAAAATAGCTTATGTCTATTATAAAGGTCTATAATAAATACTGGCGAGAATGTTTGAAATCGGATGAGTGTTTCATATGATTATCGATCTAGTGTACGTACAATACAACGTCACAGATTTTTAACCTTTATAATATTAGTATTGAAGTGTTGATTGTAGGTATAGACTAGGCAAATTAGATAATTAGCGGTCGATAAGGCTTGTAAATATCATTAAATTGCAATTACTTGTATCGTCTTGCTATGTAGAATATGTCACTAGGAAACAAATAGAGTGAGCGTGGACAAAAAAACTAGATTTAATTATGAGATCGTAATGCTATTGGCATATTTGTCTATATTTGTGTCATTCTGCCGGCAACGGAAAGGACTTTAGTACGTTGTTATTTTACACAGAACCTTTGTAAAATGAGTTCTTGATATTTCACACAAAATATATAAAAGTCAATAAAAAACATTCAACGTCGAATCGTAAACGACAAGAAGCAACAAGCATACATTATAAAGAGTCAGCGCCATCTATCTTCCGGGCACACGAATTTAAATTGCCACAGAGTCACGTTCTGTGCTACATAACTCACGACCACATTCTTGCAGGTTGACCTTAAAATAGTGCTGCGCTTCCAGCTGAGCGTTTGTTTTACCGTTTTTTTCGTTATATACGATTATTGTGCGGTCAGTGTCATACTTTTAATATAAATAGAATGATAAAACCGTCCTAACGTCCTTGTTAGCTTTCAAGGGGAATAATTCGTGTTTTAGCCAACTATAAAACTGTCCTGTGTTAGGGCTAGCTGGGTCTGTATTAATACTATTAATGTTTAATTTCTAGTAATTTCTAATAGACGTATTAAAGTTTCTGTTCGTTTAAGGGTTACGGAGAACAATTGAGGTTCAAACGTTTAACCACTTCAGAAACATCATAATATATAAGTTTAAACAAATAACTAGTAATTAAGTTATTAGGCTGCACAACGCCGTCAGCTCTAAAAAACGAAGTCCAGCCTTTATTAATAAAAGTTCAACAAATCTATTTAAGCTAACCTTGACATTAAATTTGTTTGTTTTTTAAAAAGCGCGTTCCTATATACTTTAGGTTTGTATCTCATTGTACCTAACGATTTGCACCTTAAGTTCACACTCTGCCCAAATTTCACCTGTGCCCCATAAACTTCTGGACCTTGACCCAAAGCCCAAGTGTGCCGAGGCTGCCGGGCGACGGCCCATGAAAGTGAAAACGGCGCGCGCGCCGACTTCGCAGAGCTTTCGACGTCCGCCCGGTGGATAATTGGGTTATGTAAATGCTCATCCTTTAACGAGTTTGTTCTGGGTTTTTTTACTGCCTTGAGAAGCGTAACGATGAGGACATTTTTAAAAGAAAGGAGAGGGAAAATTCATAGGTCTCAGAGATAAAATGTTTATTGCAAATGAGAAAGGGCCAAGTATAAAGCTACCGGAAACAGCACGGCTATCACAAGACAGAGCGCGAGCAGCGTAGCGGTGAGATAGACTATCCGTCTCTTTCTAATCACAAGACGTAGAAAAAGACGGGTAGTCTATCTCGCCGCGACACAGTTCGCGCTCCGTTTTGTGCTAATATGGCATAATTAAACCAAGGAAAGGAGGTAGCTCTAGACAGCTACACCAATAACAGTTTAATTCTTAAATGAATAAACATGAACATAATTTATTGATAAAACATAAGTACATCAGTTTTACTATGACTTCTTTGAATGTTGATTCCGTATCCGAGTCTAAACTGCGTTAATGTTAATATGCAAACCAGGAAACCTAGCAGCTTTGGACTGATTTTATGACGCTTTAAACACACTCGTCATATTAGTCAGTCGTGACTTCGTTTTTCGCGAGACACATGTCTGCCATCGAGACTCTGAACCACTTTCAAGAACCAGCCTAACGAATTTCTTCTAACCAGAAAAAGATGATTATGAAGTACTAACACTAACCCTATGCAGCATAAGTACAATTCAGGCACAAATTTAAGTTAAATTAAATTCATTTACATACTTCAAACTCCAACTTTCGGCGTAGAACTATTATATAATCTGTGCTTTCGGGGTCTACAATTTATTTACATAGTAACTTAATAGATAATCTCGGCACAATGGGTGATGCAGAACGAATGAATGGGAAAATAATACCTCCACCGCAAGCACCTAGCCAATCAGAAATTTTTGCTGCATTATTTATTAGGTAGGATTCTCACGTTTCGCAGTTTTGAACTAATTATGCAATTCATGGACCGTCTGCCAGTAAAAGCGTGTATTTTCGCTTTGAATCGACACAAATATACAAGCTTTGTTCTAAATGCTATTTGTTACTTAGTTAACTTTGATTGCCAATACATGAAATAGATCCAAAGTCAGTTTGTAACCGAGTCGGCACACCGTTTTGTGGTTAAATGTATTAGTACACCGTTCTTCAATCGACACTACAACTCGGTTTGAATTCACAGACCACAGTTTCGCAGTCCCATATAACCTATTCCCTCTGGGAAAACATACTATTGTTAGCTTTGTCAAAGGTAGGTACCGTTATGAACTAATTAGTAGGTGGCCTGCCAACCTAAAACAGTTTCAGTTTGCAATTAAATATCGATTAAGCATCGGTATTGTGATTGTAATATCGCTATCGGTAGATTCTAAGGTAGAGCTGTAGGCTACTACCGGGGTCTATAGGTGGCGCTACCTACCGTGGCGGATCATGGAAATGTTAGATATCCTCGCTAGCTGCATTAGCAGTTCCCGGCCATTTAGCGGCAGAATTTTGCAAATCTTGTGTTTGAAATATCAAGTACAAAGCATATTAAAACATATTACATATTTTGGAGTAAGATGATGTCATGTGACAGCGAAGAGCGCACACGCTTAGGTGAGGTGACCTATGAGGTCTTCACCTCACCGGAAGGTGACAAGTGAGGTGATAGCTATAGGTGATGACGTAGGACGCAGCTGCGTAGTCGTATATCTGAGAATAGAAGTCTATGAGGCTACTAACTACTAACTGAGTCATTGGCGAAGATGACAGTCATCAGCACAAGACCGATATACTATCCGTCTCTTCTAATTAGAACAATAGAAAGAGACAGGTAGTTTTCCTTGCACGCGGTCTTACGCTAGCTGATGTGCAGGAGTCTTAGGTAACAGAGTTATTGGCGGAGATGATAATCATCAGGACGGCAATAGGGCAGCGCGAGGAAGGCATAACCACCAAGTACTTTTAACTAGGAACATTATGATGTACATGAGAAAAAATATGCAATATCCCTTAGTCATCGGCAGATCTAAAATAAGGCAGGTAGTAAGAATCACCGGGTCAGCCATGATGAGCCAGTGCTTAAGAATTGACAATCGTATTAATAATAGTTATTTATTTACGATACAAGTGCCGAAAATAGGAAATTCGAATTACCTATTCGCACGTGTATCGTACAACGTTTTACTGTACATATGGCTCTTAAAGTTTTGACATATACACGGAAAGTGCTCTTTTCCGTACTAGTGCGGGAAAGTAGCACCATATGTACTGTAAATATAGTTTCCTTGTACTAGAGACTTGAAACTTTGTAGAAAGATTACTTTATTAGAATTTAATTAATTGTATTAATAATATTGTGTTGTTTAATAAAACATGAAATATGTTCAGGTGAATAGTAGAAGCAGAAAGCAAGGACACTCTGAATATCGAAGCCGTTTATAAAAATGTCGCATAGAATATTCATATACAGTCTTTGATTAAATATTTGAGTAAAAGCTGATGATATAAAGTAGCTTCGCCAAAAGTTCGTGAATTTGGGGACGACTTCAAATAAATTGGCGTTAGATCGACAATAGGTTGGCATTGCAAATAAACATAGATTGTTATGAATGATTGAAATATGTTTGACCTTAACATTGATACCGTATCAACGGTGCGGGCAAGGCGGTTTCAGGCCGTGACGATATGAAATCGATAGGTAGGTAGGTATAATGATAGATAGTTCTTTGTATGAATACATATAATTTAAAACTAGCTTTCCTCATTATTTTATAGCTATAAGACTACCACATTAGCGGATTCAAGGGTGTTATAGGACTCAAGCCTATTTTTTATCTTACACGAAAGGAAAAAAATGCTTGTACTATGGGTACTAGACGACGACAAACTTATATAAAGATATAAATACTTAAATACATGGAAAACATCCATAACTCAGGAACAAATATTCGTGCTCATCACACAAATAAATGCCCTTACCGGGATTCGAACCCAGGACCTCTTGCTTCGTAGGCTGGGTCACTCCCAACACCAACTAG